>JAGFZM010001425.1:89227-140568 GCA_017657215.1 Limnothrissa miodon
TTAACCCTAACCCTACTCCCTGGGGTTAACCCTAACCCTACTCCCTGCCAAAACAGAAGAGCCTACTAGTTTCGCTTGCTCAATTTGTTTTCACTGAAGTAAATAGTGTAGTACGACCATAACTAGACTGTAGTATAATTCCTAACCGTGAGAAATGCCAAAGAGGGTGTGAGACGGTGAGAAATGGTTGAAATGTACAATAGACAGACAACATCCACAATTTCACAGTATTTTATACACCGTAAAAAATGTTTGACAATAACATTTCTTGATTCTTTGATAATAACAACAACCAAAAAACTTTAAAAAGATCCTGTCAGGTCTGACCTGCTCGGTGTCTTGGCCCTTTGAGGTGTGGTAAAGCTTGTAGACCTGGATCTCTCCATTGCCTGTGAGAGGTGTGTCCCAGCTCACAGTGACTGAAGTAGGGGAGGTGGCCACAGCCTGAAGATTTGGAGCTGGCCCTGGTACTTGAACTTTAAAAATAATAATAATAATGATCACTGTATAGTATACAAAGGGCATTTTGTTCCTTGTTTCCTTTTTTTAGAAAAAGAAGAAAAGACAGCGTATGTGGATTCCTCCTTTCTCATTAGCCATGTTCACACCATCGGGCAAAAAGCAGACTGAGCGAGCCAAGACCCAGTGGGGCAGCAGTGAACCCAGTGCGTTCACACTGTCAGGCCTTGGTGCTAAGGGAGGCTAATAAAGTTGTCAGTTTGTCAATTAATCAGTTGTAGTAAGGACAGATATAGAAGGACTTTCCGACCCACTGCAATAGCAATTTCTAATGAGTCCCCCATGAGCAGAGAGAGAAGACTCCTCTTTTGAGGAACACTGGGGTGTCTTTTAGTCTGGAGGCAAATGCACTTTTATTTTACCCTGCTGGGAAGGGCTTGATTCTTGATTCTGTTTTTGTAAATGTGTATGTGATTGTATGTGTGTGGTTTTTAAGGCTGCTGTAACAACAGGATTTCCCTTTGGGATGATTAAAGTATATCTATCTATACATCTATCTTAAGGCCATTTTCAGGGCTATTCTTGGCCCAGCTCAAACCATTGGCCAGGTAAGGGCAAGTCAGGCTGGGGGCAGCATAAAGGCAGGCTGTTGTGCACTGTGCAGCCAAGAAATGAAATGATGCAAACAAAATGCTTCCTTCTGTCTCTTTATTGCCGGAACAGTTTGCCTACATTTTGTCCATATTTGATTCATGACATGATTAGTGACTTAACGAATGAACAAAACTGTCGCATGGCCCTGAAGCGCCTCTTTCGCTCTTTGGCCCTGGCACGCTCAACCATCATCTTCTTGGTGTATATGCATTGTGGTCCACATCAGTAACATTACGCACAGCAGTTGTTCCTCGCTGTCCACTTCCATTTCTCAGAAGGTTCTTGTTGTTGCTTACAGTTTGCATGATTTCGCAAATGTAAGTTATACTTAGTCTCATGCATTTTGTGAAGGCCACCCACACTTAGGTGGTGTTAGTAGTGGTGTAGCAGTTAGGGCGTGTCTAAGCGTCCTAGTAACAGGATCATAGCCCGACAGTGTGAACGCAAGGCCAAAAGCCAATGGCACTGAGCCATTAGTAGGTCTGGGCCATATCATACCGTTCACGATAATACCGGTACAATGTTAGGCAATGATGCGAAAATTAGATATCGCGATATTATAGGGGTAAAAAGAACACGCGCAGTGCTTTTGTTTTGATATGCTCAAATATGTCGGAAAAAGCATGGTGGCGACAGAGAATTTTTTGTTGAACATGCAAGGGGACCGTCGTTGTAAAGGGAGGAGGAAACACCACAAACGCACAGTATTTCATAATTTGAAACAAAAGCACTTAAGTTAACACGTCAATTGTGTGTTTACACAACCTCACTTCAAATCGCGATTAAAATACCTGTCGCCATTAATGCATGTGTGGTGTTGGTGAGCATAACGCATATTTCCGCAGGTGATTAGCATGCAAAATAAACCTATATAACATGAAGTTAGTGGTAAACTGCTCCTCTACAACGTACAGCAAAATGGTCAGTTATATTACCAATGTGGCGCATTGTGAGTTTAACTTTTTTCATGTTACATTCCGTGGTTAATGGCTGATGGGCGTTCACATTTTTTTGCCGTTACATGAAGACTGTAAGTAGTGATTGAGCCTGCTTCATTAGACTGAAATGTCAGGAGTCAAAGTACTTCCTTTTTGCTCCTTGTGTTGTTTGTAGCCATATGCGGAGGGGCGGTGGTGGCGCTGGTGGTAGAGGAGCCGTTCGGTGACCGCAACGTTGCACGTTCGAGCCCCACTCTACCTGACCCCATCGAAGTGTCCTTGAGCAAGACACTGAACCCCAAATTGCTCCTAGTGGCTTATGACCGTGCGCATCACTGTGGGATAGCTAGGAACGTAATTTCTATTCCAGGATATGTAGAGAAATTGACTATAAAAGACTTAAATATGCCTTTTATCAAACCCGAAAATTCAAATATTTCATCATATTCATCATAAACTGTGTAAGACTACAGAAGTTGACATGGAACATGCATTCAAGCAAGCATGGATTGAAGAGATTAAACTGATGTAGGCAGCTGCAGATCAAGTTTGCTGTGATAATCAGATCAAATGTTTTCCAACGATTGCAATTAACAAAATTTCTTTTTAATTAATAGTGATTAAAATCTTAATCTTTTGACAGCCCTAGTAAGCGGCCGCTGCAACTAGCATGAGAGTTGTAAAATATTTTGTCTTGTGTCATTTCGTTATCGCAATATTTTCAAATTTATATTGTGATAAATATTTTTGGCTATATTGCCCTGCCCTAGCCATTAGCACCAATTTACCCAGAGAATGGCCTTGGCCTGACCCGTCCCGATAGTGTGAACACGGATATTGTTTTACACCTAGAGACAGCTCCCCAACTGTGGCACTGTGGAAGCAGTGTTGATTAATGGCAAGTATTTTGTTGTTAAAACTGAATTGTAACCAGAGGAACCTATTTGTTGATGTACAGAGGTCGCTGGTTCAGTTTGGATGGTTTCCCGCTGTTTTTTTTTTTTTTTTTTCAGAGAAAGCAATATACGGTAACCAAATAACCATAAGGTGCCACTTGGGAGTACTGCATTTATAACACTGATGTTGGCACGGTTTCAAATGGGCTAACACACTCAACTCCGGCTGCAAAAGCAGTTATTACAATGATGTAGGGCCAACAATATTTTGAAAAGCTGATCGGAAGCTCTGCCTTAAGAAAATAATTGATAGCAGATGTTGCAGAAGCATTCAGAGACTATTGGATACATTTGTCAATGTTGAGAATTTAAAAAAGAGCCGGAATTACAATTATCTATTACGGTCAAATATGCACAAAAATGCCTTTTTAGGCTTAAATTATTAAAAAGTTAAAAAAGTTAATGACTGTTCAGTCTCAAAAACTTATGAAATTTTATTGAACTAACCATGTAATGTTAGCAAGTTCACAAGCTAACAACTCACAAACGTCAACAAACAGATGCTTTTGACATAGAGCAATTAAGGCAGAGAAACAAATGGGGGGTTAAATCCAGGCAGCTGTGGTTTGGGAATCCCATAGTCCTTGTTGCTACACAGAGTTTGTTTAGGCTATAATTTATTCTTTTAACGGCAATACAAGGAAGACAATGACTTTTTATTGCCAATGTCATGCGCATGTTTCTCGCATGTTTTATTATGCAGAACCACAGAGCCAAACAACACAATAAATAACTAAGACTGCAGTATCAGAATCTAAATTACTGCCCGGCTGATTCTGTTGTCATGTGGACAAGATGGCGTGTGATTTAGCCAACATCTAGTCTACACAATGTTGATGGTCGGTTCAGTGCTTAGTATTGGTTCAGCAATAAATCTGTACAGATCATATATTTTTACTGTCAATTTTTAAATGTACACTTTTTTGAAACACATGCATCACATGCACTGTGTAATTGGGAATAGAGATCCTCTGTAATATTTACTTAACAGTCCGGTGAAAATGGATGGAGAGTCACACAGGTTAAACTTAAGTTTCAATTATGAAGTAGCCTTGTTGTCCAGACAGTTTCAATCTGAGATTAAGTTTAGTTATACTTAGCCGTTATATCCTTCAGTGGAATCAATGAAAACATATCAAAATACCTCTCTATTAGACAGACCTACGACCAATCAGCCCAATAATAAAATAAGTAGTAGATTTGAATTTTCTTGACCTGTTTGTAATCCTACCTTCTGGTTGTGTGGCAACAGTCAGGGCAGTGGAACTTTCCCCCATACCATTGTTATTGTGTGCTGCCACCCGGAAGGTGTACTTGCAATCAGGCATGAGGTTCTGGATGGTGACCTGCATCTCTCCAGGATGACTGGTGTTCACTATGCGTTCCCTACAACAAACAACTATCTATTAATATAAGCCTAATTAGTGCTCATTAGTGCTCAGGGCTAATATTAAGTGTTACAATTCTGAGAGTGAAAAGTGAAATAAATATCCCTAAATACCTGTTCATACTCTCCTGGCTGTAGTAGACAGAGTAAGTAACTTCCTCTCCATGGGTCTCAGCTGGTTGTCTCCAGGTCAGTTTTATAAATCGGGTGGACACAAGTGAGGCCACAAGATCACGTGGGGCAGAGGGTGTTGGTCCGCCACCGGTGCCACCAGAGCCTGATGTTACATGTTCAGTAGTAGGACTGATCAGTGAGGGGGATGAGGGGGAGGGCAGGGACACATCTTGGGTGGAGCGGGAACAATTCAGGGACGGTGTAACACATTGGTACAGGTGAAAGAAAATGGAATGAAAAGGAAGACAGAAAAACAAAACAGAACAAACAGGAAAAAGGGGAGAAGACAGAAACAGCGAAACAAAAGGGCTTGGTGACAGAAATAAGGCAAAAAAATTACTACAAAATCTTGTGAATATGTGAACTGTATGCACACAACAACAAAAAATAACAAATTTACTCCAAAAATGACAGGATGAAAAAATTAAGAAGCTGAATTATGAATGCAAACATATATATCTGACTTTGATGTGGGGGTTGCATCACTTAAAGCCATAAGCACTGAAGCAAAGGTTTTTTTTTATATCGTCAAAGCAAAATTATATTGTATATTATATTATATAGTAGCTGCTTGGTGGTTGCATCACCCAGATAATTCTACGTGTTGAGATATGACTGGCTAAGTCTGGCTAAATGCTATGAAGTTAAAAGTTTGGTGACATTGAAAACATTTGGTAAACAGGTTTTGCTTACTATCTAACAGCAAATGCTGTTGCTCTCCCTACCTGCCCTTTAATGTGCAAAAATGGCAGCAAAATGTGTCTAATTCTAGATTGGTGTATACAAGTCTTACAGTCTTGATTCATGATTGACTCCTCTTTCATAATGAAGCTGGAATAACATTTTTGTGTGTTCACTGGCTATATGTGAACATCAAAATCCAAGCCCAGAATCTGATAACTTTTGAAGGGATTTGATCCAATTTCAACACCAATCAAGGTGCAATGTAAATTAACCTTAGGGCAGTAGTCATCAACTACTTTTCAAAGTGTTTTTTTCCCAGGGGGAATATGTGAAAGACATACATACTGTATGGCTTAATAAAAATCCTAATGGGATACTGTATGACAGCAGAAACTACATATGTACTAAGACAAATATATTACTGTGCATGAAAATGCATAACCACCCAAAAACATTCAGTTACAAAAGATCTTGTGACAGGGAGAGGAATGTAACCAAAAGTTGCTTAGCCCCTCTTTAAATAAAAGTCACCAGCAGACTTTCAAAGTTTATTCGATCCCCTTGGAAACTTATCACATATGCATTATTTTCTGACAAAGTTAAGTCAGGACAACCAAAGAAGTGCTAGATTAAGCCTCTATCTAGGTTTTCTCAAATAGCCCGTATAGGAATTTATAAATTGGAAACAATCCTAATTCAACAGATTGGCTGTATTTGAGATTTTCTTTGGGTTTTTTTGAGTGCTTGATGGGTTGATCATAATCAAACATGGTAATACTTCAACAATCTTCCATAAAAAACACTTTACAAACTCACCATGTTCCAGAATAATGAGTTGGGCACTAGCTTGTACATTGCCAGCATCATTTTCAGCCATACACTGGTAGAAGCCTTCGTCAGATTTCACCAATCCAAGAACTTGAAGATTGTGCTCCTTCTATGTGTTAACACAAGAAAATCAATCAAAATTCAATCAAATTCAATCAAAAGTCATCAAATTCAATAACATTATTAGAGAACTTATAGAGAAAGATTTTAAAATACATCTTGTCAACAGTAATGGAATCTATGAGTACAATAAGTTAAAAATATTAGTGTACGTCATTGTCCAAAACAAGCTTAGAATGCAGCAATATTCATACAGAGCATCATCTTCAGGGCTCGAAATTGCGACTATGCTCCCGAAATGTATCTATGCGTCCTCAAAATAAATTTGGGAGCATTAGTGCGACTGCATGAAATTGTCGTACAACCCAATTTAGTTTCCATACCTGCCAAACTGTACACAGTTGCATAGCAGATATGCATTTAAACTACGGTGTACGATATGTCACTTCTTAAAGGAATTATCCGGAGTGAAACAACACGTAGCTCTGTTGATTCACATTGCTATGTGCCATCGATAAGTATAAGACCGACAGATTTTCATGCACGGTAGACCGAGTAACGAAACGGCAGCCAGCGCTAACTAATTAGGGCATGTCCGTTTCGTTTTCATATGTCCAATATGCTAGGAGTTAGCGGCCAGTTCATGAATTCGGTCTACGTTGTACCTACTGCTGTCATTCTGATGCCTATAGACACCATTCAACAGCCTCAGTCAACAGAGCTACGGGTTGATTCACTCCGGATAATCCCTTTAATACACAAAAAAGCCATTGTTTAACTTCGAGTTCAGCTCGCGCACTAGGCAACTGGTATGCATTGGGCAGCAACATGCTGGAAACATGCTTGACTTCGACCAATCACACTGCTAATTCTAAACCCCAAATGAAAATAATTGAGAATGTTAAAACGAAAGTAACGAACTTTGTTTCCATCTTCATAATGTTGCTGGTTTTACAAGGGAGGACACAACAAACTAAATAGCTTTGACTTAAACATTCTTTCATTTAAATAAACCGATGTCACATTCAAAACACATACAGGTCGGGCCAAAAATGAAAAGTCAAATACATGAAATAAACACAATGTTTATCCCAGACGAAAGATAAACTAGCCCATCTAATATTTAAATTGTGATTACTGTGACCATAAAAGATGCAATTTTTAACGTGTTTTGCACTGACACTGTTTCACTGTTTGTGAAAAGTTGTCCTGTTGTTGCAATGGTAATCCTGCTCAGTACAAGAGGAACTGCGGGTTCAGACATTTGGTTTGTGCGCTTGGCTGAGAAGCCACTGGTGTGAAACTACCATTCGATTATGACTGAACGCCTCAAGTCAGAATCCCTCCCAGAAGTGACGATACCCATGTACTTTGTAGGTGCAAGTTATTGCTCAGCATTACGGCAGGTGTGGTATCCTTAACATTAAGACGACACGAAAAAACGTTAGCAGAAATAAAGGCCCCGTCCATAATTTCAGGAAATACTGTAAACTACTGAAAAGCTATCAGATTCAGAATATAGCTTCACTGTAGCCATGTGCTAATAAAAATGTAGTCTAGTTAAACTAGCAGCTTACCTCTGTCTCACTTTTCTTTTTTTCCTCCCCTGGGACCTGTGCTTGCTGACGCATCTAAAAATAAATATCCCACGTAGCAAGTAAGGCTAATTAGACGGAGGAAGGCGGCAGGGTGCCGTGGTGGCCTCATAGGAAACTTGTGCATCATTATCATCTTTAATATTACTTGTACTAGGCGGATAAATTAATTTCTATTAATATTCTTTCACGTTCAAGACATGTTTATCCCAGAGGAAAAATAAACTACCCGACCTAATATTGAAATCTAAATCAAAAGTGACTTATTAATGTGACCTTAACAGGCGCTTTGCAGTAGCCTATGCAGACACTGTTGGTGGTGATTGCAAAGTTGTCCTACATAAGCTAAATAAGGTAAATTGAGCCTATGTAGTTAATCTAAATTAAACTAACAATCGGAAGAACAACCGGAAGAAAAGTGTAATATTAGGCTAAATCATGGATATGATACAAAAGTCATTTAAAGTATGTCAGACTGTCACTGAAACTTGTTGGAAGTGAAGACCCTTCGCTTCTGGATGCGTTCGCCCAGCTCCGACGAGAGCAGGTTTCAAGCAATTCACTAAGCGTAGCGTAATGTAATAGATGCAGTAACAAGCAAACGCTAACTTGGTCATGCTTGTCAAGTTGGATAACGAGTAAACACTATCACCAGGGACATTACGTTCCTCACTTCAAAACGGAACAAAAGTGGGATTCTGTAGTGACCTACCCTGCTGTTGAACTTCATTCTACCTTCCCATCAAACACTAGCGTTTCAGTTGCTTACGCTACATTATTGCCATGAGCTCCCGCCGTGCCATGCCATGTTGCTTTTGTATATTTAGCAGCTAACACAAGTTTTCTGTTTATTTAGTGTCTAGTGTTAAAAATATTTTGTGTGAAACATTCCTACGCCTTGGATAACTTGGGCTGCACGGGTCTCTCTACCACCGACATTAAAGAGCCCATAGAACACGTTTTTTGACCATCATAAAATGTTCTTTGAGCCTCAATAATTGCGTATGCAAATTTTTGCGGCTGAAAAAGACCCAGGAGCATCACTAGGCCGTCTATTCCATGCTCAGAAATACATGCTCATTACAAAAAGTTCGTATTTCCCGCCCCCTGGCCAGTTTCCCGCCTCCTGGCGCTGATTGGCTAGTTAATTGAGAGGCCACGCTGAAGCGGATTGGCTCCCTACTTTCACTATACTCTTTCGTTGAACTATCTGAGTAAACAGTAAATCGTGTTAACTATGAGCTATTAAACACGCAATGGACTTGTCAGGAATTCAACCATACAACAGCCAGATCCACAGCGTTTGGAAATTAATGCGTCAGACTGGTAAGTTTTATTAGAATTCCCAGTAACTAACGTTATGTAGCTACTATGTAATTAAAACTGCTTCACACATTCAGACACGGCATTGGGAAGTTAAACAGAGCTGGCATTTTACATGAAGGACTATTTTAGTAAATTGGTAAATCGATGAACTATCTGAGTAAACAGTAAATGGTTAAGCTATCAAAATCGCATACCTCCATCTCAGTTTACTCCGGAATGACATGTACAGCGGGATGAAACGCATATCACTGGACAGAGGACAACCAGGGCTTTCCAACTATATGCAGCACTTGTGTGTACACTGATGTGGCATTGAGATAAGCATTTTTAAATTTACCTTAATTTTATAAATAGTACAGTTGACAATCAGTGCTGTCATCACACTATTCTAAGTTCAATAACTCGCGAACCCGACACGCTGCACTGCACAGACACGACACGACATGCATATCAAACGAAAGTACAGAAACAGTGCTTTCAAATGATACCAAATACTCTAAGCAATCATAGTATAAATGTAGAATAAATGTATTGAAATTATGACTACTGCTGTCAAACCGAATTTGCACTTCTGAACTAATGAATAGCAAAGTTGCCGATCCTTGCAGGATATAAGTGGAAATGTGACATTAGTATCTGTTGTAATGGTTAGCTTGCTAGCCTACCAACACTTTAGTGACCGAGTGTTTTTTTTGCTTCGCAATAACCTGGATATCGAAGTAGCATCAAGTAGGCAAACTGTTAAGGCCATAGAAATACCAGTACAAGTCTATAATTCTATGGTTATGGCGACCAAACCTTACCTACCGGCAGAATCGGTTGTGCTTAGTTTAGTGGAACATGGTTGTAGATAAACATCAACTACTCCCAATGCGAGGTTGTTGAGGAAGGTAGTGCAAATTCCGGACAACCCGTAACACGCGCGTGCTGACATTTTTTCTGTATGTTCTCCAGTTAAACAGAAATTCAACATGCACTTATTTCAAACAGAAATTCAACATGCACTTATTTCAAACAGAAATTCAACATGCACTTATTTTTCTTAGAGCCGTTAGCCGTTCTCAATGTTAGCTAACTAGGCTATTACATAGACTACAGTTCTTTATAGCTTACCGAAGCAACAGGGGGCTGGACAAGCGACTGTTCCAAACTATTTTTGATTGGACCAAAGATTCTAGAGCAGAGCTCTTTGGATTGGACAATGTAATGGAGGAGGTGTAGCTTTGCGCTGTCTACGTACACAGAGCACTAGCTTCAGATTGTTTTTTTTTCAGCCCGGCAAATTCTAGCCTGAAATTGCATATAGAAGGAGGCAGAAGATGTTTTTTGGCGTTTCGGTATAGTCTGTTGGATACCTTAAGCTACCTAAATTCCACAATAACAAGGTAAATGTGGTTTTGCATTCTATGGGACCTTTAATCTTTCTTCTACCTCTGCTCGTTTATCTCTGCTCTCTGACCTGCAGATCTTATGACAGATCAATATACACAAACTCCCCCTCCCCAACCACGTACGCCGGAAATCCGGCATGGTGCCGGAATGCCATCACCCCTGCAAATAACATTGCCGGGCCAGAGGACAAAGTCCAATGACACACCAGGACTTTAGAGACATCTCCTTAGAGAACTTAGAGAAGTGACATTCTGTTACTTACAGTGACTACTTACTTTTACTTTACTTACTTCTTGTGATTTATATATATATAGTTATTTTTTCTATTTATTATTGTTGTTATATTGTTCCACTCAATTTTTATATTTTTTGTAAGATTTCCATCCTTTAATATTCACATATTATATGTTTGTTTGAAATTAAACTGATTTTTTTTATCACAGAATAAATCCATGTCATTTTATTCAGAAAAAAAGGAAGAAGTGGTATTTCCATCAGGCACACACCACGTGTTTTTGTACACTGCTAAGTCACGGAACATCCCACTACCATGGTTCTTATATTGCCAGATTCCAGACAGTCTCCTCTTACAGATATGTAAAGATTTCCATAGAGTCAGATTTCTGAGGTAAGAAACTTATAAAACTATAGTTTTTGTTTAGACGTAACATGAACATGCAGTTTATGCGTGTAGCCTTTTCAATTACCAAGATATCAGCTTCAAAGTAAACGGAGTAAAATGGAGTAAAAATGACATGAAAATAGCCTAGGGTTTAAAAGGTTGATGCATTGATAGTAATAATCCATTAGTTAACACTTAACAAGAGGCTTGTAAGTCACTTACAAACATACTGTAAATGCTTACTGAGCCAATTGTCATCTATTGGTAGAAAAAAAAACTTGATACATTTATAAGACTTTTTTTTTTACCATGTTTGTAGCATGTTTTGCACTTAGAGGTGGGTGACATGGTCAAAAAAGGTTTGGCAACTGCAAAAGTTTAATGATATCCTCTTATATTTTAATTGCACGAGTTAAGACATCTTATTTTCTACAGAGCATATTACTTTTTTCAATTCCTGGATTCAAAACCAGACTGCATCTCAGATTTACTGTAAGAGCACATATGGCAGGGTAAAATATGTCATGGTCACTCCACTTGTGACCGCACCAACTTAGGCATCAACACATTAGCATGCACATTTAGAACCTGTTAGCGCACTAGAGGCATTTTCTCTGATCTCTTTTTGACGAATGTATTGGAACAGAAAAGCAGAAAACAAAAAACATGTTGGATGCAGTAGGACAAAATATCATTATAATAAATTGCAACTAAGACATTTTAGGGCTATATCCTGTAAAGATCCGTAAGTTTTGCCATTTACAAGTTATGAAGTGTCTGAAATTATAAAGTGTAAAGTAAAGTCGGTTTGGCATACATTTCTTCTGTAGTGTTTGGTATCATTCGAAAGCACTGATTCTGCACTTTTGATATGCGTGCCATGCGAGCAATTCCAATAGGGTAACTGGCGACCTTATAACTATACTACAAAAAATGTTTCTATTGAAATATAAAATAATGTTTTTAACAATGTTGGTCTTTGCTTTCTGCTTTCTGTACCAGATACAGTGACTGATGACGGAATAAACACTAACATTTGATTTTACTACAAAAGCACACAAAATGCTGCTGCTAGGGTACATGCTACTCAAATAAAACTGCTTTGTCTTTTCTTAATCTCAATAGAGGACTATGAGTCCTATACTTCACATAGCCTATTTAAAGCGCTATAGGCTTGGTTCACCTATGAGTAATGATTTTCACTACTAACTATTTAAAATATCGCAGCAACTGGAAATTTAACAGATGGGAAATAATTTAGGTATAGTTCTTTTTTTTTTTTATGAGCAAGAGACCAACGCTGAAGGTGCCCTGAAACAATATTTTTTTCCAAAAGGGTTACTGAGTGTTCCAATCTCACAATGCCCTGTTTCCATGTGGATAAGCAAACTGCTACAATGACCAGTTATCTCCTGCTTCACCTCTACCCTGTACAGTCCTGGTCAACCTGCATGGATATGAATATTAATCCTAATGGACCTACGGCTTGCCTTTGACACTACTGATCATGGCACCTTACTGCAGTAGCTGGAACATATGATGGGCGACAAAGATTTAACATTAGCCTGGTTCAAATCATGCCTCTCTTGAATCTGCTCATACCAAAACAAACACAGGTAAAGCATAGATTACATAGTCCTCGCTTTAGATTGGGTGGCTGCAAAACATACTGTAAATGTGTGTGTCTTACAAGTGTATTAGTTAATATTTTCTTGTTAACTTGTAGACAATTGGTTTAGTTAGAATATAGAGTATGTTTGTTATGGTCTTAAGCTGCTCTGGAAGGCTTATTAGCTCAAAGTTAACAGTTTACTAAGGCTAATAAAGAAAAATATTTGCCCAAGTAATTTCTGCTTCCTAACAATACTTGTATAACACTAACTTCTAAAACGTAAATCGCTGCAATTTCATTATACAAGTGGAAAAGGCAATAAAACACTGTGTGCGCCTAATACATGACTCACTTGCATTTACCTGAAATCATTTTCTTGCAAGCTAACTGACTAGTAGCTTTTCATCACAGCACAACATTAGGCCAGAAAGGAGGGATAGAAAAACATGCAATCATTGAATGTCATATGGGAGCAAGCCTTTAAGGGTCTGTTACTTTTTTTTTTTTAATCACGGAAAATTTAATAAACAGGATCATTTTTCAGCCTTTTCACTGTCAAGGTGTCAATAATTGTGCAGGACACTGCATTGGCTGTTATTAATGACCCATTACTATGCTGAAGATCAGTTTTTGCTTCACAAGAACACACATTTAAAAGTTGAGTTGTTCTAATCTCTATCCTGACTAACAATGACATTCAACTGATATTTGGTAAATGAGTAAACATTAATTAATAGACATTTTGGAAATTCCATGCAAAGTTAGGACTTACAATTACTTTGAAGTAGTCACTGGGGATGACCGTATCTCCATTCTTGACCCATTTGACTGTGGGCGCCGGTGAGCCTGTCACTTCACACTCAAAGATGATATCCATTGATTCATGAGCATATGTGTTTACTGGCTTTTTAAGGAATTTGGGCGGAACTGAAAAAGTCAAAGCAGAATGTTGCTAGAAAGTTTTTGAGTATTTACATTTACCATTCCTTCTATGCCCTCCCACCCCCACATGCATAATGTCTACTGCCATCACCAATAAGCCCCTTTTCCTTACATAAACAGAACACCATGTCCCTTGCCATCAACAGTATGCCCTCCCACCCACATGCACTCAGTACACTGGCCAATACCCTATACTTCTATATACTTCTGGCAGTTAGGTCGGCCCCTTAAGTCATGCATCTTTTGTTCCTTGGTGGGGAGTTTATCCATGGTCCTGTTGTCCATAACTAACTTAACATATATTCTCAATTTGTAAGAGAGACATTTGTACACAAACTAGAAAAATGTTTTCAAAGAAATCCTAATCTTTTGACCATGTCAAAACTATTTTTGATCATTTCACCAAATACTAGGAAATACTCTAAGTAGCAAAATATAGTTTTTGAGTATTTACATTTACTCTAAATGTAAAGGTGCTCTAAAGGTGCTCTAGGAGATGTTGCACGATTTTAGTGCGATTTTATTTTTATTTCAAAACGTAGGCATCCTCACGGCTTGCTTTCTGCCCCCTGAATACACTATGAAAAACAGTCTCGAGTAACAACACAGAGGCTGTAATACTCAAACAAACACTCAAACAAACCTAAACACAACAAACCACGGCCAACCAATCGACATTAAAGATGGTAGAGGACGCACATTAACTCCCACCCTCAAAAATGATTATACCATGGTCCATTCAAAGCTCTCTATTTTGATCGTCACTGTAGGCACCTAAAATTCTTAACCTACATAAAATCATGGTTCCACTGATGGCAAATACCCTTTTGCTTTATTTACTTCAACTCCAATATGCTCAGTCTAGGGAGAACGTCATTTTTCATATGTGGACTGCGTACATCTCCAGAACACATCACACAGATGACATTTGCCCAAGCCAGAAATGCAAACTAATGAAAATGAAGGAATCAAACCACTCAACCCATCCATCTAACGTGAGGAATTTAAGTGCATTTCTGTGGTCATGTCTAAAATGTGAACAGTTCAGGATGTAGCTGTAACTCAATACATTCAGTACTTCAGTTCAGTACTTCAGTTACACTACCATCTTACACTATTATTAACACTTTTGTTTGTTCTGTTTAACTCTGTATGAGACAAGTAAAAGCATTTATAGTATAACCACTGATCCAAAATAAACAAATGCACCATAAAGCAAAAAAAACTGACAACCCACATTGCAAAAACAAATACACTATTTCAATCTAATCATACATGTGAAATACTAACTGGTACATGATAAGAGAAAAAGCAGGATATGCCACCTTGAATTTTGAGTTGAGCCTGGGCCTCTATGGAGTCATTCACATTGTCTGCAAGGCAGCTGAACGTCCCGGCATCCTCTTCAGTCAAGTTGAGAATGCGCAAACTTCCTCCACCAACAATTTCAAAACGTCCCTCGCTTTTGACAAAAATAAATAGAACATTATATTAAAATTCCTGAACAGATCCATTCTACCTTAATCACATAAAGAGGGTAATGGTTTAGTTTCGTGCTCGTGTGAATCTCACTTGATTGACGCAGCATTTTTAGGAGCCAATTTTTTTTTTCAAGACGGGCTGCAATGTACCAAAACAACCACCAGATGGCACTTGGGAGCTGTGTCTTTAGAATAGGCAGTGGTCTAACGTTTTCAGGCAAATCGGCATTTTTATACATATATACTATTAATTGACAAGCCTATTTGCTAAAACATAGGCCTACCATTTAAACTTTTAGGGAGGATTAATACCATTCAGCGCAAGGACGCGTACTTGAGTCCCAAAATGTGCAAAACTGTGCGTAACCAATGGGGCCAATAATGAAACAATGTACTTGTTAAGAGAAGAAGTGAAATTCAGCACAACAGTGATGAATGAGGAATGCCTATTTAAGTTAGAACTCATCACAGTGCAAGAAAAAGACATAACCAGAATATTTTTATCAAATAGATGAAGGCTACATGTTTAATTTCTCCATGTTTCAGTTGCTGGTTCTTTCATACATCCAATGAAAAAATATTTTCTCTAATTCAGCAA
This sequence comes from Limnothrissa miodon, assembly GCA_017657215.1. Lineage (NCBI taxonomy): Eukaryota > Metazoa > Chordata > Actinopteri > Clupeiformes > Clupeidae > Limnothrissa > Limnothrissa miodon. The sequence continues at coordinate 104,936 of JAGFZM010001425.1, forward strand.
GTGAGTGTAGTGTATCTTTCAAGTTCTAAGGTCTCTTTGATAATTTTAATATAATCAGTTTAGTTATCTGCTCCAGTGTGAGTGTGGTCATCCAGGGTCCAGTCAATAATTTCCCAAGCAAAACCAGAACTTGCATTTCAACCTGTCCAGGCTTAGAGTTGAAGTCTTCCAGTATACTCGCGCGCAGGCCTCCACAAGATGTTTCTCCACAGAGATACAGCTTCAGTACAGCTTGACGAGTTGTGAATATTCCACATATATGAAAAAGATAAATTACCTCTGTAGCATGGCAGTCAATTACCTCTGTAGCGTGGCATCTCCTTCAGAACACTCTTCACCTTTGAAGCAATCGTTTCCAAAGGATGAAGGTTGCAGTTCAGTTCATTAAAGGCCTTGTTCAAAGATGCACAGACTACACGAATGGCTGCATGACTGGCAGCACAGCGATCAGTGACAATGTTTGGTACATTCCCCATCATTCATTTAAGAAGCAACATCTACAGCAAAATCATAACAGTTCTCCTTGGTGGTGAAATGTGTGCTGTTCAAGTGGATTCCCTCTTGGGAGGTGGCATCAAAACCGAGGGTAGAGTGTGTGTTGGCAAAAGTGTTTCAGCAGTCTTGAGGTCACTAATGGCCCCCAGGTCTGGTCATGGCTTCCACAGTGGCCCTTTTTGGCATGTCACTTAAACCCACTATGTGTAAGTTTTATTTTTTTCGTATGAGAATTTCTCCCATCTATCGGCAAAGTGGTATACTGCAAACGTTTGCATAAAATGTACTAGCCCTTCCCTTCCCACGGTCCTCATTTCCAATGGTCCTCATTTTGAAAATGGCGGCGCAAAATGGATATTCTCATTTGGTACCCAGCCACATCTATATATAAATGGAAATTACCAAGTTTACGGGAACACTACAATTTTTTCATGGAGGTAATTACCATCGTTTTACATTATATTTTTAAAATAAAAAATGTATTTTTAATAAAAGACATAAATAGAAGATAAATAGAAGATAAATCCTACACATAGTGGCTTTAAGCTAATGTTAAAGCGCAGTCCAAATGTTTATCAAATTGTGGATTTTGCCAGTAGGCACCTGATTGGATATTGCATCAAACATCATTAATTGCATTTCATTTGAGCACGATTGCATCAGTTTTTGACAGCTTTTCTTCACTTTCCAAATCCTTTTCTCTCAAAAATGTTTTTGATCAAAATATCATGGTGTGGGAGTTGTGGGAACTTGTTCAGCAGGTGACTTTGCTCGGGAATTTTGTTGGTAGTGAAAATGTCACGAAATCTTTGGCTACATACTTCTTGAAATTGACTTAATTGTGTCTTGTTAGTTAGCTTTCTGTATTTTCTGTATAAGATTTCTGAACAAGAAGCTTCACTCTAGTTTTTGCCTGTTCTTCCTTCATTCTTTTTTGGAATGTGTTATGATTTCTCTAGCAGTTGCAGTTCTGCTTGATTCTCCAGATGTGATGTAAAGATAAAAAAATTTGTCCATTTTAGATATTTTGGCGAGGAAACGGTACATTACAGTACATGTCCAGGAGGTGCTGTCTGGCTAGACCTGGCTGTGTATTGAAAAGCCAGCAAGGCCACAATAATGCTAGCTATGCTAACAATGCTAAGTAGCTAACTAGCAGTAAGCATATGCTAAGGTAACAGAGAATGATTGTGACATATGCAGACACACACACACACACCCATTCATTTGAATGGGGAAAAAATGACAAGAAAAACACGAATAACAGATGAAAGACAAGAGATATAAATAAGATAAATGTAAGCACACCGATCAAGATCAGGCCGGACGTTTAAGATTTGGAACGGTGTCTATCTCGAAAGCTCTAGGACTAGTTGCAGATACAAAATCAGGTCAGAAGAAAAATAATAAACTTAAGAACAATAGTGGCCTTGCCATTAGGGAAATATTAGGCAATCACGGTCGGCCATGTTTATTGTTTATATTCAACTGTGTTCGCCTGGAACGCTTTGAGGTCGCACCTAGTATATTCCAAGTGGGATAAATCCACTAGCTTTCTGGAATTCAGCATTTGCAGACAGCCAGCAAACTCCACATTTCCAAGAGCCCATAGAATGCAAAACCAAATTTACCTTGATATTGTTGAAATTAGGTAGCTTAAGGTATCCAACGGACCATACCGAAACTCCCAACACCATCTTCCGCCTCCTTCTATATGTAAATTTCAGGCTAGAATTTGCCGGGCTGAAAACTCTGAAACTAGTGCTCAGTGTACGTAGACAGTGCAAAGCTACACCACCTCCATTACATTGTCCAAACCAAAGAGCTCTAGCTCTAGAGTCTTTGGTCCAATCAAAATTGTTTGGAACAGTCTCTTGTCCAGCCCCCTGTTGCTTCAGCGGTAGGCTATAAACGAACTGTACAGAAAAACATACGGAAAAAATGTCAGCATGCGCGTGTTCCAGGATGTTCTGGGCTGGGGTTGTCCGGAATTTGCACTACCTTCCTCAAGAACCTCGCATTCAACGGGAGTAGTTGATTTTTATCTACAACCACGAGATTGGTCGTTTGCTCTGGTCATTTCACCCCAGATTGTTCCGCCAACCTCGGGCTGTATCAATCCGGCTTTTCACAAACACTACGCCTGAAACCAGGATCTATTCCCAACCACAACCGATTCTGCCGGTAGGTAACCACGCTAGAATTCAGTGTTTTTTTGGTCACCATAACCATAGAATTATACACTTGTATATACTGGTATTTCTATGGCCTTAACAGTTTGCCTACTTGATGCTACTTGGATATCCAGGTTATTGCGAAGCAAAAAAAGTTACACGGTCACTAAAGTGTTTGTAGGCTAGCAAGCATAACGACAGATACTAATGTCGCATTTCAACTACGGCCCCAGGCCACCCCCAGGCTTCACCCCTGTCTTAACACCTGTGCTTAGCCCTAGTATTGCATTTCCATTACCAAGTTTTAACACCGGGGTTTTAGGTGAACTTGGAATGTTTACTATACAAACGTAATAGCCTACGTTAATTTCCCGGTAAAGATGCATATCGCCGTCTATCATAGCATATCATAACCTCAGACATTAGTGCTGAAACTAAAACGTAGCCTATGCCTACATAATATTAAATGGTAAATGGTTCTGCATAACGTTGTCATAAAGGCGGACATCCTATTGCGTGTTTATTTAGCTCAGATAGTTAACCGATATACTGCTGAGAAACAGACCTGCTGCTTGCTTGTAGCGTAGGCGCAAACGTAGTGCGAACTGTAATGTTAAAAGGGGAGCGATAAAACTGTAATCTGCATACAGTCTATATAGCCTACAGTTGGGGTTAGACGTGGATTTGTTTTCTAGCGGTAGCGCTACCATCAAGCTTAATTTCCCCTTCACCTAAACAAGATTCACTGACCTATCCTTGTGCGTCCTGAGATTCCTTGATGAAGTTCGAAGTTGTTGAGCCAGCATCATTTATCTTTGGGCCAGAGTTCTTGCAAGTGGCTGTTCACTTCTTTAGTCTGCGTGAAGTTCTTAAAAACAAACGTCATTATGCTACAAAAATGAGCAGCTCTAATTTGACGTTAGGCTCCATCTGGGGCTACTACGTTGCAGCATATTGACCTGCTGCTTGCTTGTAGCGTAGGCACAAATGTAGCGCGATAAAATAAAACGGTAATGTTAAAAGGGGAGCGATAAAACTGTAATCTGCATACAGTCTGTTTAGCCTACAGTTGGGGTCAGACGTAGTTGAATTTGAACTAGCCAATCAGCGCCAGGGGGCGGGAAACTGGCCAAAGGGTGGGAAATACAAACATGATTTAATGAGTATACATTTGTCAGCATGAAATAGACAGCCTAGATATGCCCCTGGGTCTTTTTCAGCCGCACAAATTTGCATACACAATTATTGAGGCTCAAAGAAAATTTTATGATGGTCAAAAAAAGCATTCTATGGGCTCTTTAATGTGATCTGAATGATTGAACACACTCACACAAATACCCATCAGATAAATGTTTCATTGTTTATTCTTCATCCATTAAGTAAACTTAAAGCAGTACCAAAACAAGAGAATAAAGTATTTCTTGTTTACCAATACAATTTTTTTTTAAAGTATTCACTCAATTTAAGTATATATATATAAGTATAAATATGTTATTACTGGGTCCTTATGCTGCCCTCTTGTGGCTGCATTTGTACTGACATGTCACGCCATTGTGTGAAACATCTATTTTGAATCATTAAGCACTGTAAATATTAATTTACACTGTATGATACATTAAAAACATAATATATCGGTTTCCAAACAGTGAGAGGGCATGGCCTAGGAACTGCCAGCTAACAATAAGAAAAGGGGTCATAGGAAAACAAATCTTCCTTGCTCTGATGATTTAGCTTAGGCTGTCGTTTCTCTATTTTAGCACTTGGCAATGTGAAACAGTTATCCCAATATTAGGTCTAATGTTAATTTTAAAAAATTCTGTTGGTGTTATTTGATGGGCTATTTAGCTCATGTGAATGAATTTAGCTCATAGCATTCACCAATTAGGGTTCCCACTCTTTCACTGAACTTCTCCATTACTAGAATTTAGGGCCAAGTATAAAATGTTAACCCTTCACTAACATTAAAGGTATGCCATCATATTTTAAAAACATTTGAAATACTGTCAATGCCTTTGTTTTATTCTTTAACAAAAGTCCTCTACGACCAAGTATGACAAGGACTTTCAGCAGCAAGGGAAAGTAGTAGGCTTGGTGAATAAAGACAATAGTAGGCTGTGGTCATATGATAAATGTAGACATATAATAACTTAACAGAATGCTGTAGTTGCGTTGAAGAGTGACTAAAATTCCATGACTTTCCCTAAACTTTCAGTGAATTTACAAAATTCTGTGACTTTTCCAGGCCTGGAAAATTACAAATTTCGATTTCCATGACTTTCCCTGGAATTTCATGATCAAGGTAACCCTGACTATGGCATTTACACAGTCCAATGATATCACCAACTTAAGGGAATTGAGGAAGTTTATCGTCACATGCAAAAAGTAATGGGAAGTTATGGGTGTACAAAATGCTGAGAAATAATGTTTAATGTCAGTCCATTGTGCATTAAAAAAAAGTAACTAGGGTGGAGAGATGCAATGTAAAAAAGGCACTTGGGGATGTGCCGATGATGCACTGCGGGAAAAGGGTAGTGTGCTGTGTGCATGCTGGGTAATGGTTGGAGTATGTGTGGGATGTGTGCTAAGGTTTGTGAGTGTTCAGGAGAGAATTTGAGCCAATGCAGTGTGTAGTCGAATGGCCTGAGGAACGAGGCCCCGTTTACACGACAACGGGGGTGAAAAACGTAAATTATTATATTGTGTCGCCCTATTGTTTAGACGGAAATGTAGTTTTAGGAGGTTTAAAACGCAAAAAAATGAAAACCCCCTCCAGAGTGGAAAAATTGAAAGCGATCCAATCTAGCGTCATCGTGTAAATGATTAAAAACGCAAAACTTTGTATCTCCTTGCATAGTGACATGCTTGCCCCAGTGCTAGAAAAGCAAAAAGGCGATCCTGCGATGGACATTCAACTTGCTTTAGCTGCACTAGTTTTACTGGAAGAGTCTTTCCAGCAAGTTAGAAGTAAGAATGACGCTTGAGAGTAATGCAGATCGGACATTAATGGCAAACTTTCGCCATGATGTTTTATGTTTAATTGCGCCGCACTAGGGTAGAACAGGAAGAGAAGTAGAAAGACCTTACGCACAAGCTTGGTCTTGCTTCTGTTGCCGCCTAGCCAACTGGCGTGTATACTGCATCGAAAAATAGAAAACATCACATACTTTTGCGTTTCCATCTGTATGCAAAACGCCTGTCTAATGGCAGAGTTAAAAGTGAGAACGAAACGCTACTTTTGCGTTATTGGTGCAGATCGTTTCCATGTAAACTTAGCCTGAAAGTTCTCCATAATCTCTCAGTTCTGGCTTTATGGCTACATAGACGTCTTTATCTCTGTGGTTTGAACAGTCCATTATTATGATACGAGGAGGGAACTTTTGGGCCCTACAAAGTACTCTTCTGGAACAAATGTCTGGCAGAGCAGGGAGTTTTGTTCTGAGTGTATTAAGCTAAACTTAAAGCCCATTTTATCTATAATCAAATCACAGTCTACAGAAAATGTGCCAAGTGAAAGTTAGAGGGAGGAAAAGCATGTGGGGGTATTGAGTGCCATGTGGGGGTATTGAGGGGCCAGGTGGGGGTATTGAGTGCCATGTGGGGGTATTGAGTGCCATGTGGGGGTATTGAGTGCTGAGCACTGAGTGCTGTCACATTGGATCTGTTTGGCTCACTCAACTCACTTGTGTGTCAGTGAAATGCTGAAACTGTTCACAGTTTCACATGTCTGCTCAGGCAACATAGTTGGTCTATCAAAGGTTGTTACAATCATTTTGATGATGCATCATGCATTCTGTGAAGTGTTGCAACATTGAACATTAGTTAAACATGTCTGGCTTATCACCTAAAATGAGATTTTTTTCACTTTGAATAATTTTGTGCACAGGAATGTGAATAATTTTGTGCACAGGAATGTGAATAATTTTGTGCCCAGGAATGTGAATGGCATTGACTAGGATGCAGATTTGTTCACGTGTTGAGGTTTAAAGGTTTAACCCTTTAAAAAAAAATATTTGATCAAACCCAAAACAGAACCTTGGACTCAGTACAACCCTGAATAAAACACAATTATACCTAATGTTAAATATTGAAATAACCATATTCTCATATTTAGCAGGACAAGTTAAATTATTTTGTAGCTTCAGTCTTTCTGTTTTAAATTTATCTGAATCTTCTGTACCAATTTCATCTTAATTTAAAAACTGTTTCAAAACATCTCCATACCTCTCCTCAATGAGCTGGTCATTAAACATCCATCGAACATAGGGAGCAGGATAGCCGGTCAATACACAGGGCAGAAGTACACTTTCCCCTTGAACTCTGAGCAATTCTGAGGGAGTCTTCAAAAATTCGAGCCTTCTACGTTCTGCCGTTTCTGAAAGAAAAAGGACACAAAACCATGACAGATAGATAGAGACAGACAGATCACTCAAGAGATCCACAGAGAGACAACCCGACAACTGATCACTTCACATATCAGTTGTATGAATACAATAGTAAAAAAAAGTTCAGTCCCTGTTTAAAATAAGTAAAATAGGGCTAAAACGATTCATTGAGTAACCAACAAGTTCATTGTTATATTGTAAAACTACATAGCCTACTGATAAATTAACAGTCATGGTTGTCCTAATAAGGCTATTTATCTGGTTCTTCTTTAAGGGTGTAAAACTCACATAATAAGACATAAAATTGGTGGTTGTATACAGGGGTTAAATTGGGATTTGCTATGTGGGGGGCAGAGATGGGACTAAGTCACTGCTTTGCAAGTCACAAGTGAATCTCAAGTCTACGCCCTCAAGTCCCAAGTCAAGACGTGCAAGTCCCAATTCAAGTCCAAAGTCATTGCTTTGCAAGTCACAAGTAAGTCTCAAGTCCTGCAGTTGGATTTTCGAGTCCTTTTAACCACAGAGTAATGACATATTTACATAGATAATTTATGTTTTTAGAATCTTGTATTTATTAAAACAAGTGCAATTGAAATGAAAATATGGCGCTGCACACACACATACATACATGCGAGAAATGCGCTGAACATAACTCTGAACATTGCCTGTTAGAGCTTTTTGTTGATATAAAACATGTCTTTTGTAAGATTAAGGTTTTGGGGAAAGAACTTGAAGCAAGTCTTGTTAGGTCGAAATGCTAAAGTCCAAGTGAAGTCATGAGTCACTGATGTTGAAGTCCAAGTCGAGTTGCAAGTCTCTTTACAATTTTATCAAGTCAAGTCTAAAGTCATCAAATTCGTGACTCGAGTCCAAGTCATGCAACTCGAGTCCACATGTCTGGTGGGGGGGCTCTGGTCAGGGGTCGAATCTTTTTTTTTTTTGGACTGCACAGGACACACACACACACACACACACACACACTTTACTACACTATGTTTTTGTGCATTGTTAACTCACTCAGCTAGCCAACTATACTGGGAATTTTTAGGTACAGATTGGAGTCAGAATTGGTATTGGCATATGCATGAAATATAATTAACATCACAGACCTGTCATACCTTTACCACACAAGATACAGTACACGACCATTATAGTACCAAATCAAATTGCTATTGGGATATTATGGCTGTCAGAACATTTTAAATCTTGTCACAACAGAACTTAAAGTGAAAAAATAGCATATGAAACACATGCATTACTGTAGCTTAAATATTGATCCTTTTTTGAGAAACTTTCAAGGCTCCAGAACAACAAAACACTGATTAACCTTCTAGTATAAAGTGAAACCAAGACTGTGTCAACAATTAATTGAGGCTTAGAGCATAAGCAGTCGAAAACTGTTTTATTTATGTTTGCCAGAGGAAGCCTAACTTCAGGTAACGTTAGGCTTATGTCAGCTTAATTTTTAACGTTTACCTCTGAAAATCCAGAACTACAAAACACTGATTAACCTTCTACGTAGTATAAAGTGAAAACAAGACTGTGTCGACAGTTAATTGAGGCTTAGAGCAGAAGCAGACGAAAACTGTTTCATTTGTTTGCCAGAGGTAACCCTACTTCAGGTGACGTTAGGCTTATGTCAACTTCAAGTCATTACGTTAGCATTTCATTCGTAGCTACCTGAGGTATGCTAGCTGGCTCATGTATGGAAACTGAACTGGCCAAATGCACAATGGAATTCAACTGACAGCTACTCATTTCAGCACCTCTTTGCATTTAAGCACCTCTTTGCACTTAAGCACCTCTTTGCACCTTGTCTGTCTGCTTCTCTCTCACTGTGTCAACCTCTCGTATAGTGTACCAGCGTGCGGTGCTCTGTTTGACAGCCTCAACTAACGTCTCGTACTCGCATTTTGGGGTGTGGGGTCCTTATACATACAAACTGGAATATTGGTGAAGCACCGTATGTAGCATATTACTCCACGACACACCCAATTTAATGTGATTTGTGTGGCGACGCAAATTAAAAGGGAAAATCCCATTTTCCTGAATCTACAAGGCGTCCTGAACATATTCCACCCAAGTTTTTTGTAGGCCCAATCCTTTGGTTAAGCAGTGGAGAGTGAAATCCATGATTTAGCCCTCCCGTTGAATCTAATGCAATCTGTCGACATTAATGTATTGGTTGGTTTTAATTTTATGTGATTTGTGTGGCGACGCAAATTATGAGTGATAAACCGATTTTCCTGAATCCACAAGGTGTCCTGAACATATTTTACCCCACTTTCATGTAGGGACAATCCTTTGGTTAAGCAGTGGAGAGAGAAATCTTCTACAACTCACCCAGAAGTAGTTGTAGCTCATTTGCATTATGGTTGCTAGTGGAACACTGCTGCGCCGGAATCCGATTGTTCCACACGGACCATTGCTCAGGAAGTACACCACTAGCGCGTGATACATTCTGAATTTTGTTGTCGCAGTGAAGATGTCCGTAAACGTCAGAGAACGTCTAAAGTTTGTGATCATTACATACTCAAGAAGGAAGAGAACAAGGTGCAGCGTGTCTACCACAAAGTAAACCTACCATACCACAGCATGATTCAACATCTAAACATGAATGCACCCTCATCTTGTCTCTCTTACTCACGCACGGCACGTGTGTACAATACACACAAACACACACAGTCCCTGTGCTAGGTTACTATAGCAAACAGGCCAACCACAGAGATTATATATTATTTTTTAGTAGCCTAATGGTAAATGCTGCAGGTGTTCAAATCTACATACAGATATTTACTTTTATGACATGGCTAGATTACAGCATTAAACTTGCAGTGCATTTTAATAAATTAAATTGCTTTCTCCCTCTCAGCCCTTCACAGCAGAGTATGGACAAATCTTGAGAAATAAAAGCCAAATGCTTGATCCTTTTTACAGCCGCATTATCATTAAAAATGAAAAAAAAAAAAAAAAAAATTATCTGATTACTTGATTAATTGATATATAAAGTGCTAGATTAGAATCGATAGGTCACATAATTGTCACTTTGTAATTATGATAAAAAGTTGTGATGTTAAAAGTAAAGAAGGATTCAGTAAATGTCTGTTAACATTCAATTGAATATTCCATTTTAATTAGGGCGAGTTGAAACGCAATGAACGCATCTGCAGTCAGTGTTGGAGACTAACGGAATACATGTGCCGGCGTTGCGCATTTAGAATACTAATTCTTAGTAACTGTATTCCGTTAGTCTTACCTTTTGTTTTACGCAGGACACCCAGGTGAGATGGTGCGTAGACTACGTTGACTGGTGGCATGCGTAATTTCACTGAACATGACCTGACTAAGGGCATAGGTTTCCCGAGCAGTATTTTGGGAAGACTAAATAGTCCCTAAATAGTTAGCATCATATTTTGATCCATCACTAATATGAATTTAATCACATATTTCATAACACAACCGAATCATTTCAGTAGTCACGTTTTGATTTTTTGACGTTCAAGTGCATTCCGTATTCCAGAGCTGGAGCAAACCATGAGTATTTGTGTTGTTGAAAGTTGGACATTTGTTGGCAGGTGACCAAGGTTAAATTTGCCAAACTGTCAGATCTTAAAATCTAATGCAGATTCAACTAACACAGCTCTAGATAATGTCAGCGACATGAGCCAGCTGAAAGGGGAGAAAACTGTTAACTACATGACGGTAAGACACATTTTTATTACAAAGCTGCCTGCTCTAATTATCTATTCATGTTTTAATGGGGTTATGCAGTGATTTGTCCATGTGAAGTTAACTTGGCCATCTTAGTGTTGCGTTGTTGGTTGTCAGAATAGACAAACTAAGGAATCAACATTAATGTTTTACCAGACACCTGCCCGTCTGAAATGTTCATGAAATTGAATAATGTTATAACAAAATAACAGGGTAACTTGTAAACAATTCAGTTTAATGTCCGTCTATGCACAAGTTTAAAATTTAGCCTGCTTTTTGGATAGTAGCATTGTAGGCCTACTTGTTCTACGCTGACATGAATATACACTGGTAACCAAGCTGCCCAGGACATTCTGAGAGTGTTTCTAGAGGAATTAGAATGTTGAATATTTTTTCAGTATCTTGGCTGCTCTTTTTCAAAACCCTTTTCTGGCAAACACAAATAGCAGTACTTACATTACTTGGGGGGGATTAGGCACACATAAAGCAGAGCATAGCTTTGCAACAAAGACAATTTAAGTAACTGTATATCAAATGCCTTTATTCAAAGCATCATGTGAATTAGATAACATGGTAAAGAAGAGTATGTTGAGCAACATAAAGATTTTGAAATAGAGCAGCCAAGATACAATAACATGTTACTGCGTCCAAAGACAACTCTAACAAGAAACTGACTGACTAAACCGCCTTGCTATTATTAAGTCTGTGTGGTGCAATACAGCATTGTACAGTGTAAGTTTTTGCAAATTCAAACCAAATACAATTAGCAGTCTTCATAAGAGGAAAGAGTTAGTCACCTCCCTGTTGTTCCTTTAACTGTCAAATTTCTGGTGGGTCAAGGTCATTAAGAATGTAGCAAGTCTACATGCAAATATGACTAGCAATCATTCATTACAACTGGGAAAGCAAAAAAAAAATGCCTTACCTGGTATGACTTTAAGTTCTGCTTCTTCGCTGCTTTTCACTACACCTCCCATTTCAACCACACAGCGGTAAAGGCCGGTGTCAGCATCAGAAGCATTGCTGACAACCAATGCCCCACTTGGCAGCTGAAAGACTCTCTGATCAAGCATCAGGGGTTTCCGGTTGAGTTCCCAGTGCGAAAAAGCCACAAGGTCTTGATTAACATCGCACAGGAACAAATGGTTGTCACCATGTCTCACAAGGCCCGTTTCAGGCTGGCTGGAGAACCTGGGTATACCTGAAAAAAAGAAGTGTAAAGGGCAGAATAATCACTTAGGGCCCTGCCATATTTCCATGCACAGAGCACAAGCAGTTTATGGACATTGATTTATCTTTGCGTTTTGCGCAAGCAAAGCTGCCACCTGCCACCAAAATACTATTTTCGAAAGATTGCATTTAATGTGTGTTATTTTTCTGCAGTAGAGCAACACTGAGCTAAGTTTAATGCCCGCAACAAAGAGGTTAAAGTGCAATCTACACATGATGCTACTTCCTGAGTGATGATAATAAATAGAATGTGAATGTTCCAATGACGCAAGGCATGGAAAGCCAAGGAGAGTAAAAACAATCCATGGGCAGGATCAAAGATTAAACTATTTTAACTTTTGTGTCATGTAAGTAAACCAATTCCCAATAAGAACACAGGATACAGATTATTGACCGTTGATGTCAACAGTGTGTTGATAAAAAGGTTCAAGCCTCCTTTACCACTGACCGGTGATTTTAGGTTCACTGTTCCTTTTGAATGGTGACAGATCAAATTTTTTGGTAGACATCATTGGAAAGACATATTTTCTTTCCAATTATGACAAATGTTATTCAGTAAAAAAAAAAAAAAAGACCAGAGGCTCTTGAAGTAAATTAGGCATTTCTGTAATGACTGAAAAACTTAATAGGTGATGTTATAACCTGAGGGGACCTTAAAGACAAGCATACCAACTGGTGTGCTGCATGTCACAGAAATGTCCTGTTTCCATATAATACAATAATGTAGTCTATAGTCTACATGCAAAGACACAAGTCTTTCTCTCGTTTCATTTTTCTCCCTGTATGAGACAATTTGGAAATCTGGAGTCTGGTATGACTTTGGTCTATCCACCCCTCAAGGAACTCCTTAGCAGGAACGGATCATCAAAAAGGACAACTTTAAAGATTATTTGAGGAGTTTGGTTCCAAAACGTGATAAACGGCAATTTAAAAAAAAATGAGTTAGCGCCAAAATCAGAACTGTATTTCATCGCTTTTGATCAGCCACTTTACAATTTTCCGCAAAACGCCATATCCGCCGTGTTATACTGCCCTGGTTTCTCCCTTTTTTCCCCAAACAGCCATAAGCGCCAGTCCCGCTGTTCTGTAAAACGCCACAAATCCTCTCAACCAATCACAGCACACCAATTCACGTAACATAAACAACATGGCGGCCACCTGTGTGGCCGGTATTTTAGAAAGTTTTCGGTGTAGTTAGTGAAATAAACTGAACCTAAACAACATGAATGCTTTTGATGGAATCAATGAGCCTGTGGTGGTTTCTTCTGTGGGTAAGAAACGTACACCGTCAAAAAACAATCATCTTCGTGAGACACTCAGGAGGTGGAAAAATGCTGTCTGTCACGTACTTGCACTCACCAAAAAAGCTCTAACTTCTGTCACGCTGACACATTGAAACCAGGAGATCTCCAGAAAAACGTTCAATCCTTTTACGGACATTTAACGTATTGGGTGAGTTGTTGTTTTACTACCCTATAACGTTATAACAAGTAGCCTTATTTGCCTTTATTGACGATTCAGTGCTGTCTGCCTGCTCGCATTATCAGTGCCGTTTGGTGCAGCGGTAACGCCCCCTTTCCATTGCGAAGGAGAACGGTGTTACTCCCTAACTAAGCTGTGGAATCAGTCATATTTTATATTCGCCTGATGACAATAGCTTAGGCTAATTCACAACATGCACATCACCCACTGGCTTTTTAAAGTCTTTAAATAAATAGATAAATAAATTGATAGACACATTCATACATACATATTCTATATAAAGAACTTTGACTTTGCTTTTGCCTTTTTATATTGATGCCATGGATTTATAGCATTTTGTGAAAAAGCGTGTCATGGATTTATTGCATTTTGAGAAAAAAATGAATCAGTTTTTAAAATAAATCTTTAAATATTAAAATCTGGATTTCAAATTTTAATGTTATTATAACCTTCAGATGCTATATGACAGTTTGGAACAGAAAATAGGGATTTTCATCATACCACTTTCTTGCTATAAAAAAACACATTTTTACTCAAATTGATCTAAATGGATTTATAGCGTTTTGGAACCAAACTCTTCATTTTTAGCCCAAGCCAATTATTGCTCTTGCAAAAAAGGGTTAGTACTGTATCAAGATATTCACTTTCTTCAGAATGACACCACTTCTCCTACTTTTTTCCTGTTTTCAGCTATTTCATTAATTTCTTTTCATGTTTTAAGACCAGCAGTGTGCCGAGTCATGCCATTTAATTTACTGTTACTCTTAGTTTTAGTCAGTCTCCATTTGTTTGGAAAGTTTAGATTACAGATTGAGTGTGGGATTGTGTGGGATTCCTGATGTTTGGGAACATGTTCGTACAACAGCAGCATAAGACTTCTCTAATCGAGCTATAGCCTATATTGGGAAGTTTGCACTGAGGAATGAGCATGTGAAAACCAACAAATTATTGTAGAGCCTTGAAATCTTGTATGTCAGAACCTCCCGACAACTATAACTGATTGAAGAACAATCAATTTGTGTGTTTGTGAGCTATGATGATCTATTATGGTCAAAGATGCAGATAAATGCCTTTCATGTTTAAATTAAAAGTTGTCGGGAATAATACCTGTTAAGTCTCAAAAAGCTGTAATTGTTCTCAATTCTCAAATGATATTGAACTCAAGGCAAGGCAAGTTTATTTATATAGCACATTTCATACACAAAGAAGGCAGTTCAATGTGCTTTACAGAAATGAAGATAGTGGATAAAATAACCTAAGAAACAAACAGACAGGACAGAGTAAAAAGTTAAAAAGAATAAAAAGTTAAACAGCCCATAGAATGCATTTTTTGACCAACATAAAATGTTCTTTGAGCCTCAATAATTGTTGGCCGAAGTTGGCAAAACAATCTGGGGTGAAATGACCAGCGCAAACGACCAATCTTGTGTTTGTAGATAAAAATCAACTACTCCCCTTAAATGCGAGGTTCTTGAGGAAGGTAGTGCAAATTCCGGACAACCCCAGCCCAGTACATCCTGGAACGTTACACACGCGTGTTGACATTTTTTTTGTATGTTCTCCAGTTAAACAGATATTCAACACGCACTTATTTTTCCTAGAGCCGTTATCCGTTCTAAATGTCAGCTAGCTATTACATAGACTACAGTGCGTTTATAGCCTACCGCCAAAGGGGGCTGGACAAGAAACTGTTCCAAACAATTTTGATTGGACCAAAGATTCTAGAGCTAAAGCTCTTTGGATTGGACAAAGTAATGGAGGAGGTGTAGCTTTGCGCTGTCTACGTACACCGAGCACTAGTTTCAGATTGTTTTTTTTCAGCCTGGCAAATTCTAGCCTGAAATTTACATATAGAACGAGGCGGAAGATGGTGTTGGGAGTTTCAGTATGGTCCGTTGGATACCTTAAGCAACCTAAATTCAACAATAACAAGGTAAATGTGGTTTTGCATTGTATGGGCGTCTCCCTCCCTGCTTTGTACGAAGTCATGGCCACGCATATCCATAAGTTGTTGGACAATGTGACTGATATTAGCTTCACAACGGATATATGGAGCACGGATATAAGTCAGGTGAGTATGTTGAGCCTTACTGCTCAGTGGATTCATGAAAACTTTGAAATGAAGAGAGCTGTTTTACATGCGCAAGAGTTTGCAGGATCGCATACGGGAGTCGCCATCGCATTTGACTGCATGTTTGCCTTTTTTAATTTTCCACGTAGAAATGTGCATGTTGTGCTTCTCGCGGAATATGCAGAAGGCAACGGAGGAGTACGGCATTAAAAGCCTGGGCTGCATGGCTCACACGCTGCAGCTAGCAGTACACGACGGAGCGTTGAAGTGCATATCAGTGGGGCCTCATTGAAAATATGACCACGCTGCTCACTCCATTTGAACAATTAACGAGGGAGATCAGCTCACATCAGGCTACTACTGCGGACATGATTCCGTCTGTTGTGGCATGGAAAAGTTATTTTGACAGTCACCAAGCAAGCGGAGGTAAAGACGCTCAAGCAGCAAGTGGACAAAATGACGCACAGCGACAGCACTACGGAGGCACCGCAGAAGAACCGCAAGAGAAGAAGATAAGAACAAGTGACGAGCGTGGAAAGTGGCTGCTTGACACGCATGATGAAATTATGGAGGAAAACTTGACAATGGAACAGCAGGCAGGCCTGACAAGCCACACAAGGGTGCAGGTATACTATTATCAGACCCTGTCTTTTATTCAAATAATGAAGTCCTTTGTGCAGTTTTTTTTATTAACGTGCTGTGAATTCTATAGAGTTGCTAAAATAATAAATGAACTTAAATGAACGAGCTAATTGTTATAAAAATATTTAGTAATGCTTCTCTGCCCCCTTGAGGTTGACCTTAAGCACTGGTCATCTCCTTAGAGCAAAGTTCATCAAAGCACTTAAGGGGAGGAGGACATTAATGTCTAAACTGCTGGTAATTTATCAGACATGCATTGTAATACACGTGTCTACATTCCTGTAGGTGCATGGCTATCTGAGTGAGCCCCTCATCCCCAGAATTGAGAGCCCACTGCAGTATTGGAAAAGCAACGTCACGCTTTCCTGCCCTGGCCAAAGCGGCGTGCAAGTACCTTTTAGCTCCATGTACAAGTGTGGACAGCGAATGTCTCTTCTCTGCTGCATCACATATTGTTGATGAAAAGAGAACCAGGATCCAGTGTGAGAAAGCAGACATGCTTCTCTTTGTCAAAAAAACCTGCCTTTGCTGATGAAATAGGCCTGGACTATAACTTACTGTACAGTGTTAAGTGGAAACACTGGTTTCAGTGTTTGGACATTTATTTGGAAATTACAGTGCAAGTGTTTAAAAATGCTTGCACTGCAGTGCAGTGTAAGTGTTTAAAAATGTGCAACAGTCAGGACATGTTTTGCATATTTTGATTTAGCCTTTTTCACAAATTTGAGTTTAATTGGAATAACAAAAACTTGACTTTGCTGATTAAGTAGGCCTGGAGTATAACATACTGCACAGTTGTGGAAATACTGTTTGTTTGGGACATTTATTTTTGGAGTACATTGTTGCTGCTTTAAGTTGGAGAATGTAATTCAAAAGACATGGTGGTCTTTGTACAGTTATGTCACAGTTCTCATTTTTGATTGAACATTTTAATAGATGGGTCTTAAAATTGACTTTTTTTATGTTTGCTTGGAAGAAACCTTGTTTCACGGTTTGGACATTTATATAAAAATGTGTACGGACAGTTAAGATATGTTTTAGATATTTTGATTAAGCCTTTTTCACAAATTTGAGTTTAACTGGAGTGCACAGAGCTGAAAACATGTTGCCATGAATACTGGCATGCTTGATAAGTGGTAAAAGTTGGTTACATATGTTTCATGGTAGCCCTGTATCCTTGGTATTTGGAAATAAAATACATTCTGAAAATAGAGGAAGAAATTCAGTAGGTACAAACTTTTGTCATCTCAAACATTAAAAAAAAAAAAAAGAAACACATATCGATATCGGCAAATATCGGTTATCGGGCCTTTACAAGAAAAAATTATATCGGATAACGAAATTGGCCAAAATTTTGATATCGGTCCATCTCTAAAAAATAATCCATGTCTGTTGACAGTTTAGAAAGCAGACAGACTTGTAGCAAGTCAGCTATTTTCTGTTCTCTGGTCATGCCAATGGCATCAATTTATATTTAGCAATCAATATACTGTAGTATTAACATAAGTCAAGAAGACCGAATCCGCTAGAGAAATCTGTAGGTCTTCTGTTAACTTTCGGTCAACTATGACTGCAATCAATGCATTGAGTTTTTTTTGGGATAAGTCTGGCGGTGTAGTGAAGCCAAAAAAAAACAAAAGTGAAAAATTTTGAAGTTACAGCATTAGATGACAAATCTTGGGTATGGTTTATATCCATCCTACTGGTAGTTTGTTGTGCTGCAAGTCCAGATCTATAGCTTCTCTTCTGCCGCAAGTGATGGAGCACAACAAGGCTCTACTGTTCTAGGCTCTACGGCTCTAGTTATCATTATCATGGGATATGACTTATCTATGGTGCAGTTCATATAAAAAACTATGCAATGAAAAAAAGGCAGAACAGAGAATAAAGTTTTTATAGTGAAAATGTTTTATGCAGTGTTTCTTTACCTGCCACACTGAGGCGTGCCATTTTGCTGCTTACAGTGCCCAAGTTCTGGATGGATGCAACACACTGGTAAACACCTTCATCAGGTTTGTTGTGCTTTGAATGCACCACTGACGAGATGAACAGTGAACCATCTTCTAGGAGACGTCGTCTTTCATCTGTTTGCAAACTCAGGAAGCTACCATCCTTCTTCCACTCTACACGAGCAGCTACTGAACTGTCAACTGAACAATTTAGTAAGGCTGGTCCACCTCGAACCACAAGAATGTCCACTGGTTCCACAGAGAAACCAAATGGAGTAAACCTTGGAATGACTGATTCTGAAAAAAAAAGAGATAAAAAGTAGCATGTTAATGGTGTTCTTAAAATAATGGTCAAATGTAGTAAAACACCGAACTGACACTTCAACATGTTATTGCAACTGTACTTCAATGTTTTATTGCAAATTCACAAACTTTAAATTTACCTACTTCAACTCAAGTGACACTTCATACAAATTCTGCAGCTTTGAAATTATTCATCCCCTTCATGCCAAGTGTCATACACACACACAGTTACTATTATGGCCTACTGCAAATGTAATGGAACCAAGGAACTAAAACCAAATTTTCATAAGCAAAAACCTACAGGGGCCTCATGTACAAAGCTTGCATTCCATTGGCGCCACATAGAGGCAATGCAGCTCAATAACATTAGGTGGACTTAAAGAGATGACGTAGGCTAATGTTGCAATATGCGGCTAGTTGTGGATTTGAATGATGGGATGTGTGATCTAAAATGCACTTCAATCATGCGTTATTGTTCATATACATACTGTAATATGGTACTGTTAATAATAAAAACTTAAACAGATCCATAAAATTATACTGTCTATATTGGAATTAGAAGAAAGTTGGAAGCCCCAGCAATAAGCCCCATCCTAATACGTCGCTACTCGCTACTTGCTTACTAGCCACTCACAGAGACACTTCTCATAGGACACTTCGTTCATTTCACCTGTCAATAATTTGCATCACGCATTCTGATTGGCAATCGCTTACTCGCATCACGCAAAAGTTAAAATAGTTATCACTCAGCGAGTAGCGACGTGTGGACAGGGCTATACCATCAGCAATGTTTTTTTCTGTGATGACTTGTTTATTAAACATTCAGGACCAAGGATGACATCTTGGAAAATGCATTTCTCTTCACACATTCTCTTGACTGCAATATTATTAGCTGATGTTGCATGAAGTAACCATAAGACACTTTGAATTCAAATCAATCAGACAACTAACCAGGTTTCCAGATTTCCAATTGCATACATATTCACATGTATGGGAAGAACACCAGTTAATATCCAGGCTACGGTTGGGCGATATACCGGTATACATGAGTAACCGCTGGAAATTTGTCAACCGATAGAGATTTATGGTCTACCATCTTTATCGTGATTGAGATCACGAGATGTTGCACGTGACGTAACCACGCAATAAATGTTCACTTTGACGGTAGCCTACAGCATGTGACGAAACCCAGGAGATTGTTGTAAAAAACAGTTGCACTGTCTGTGGTGTGGAATTGACTAGAGGAGCAGTGAGAAGCCTAACAGGATAAAATAAGCAGGATTTAGATTAAACAATGTGGACGATCTCACTGGCAACTTAACGTGAGCATAATTTGTTTGACCGGCTGTTGTATAAGATCCTGATTTTCTTTTTTAATGCTATGATGGCTAACTGCAAAATATAGTCTCATTCTTACATAATATCATAGACTTTGCATAATATCCCATATTGTAGCCTAGCATATAGACAGCTCACACTGAAAAAAACATACTGCCGTGCTGAGCATCAAGTTTTGGAGTCGTTACGCATTTAATGCTACATAAAATGCTGTCATAAAAGGCCATTACCTGCTGTACGCAAACATCACCGCTGTTGTATGACAGTGTCCCTAAAATAAAATAATATTGTGTCTGTCTATTACATTGCGACCTTCGAGTTTGAGTTTTCCTTGTCGGGTCTGCTTTGCTACAAGCTACTTTAATGTTGTGTATGTAACCTTGAATTACCGGAGTTTTCGTGCCCTATAGTCCACTTTTCTATGATATTTCTTCACTTTTTCAAAAGTTACAAATAATTTCTCTGGGCATAGAAGAAGTACACATAAGTTAAAATTGGATGAATTTTTCAGGGAGCGAAGTTTGGCATAGCAACAGTTGCTAAGGGGGCTGGGGCTTGTGGAAGGGCGATACGAATGAGACAGAGACAAAGGTGATTTGCAATGCAGGAGCACTGTTTTAGCAAGCTTTTTTTAGGCTACACCAATAAAATTAGTTGGTTCTCGGATTCACCGCTTGAAAAAAATACAAAATGAAATAAAAATAAAATTGAATTCGAACTCACATGAACATAAAAAACACCGTGGCTGATGGCTATAATACTGAAAAATTAGCATGCTGCGTTCACGTGACGTCGAAAACCAATCAAATCGCGCCTTTCACTTCAGAGCGCAAGAGACAAGAGACATGATATGAAGAAAGATGCCGGTGGATCCTGCTAGGCCAGTGTTTGCAAATATTGGAATATTTGATCAGACGAGAAAAACATTTGACAAGTGCATTGAAATTAAAGAGGATGAGAACTTTGCACAGTTGTAGGCTACTCACGGTGCCTGTGCAACTCTGTGGAGGTGAGTTTGATATTTCATTGATTGAGAGGCGAAAAAAAACCCATTCAAAGTGTTCATCAAAATCAATCAATAAATAAATTAATAACATGTGCCTACACACTCACACCCTTGCGCCCGCACACACACACGCTTCTCTTTCTCATGAAAAAAAATCACCTCTATTCTAGATTCATGTGACTGCACGTTGATGAATAGCCTATTCATCTCCGTTGCGCTGATCACAGAGTTTTAGTCACTATCTAATTGCTATCTAGTGAATCTAGTGAGTTTGAACGAGGCTACAGCAGCCTAGTAGTCATGCCTCAATTCCACAGCCAGCTTGCTTCACAAATGACAAACCGTCAAACCTTTACATAACATAGAATGACAGAATTATGAATTTGTACATTGCCTAAAACCTGCATGACAAAAAGTGTGCTGTGAGGTGTGAAAGTTAAGTTTATAAATTAGACCACATTTATTTTCCTAAACACATGAGTAAATGTCTTTAATGAACATTAACTGTGAATATGATAATTTACCTTCAGAACATTTTTTTATTTTTATTTTTATTTCGCTCGCTCACTCCATATTTTTCCTGAAAAAATCCGAGAACCAACTAATTTTATTGGTGTGGCCTTAGATGTTTTTTGGGTCTTTTTGCCTAATCAGATAGGACAGTGAAGAGGAGGACAGGAAACGAGTGGGAGAGAGAGAGGTGGGGTAGGATCGGGAAACAACCTCAGGTTGGACTCTAATCTGGGTCCCCGGATTTATGGTATGGTGCCTTAGCCAAATGAGCCACGGCACCCAACGTGTTTACCTTAGAGCTAGCCTTAAATCTTATTAAAATCACCACATTATAACAAGTTCATATGTAATGTTTGCCGCCGTTAAGATTAGGTTGTGGTTGTAGCCTCTAATGCTCCACTTGATGCTTAGCAACATAGGTCATGGTTAACGTTAACATGAGTAAAATAAGGCAGAGGTGGTTGCTGATACGTTTAAGTATTACTAACGTAAGCCCTTTACTAACCCGACTTTACGGGTTGGTATCCAAAGTAATTAAGAACAGAAAGTTTTAAAGTAGGGAGAGAACACAACTTGCCGCACCACCAGGAGAAGGTAGGTCTTGCGTGAGTCCAAACTCCCCATGACCAATCAGTGGCTAGCAGTTATGTCAACGTCACGCCAGAGACGGTTGATGAAGCGAGATGAATCATACGGAGATTCTTCCTGTATCAATGACGTAGTGTTCGAGAGGCTGCCACGCCTTTTTAGGAGACCGGTAGTAAAAGGGACTCCTGTTAAACTTTATGGGGTATTAGTAGGAATTCACTCCATTTCCACCAATACATTAATTTCCCTTATTTGAGCAAAGTCATTGGGACTTTATTTCAGCCTATACAGCCAGAAATATGCATTACTGTCTAATTGCTAACCAACGAAATCGGAGTCCATAGCCAATTTAATAGCCTACTTATTATTAACAGTCTCATTAAAATCGACCTTGTTATACAACATTACTGCGGTCAACTAAAATGAACATTTATATCTAAAGTTTGTTTACAACAATATTCAAGTTTAACCAAAATCCTTAAGTGCTAACGACCTAGCCTGCATCGCTAGCCATATTCCCATAGTAACCCAGTCAAATCGATTTGTCGTGCTAACGTTAGCAAGCTAGCTTGCTAGGTTAACTGATAAAATGAATTATTTATCCTGTGTCTTAAAACCGGCCTACTGTTACTCCTTAGGTTGACTTCATGTTTTACTGCCTGCTTACCTCTTGGTGGATCAGTAGGCCTCATAATTAACTGCTCTAGGCCCTCAAGGTCATGTGCGTGGCACTCTAAACATGGGCTATCTTATCTTTGTTGAGTATAAATTGTCTTGCACCTCTGTGCAGGACTCAGACTCTTTTTCATATCCCTTTTCTCTCAGACCTTTTTACTTCGGCACATTGCGTGCCCTGTTCTTAGATTTATACTTAGACCGTTTTCTTAGCTCGGTTGACTCATGCTGTCCAGGACAGATATCCTTGATGGTATTTTACTTTTTGTTATTTGTCTTTTTATTCTTGGTGTAACCTTTCTTGTTGCTATCGTATATAAATAATATAATAATAAATGTAAGTGCAATTGATTTTTGGCATCCGTGACTGTTTTTGCGAAACCATACAAGAACAACACAACGCAGACAAACAGATAGTTTGCAACCAGCTGTACATACAGCTAGAAGAATTTTATTAGAGACAATCCATAAAATTCCTTCAATGTGTATAGCCTATGTGCAATAATATTGCCTGTCTCTTTTGTTATCCTCAGTTGTTTGTATAACAATATATTATAACCAGTTGGGCAAGCTAATGAGGAAATGTAGTTAACTAAGCACCTACCAGTTACTCCACATCAGATTAAACTTCACTACACCAAAGCGATTTAAGACCAAATGTAGCTAAAAATGACAGTAGTTCAAAACAGCTACATTTCTCACGTACAAAAAGGCCTATATTTAATAATCCAACTTTCTTCTAAGACTGTTACTGTTTTGATTAACTAACAGCTCTCTCAATAGCTATACAATAGTAACTGATTAGTATATAGCCTATTGATATGCCTACTGTATGCCTGTTTACTGTGATGTGATCAGACACTGTGGACTTTTTTTAATTATGGCATGACTGACACATCAAATGCATCACATTATTGCAATGAACTGATCTTCCATGTACAGCCTAGATAGAGGATTTGCTGCTGTGAGCTGATGCTTGATAATATAACTTTAAGGATCATTTCATTGCCAAAAAAAAGCTAAATACTCATGCTGTAGCTTCACTACAGCCATGCTACTTAATGTAGTAATCTTATTAATTTGTAGTGAAGCTACTGCCCGACACTGATTATAACTTTGACATTTAATTTAAAGTGGACATATTATACCTCTTTTTAAACAATTTAGAATGGGTCTATGGGCTATACAAATCAAGTTCATGAAGTTCTTTGCACAAAATCACTCACATAAATAGATTTCACCAGCTCTATTCTTGCCAGTTTCGGTCTCTCCCAAATTGAGCCGTTTAAGTGCTCTGTCACTTTTATGCAAATAAGCTGTTGCTGGTCACGCCCTGCCCTGCCCATGAGAAGCCTCCGGCTGCGTGAACTGTTTACATTGCTCAAAAATTCCTGCAAATACAGCCGGTATCAGACCCCGATGCCGAACAAGAGGATCCACCATCACAAACAGCAAGAATGCAGCAAGCAGTTTCTGAAGTCAACTTATTTAATAAACTTATTTAATAAACGTATTTGTTACCATTGGATCCCTCCTTAGTTGTTAGCCTACCCTGTTTAGTTTGCCACAACAATGTAGCCTAATATAAGGTTATTTTTTAGAAACATAATGCCATCTCTTTACAACATTTAGTATTTGCTAACATTTTAAACTCAAAGCTTGAATACGTTCAAGTAACGTTTTATAAAGTGAGGCTACAACTGCTAATGTCAGACCTCTGGGCTTTTAAACTAACGTTACTTGATGGCGCGCCTCCACTGATGATAACATGATAAACATTTCATTTAAACCTAGACAATATTTTAACAAGCATTAGAAGGTGTTCACACTGGGTGGGTTTTTTTAAAAGTAAAAAATACAGACTCCGAGGCTTTTTGTAGTACAAAAAAAAAGCACTGGCAGCATTTATCAGTTGATAACTTTTTTTTTTTTACCATGTCATGAACGTGAGCTAATCTCACGTATATTAGCTAACATGCTAACTTTTGAAAGGTCTGAAATAAAGATAACTGGTAACTAAAAAAATCCAAATATGGATAACTTTACTCAATAGATCAATACTACATTACACAGTGACATTGGCAAGTCATATCGCTCACGGTGTTAATAGTTGACATTTTATAATCCTCTACCTTGACCGTCTCTGCTGGTTGCCACAGGACACCAGAGTTTTGATTCCTGACAATGATTGGTCAGCTGTTCCAAAAAGCGCCCAGGTAGTACGGAGAGAAACATCTCTCAATCTAAGCAGATAGACACTAGCTTTGGCTAAATGGGTGGGGATTCGACAGGTGCTGGGGTTGGTCTATGCCAATTCCCTTAGTGTGACGTGAAAATAAGGAAGCCATCTAAATGGCTCACAGGAGCATAATATTCTTGACACCAAAGTCTTTCTACTGACCGTCAGAAAACGGATGGACGGGTTTTTTTCGCGCTTGGACAGTTTATAAGAACAGTAGAGACCAAAATATGTCCTATATGTCCTAAAATATGTAATAAATCCTGTCTCTGTTATTTCTTGTCGTCTGGCTCTCTGTTGGTATCATCTTTGCTCTCTGTCTTACTGTTGCTATCCAGTCAAATGTTTGATAAGCCTATAGCTAAATCGTAGCCTATACCTCCCGATTAAATGGGTTAAGTATTTTAAAAACACGGAAAAAATGCCACCACATAAAAAAAACAGAAGCAAACGCATAACCAGATAGGCGTAAAACCCGATTGACTGGGAGAATCGGGGTGCTTCAATGTGGGTCGGGCAATTAGAATGCCATTGATCGCGCTGCAAAGTAGACAGAGACGTGTGATTCTAGCTCAGTGTTAAAAAGGACTTTGAGTAAGACTGAAGGTAGTTTGTCGACGTTAGCTCGACATGACCACACAAATGATTGGTCAATTTTGCGGGAAAGTTGCGGTGATTAGTTGAAATTCCAACACCGCCCTGAATTCACGGGGATTGGTTGAAGTTGCATTGATGTTGCAAATCGCAACATCGCGAAATCCTGGAGGGTCTGATATACCTGACAAAGACCCTTTTAAGTCAATTGTGCTCAAATTTCAAGCAAGTTATCAAACAATCCTTGTTGCAGGCTAATTCACGTTGGAATTATTACTGACGGACTCCATAACGAGCTTGGCTGCCATCGTCCTATGATTATATATTCATATTTCTAGTTGGTTTCATGCTTTATACTGACAAGATGTGTGACAAAGACCCCTTTTAGTCAATGCTGATCAATTTTCAAGCAAGTTCTCATAATATTTAAGTAGTTATTAAACAATCTTTGTTGTAGGCAAATTCACGTTGAGCTGACCCCGGAATTATTACCGGATTCCCTTTAAACGAGCTTGGCTGCCGTTGTCCTATGATTATATCTTCATATTTCAAGTTGCTTTCATGCTTTATACTGAGAAAAAGGTCTATACATGATTATATTGAAATACTGGAACAAAATAGTAGAGTAAAGGGCATAAATAGGTTTCAAATTGCACATTAATGGATGGCGACCGATGAGGAGGGATGGAGAGCCAATAAAATTATTTGTTATAGTTGTAAGTACTTTTTAGTTATTGCAAACGCTTATTATTTCAAAATGTTAATGCACTGACCGCAAAACGCTTTGACTACTTGCACGACCTACTGGCGGAAGGTTGAAACAAGTGGTTCAATCGTCCCGACAGTGCCTGCTCGCAGCAAAATGCGTTTTTCTCCTAGACTACAAAAACATTGACATTTCTTACTGTAGGATATGTTACACCATCAATTCATCTGTTGATTAAAAGTGTTAAGTGTATATTATGTTGCAAACAAAACATACATAAAAAAAAAACGCCTTTAAAAATGACCTCCCGGGTCTAACTTCAGATCAATATTGCATATCGACACGATTTTCCCTGGTTTTGGCAGTATTACAAGCTGTATGGGATGACAAAATTTCATGAATTGTGAATGGTTTACGAGAAAATCTCAATGGTTCATTCGTCCCCCGGTTCATTCGTCCCCCCGGTTCAATCGTCCCGGCTCTCCCCTTCATGTAGGCACATAGAAAATGAGATATTGCTTTTAAATGTTAGCTCAGAAAAGAAAAAAAAAAAAAAAAAAAACACCACCACACATTTTAAATTTACTGTGCCAAGCAGATGGCAGCATATCCAGTGTTGCAAGCAGGGTGCGAGATGTTTCTGAAGATCAGCAGCAGTACCACAAGTTAAATCAGTGCCATGCATTCAGAGGCAGAGGGAAGGGGGCATGTTTGGCTCACAGTGATGGTAAGCACTTGGCATAAAAAACATGCTGCCCATCTGCCAACATTCAGACCCAACACTAACAATAAAAGACAGCCTAGATACAACATAATAAAGACATTCTTACCTCAATAAATAACCAAATCTTTACCTATCTAGATGGCATTCAGGAAAATAATTGATGTACAAAAATAGCCTATATTACACCCAGGATGGATGAGAAAGATATCTGTGACGACATCCTTCTTATCCTTTAACACCTCACTGGAGCAAGCTATTGTCCCATCATGCTTTAAAGCTGCCACCATTATACCTGTGCCAAAGAAATCATCCCCATCATGCTTCAATGACGCCCCGTGGCACTGACACCAATCATGAAGTGCTTTGAACGACTAGTCCTGTCACACATCGAATCCACCCTCCCCCCCACCCTGGAACCCTTCCAATTTGCACACCGAGCTAAACGATCCACAGAAGATGCTAACTGCTCTGCCCTCCCCCCAGCCTCACCCATCTGGAAAAGAAGGACTGATATGTGAGAATGCTGTTCATAGACTTCAGTTCAGCATTCAACACCATAATACCACAACAACTCATCTTTAAACTTGACAAACTGGGTCTCAGCACCTCCCTCTGCAACTGGCTGTTAGACTTCCTAAGTCAGAGACCACGAGCAGTAAGGGTTGGAAACAACAGCTCAAGTAGCATCACACTGAGCACAGGGGCGCCACAAGTCCTCTGCCCTTCACCCTGCTGACTCACGACTGCACACCAACCTACAGCTCAAATCACCTGGTGAAGTTTGCAGACGACACAACCCTGGTGGGTCTCATTCCCAAGAGATTCACTACAGGGATGAGGTAAATCTTCAGACCATGTGGTGCAAAAACAACAACCTCCTCCTGAATGTCAGCAAGACCAAGGAGATTGTTGTCAACTTCAGGAGAGGCCCCACAGAACACCTGCCATTGACCATCAATGGTACTGCTGTGGAAAGGGTGAGCAGCACCAAATTCCTGGGGGTGCACATCTGTGAGGACCTCACCTGGACGTCCAACACTGCAATCACTGGCAAAGAAAGCCCAGCAGCGTCTGTACTTCCTGTGTAAACTCAAGTGAGCAAGTGCCCCACCACCCATTATGACCATATTCTACAGAGGAACCACAGAAAGCATCCTCTCCAGCTGCATCACTATGTGGGGTGGTAGCTGCACTGACTACAACAGAAAAGCCCTGCAACGCATAGTGAACATAGCTGAGAAGATCATTGGTGCAGCACCCTCCTCTCTGAAGAACATATACACCACCCACCTCACCCGGAAATCAACCATAATTGTGAGTGATGCCAGTCACCCGGCACACAAGCTGTTCAACCCCCTGCCCTCTGGTAAAAAGTACAGAAGCCTCCGCTCCTGTACCACCAGACTCACTAACAACTTAATCCACCAAGCTGTTAGGCTGTTGAACTCTTCCCCTTTCCTGCCCCCATTCCAGCCCCCGAGTAAACAAACTAGACTCTGAAATACTCTGACTCACAGAAAAGACTACCTCTGATCTATGCAATTTGGACAACCTGCTGCTACCTTATTTATCAATACTGTTACTCTTGTTTTTGTTGAATACTGCTATTCTTTGTTTTTGCACTGAAAAAACACTGCTGCCATTATCTGACTTAGCACTCTAATACCATTACCATAGAGAACATCTTCAAGCCTTTTTTAGTACCAGTTATTTAAATACAAGCAAAGCATATGCCTTACTCCATTTATTGTTTTACTGACAGTCTAGGGTTGTATGTTGATGTCCCAGACCCAGTGACTTTAAACAGTAATATTTATGGCTGCGTGTTGGATGTCCCAGACCCGGATACTCCTTACAAACAGCACATACTGCGTCTAGGGGTTAGTTCATGTTTTCTGCTGTACTTATACACTTGTTTTGCCGGTCCTGTGTTGTCTGTCTACTTGTCTGTCTCTAGTGGTAAGAATAGGGATCAGAGCAGGGGTCACCAACTGGCGGACCGTGGTCCGGGTCCCAAGACCCTTTTATCCGGACCTCCAAACATTTGTTAAAAAGTACCTAAATAAAAATATATAAATTATTTTTTCCCGAAAGTGATTTTTGAATAGGTATGCGCGAGGGCAGCTATGTTTGTGGCGGGTCTGCTTGAGCCACGGAAGAGAACAGAGCTCTGGCCGCTGTCCAGAGAGATCACGAACTTTGGCTTGTAAACATTATGAATGGATTATGGTGCTTTCAAAAATGAGAAAAGTGGACACTGAAAACAGCACCTTTCGAGATGAGTGGACTAAGGCTTATGGCTTCATTTTGCCGTCATCCACTTCTACAAGGCCCATGTGTCTTATTTGTTTCTTAAAGTTTCCTGTACTTCAAAGTGGCAGTGTAGTCTCTGTAGCCAAGCCACATAAAATATTCTTAATGATAAATAATAAGACATTCATTTATCTTTTCATATTAAAAATGTATGGAATACCTGGCCAGGTTGAAAAGTTCTATTGTCTATCATAATGTACGTACCTTCACCTCAAGATTATATGGGCGTTTGTGTGAGTAATGCAGGGTAAGCATGAGCCTAGGAAGTCTATAGGGTTTTTTACTGTCACTCATC
Source organism: Limnothrissa miodon (assembly GCA_017657215.1). Classification (NCBI taxonomy): domain Eukaryota; kingdom Metazoa; phylum Chordata; class Actinopteri; order Clupeiformes; family Clupeidae; genus Limnothrissa; species Limnothrissa miodon. Next base: position 134,366 of record JAGFZM010001425.1, read on the forward strand.
TTGACACCGTCACACGCACACACCTCACCCTCTATCCTATGGCTATGGTCCCTTTAAAATCACATGCTCCTTTTTTGAATGGGAGCGCGGAAAGAGGAGAACGGAGGTAGATGGATACGGAAGGCAAAGCCCATCTGAAATCCTCCGAAATCCAATAAATAAAGAACAACTGAATTACCTAAATAAAAAAAGTACAGTTTCGACACGGACGACCCGTCTTACTATTTTCCACAATGGATTATACCGTCGGACTTTTGCGGATAAGTGGAATATAAGGCGAGATCGCTCCAATCTTCTTTTTTTTGCCTAAATGGATTGTTTGGTTTTTTGAGAGACTTTGTGTTTTTTTTTGCTGGACTAATTTTGCTGTTTTTTTGGGGAATTCTACGGACTGATCACTGATGAGTTTTCATTTTTCTTGGAATGTGCCCGGGTGGTGCACATTTTTTTCCTGGTAACGTTGCTGGTTACACGGCGTTGGACTAAAAGAATCTGCTCTAAGAGCTACTTTCCTTCTTGCTCTCTCTTATTTCACATCACTCACTCACACACAATAAATACACACAACTAAAAGATAATGTCGTAGGCACGTTTTTGGACTTAAAATTTGTTACATCTCGCCACGAGTTTGTTACATCTCCATGTTAACAATTTCTCAACGCTAAACTTAATTAAGAATAAGTACCGCTCACAACTGACCAATGACCATGTGCATGTGTAACAGATGTGCTTCACACAAACTCCCAGTTGAGGGTTTTTATTATTCTGAAGACAGACAATGAAGTGGTATCAACTGCCCAAATTGATGATGCTGCCACATTTGTGCAGGCAAAATGGAACTGGAAAGAACGGAACGTGTCATTCCCATAACTACTGGTTTCTTAAAGGTGCAGAACATTATTTTACACTCTAACGTAGTGGCAAGTGGAAACACTGAGCCTATTGCTAAGCCTACATGCATGTCTGAGAATTGCTTTGACTCCATTCCTACCCAGATTTATAAGATTGGCTCCCAGTGTCCATGCTAATTTTTCACACTGAGCTACCAAACTTGCTTGTTTACAAAAATGTTTACTTATTTACAGTCGCACTAATATAATTTTTATTTTACATTTTTTTTACACTATAATGCATGATGAGGTGGATATTTGGCATCGGGCTTTTGAAATACAATGTTTGCAAGGTTATGTGCAATAGCAGCTGTTCACAATAGGCCAACTGAACGTATTTGTTTCCCAATGGTTATGAAGGTAAATAAATTTGCACCAAATGTATTACGATTGTTACATTCAGTATTTTTGCTACCTGTTGCTATTATCGATGTTGAAATGTTTATAGTTGAAGATTTTTTTTGTCAATTTGTTGTCATGGTTGCAATTAAAGGACAGAAAACTGAATTATTGTTAGGCTTTTTGCATATCCGGACCCTCGTCCACTGGGCGGATCGAGATAAGGACCTTTGCTAATTTAATTGGGGACCCCTGGATTAGAGTATATTTTCTGTCAAAAATATAGATTGTTGTTTTTATGCACTTTTATAGTTTGTTCTGTCCTGTATTGTCTGTTTAATGTACGCAAGGGGCAGGGAGAAACGTAATTTCGATTCCTTTGTATGTCTAGTACATGTGAAGAAATTGACAATAAAACTGACTTTGATAAGAAACTCATCTCCAAATCGAACAACTATAAGATGATTTCTTTTTCTATGAGAAGTTGTTACAATGAATAGAAGGGAAAAAAAACAAGAAAACAATAAACTGAGGCCTCAACAAAAGTATAAATGGATGTACTGAATGTATTGATGAACATACCCAAAGACTTAAAAGTCATTTAGAGAGTCATTTAAAGCCAATCACCACCACCAGTCCCTTACAAACAAAAGCTAAACCTAAAGGCCGTTTCCGAATAGACTGGAAAGCTCAGAATCTTTTTTGTTTGTTTGTTTTGTTTTTTTATGGCTAAGTCTAATGACAACTATATTATAATTACAGGTGATTTACTAGGCCAATGTGTCATAAAACTATATTCTAACTATACTCATGCTACTGATTATTCAGTAGATCTTGGTTATATCAGAAAATTGACCTTACTCTGAATTCACTTAGCATATAAGAGTAGTCACTGACAGAAGATGTGTGTAAATAGTTTTTTATTGCCTAGGCTTATTTTGTCATGCCACTGGCTGCATATGTTTTTGGTTTTTTAATTAGAAATGTATTGCAATTCAGGTTGCTTGAGAGGCAGAAGGGGTTGCATTCAGCATTAACCTCGGACAGCATGATTCACCCCCTATATTGCCATATGTTTTGATCAAATAAACTGCTGATTATTGTAGTTGTAGAGATGTTTTTGATTTATGTGCAGAATGAAGTTTAAATCATTTCTGTATTAATAAATAAATAACTGTGTTGAGTTGTACTGCGTAAAAATCAACATTTAACTGAGACAGTGCTGAAATTGACACTTACATTTCTTGCAAGTCTTGAGTTGTTCTTCATATTTTATAAAGGAACTGTTCTCCAAAAAATATTTACATCTTTTTCTATACAAATGTTTTTACTTATTGCTAATTTTTGAGTATTTACACTGTTTTTTGGTCAGGCCTCCTTGAGACCAAAGTACATCATGAGTGACCCCCCTGCTATAGTGGTTGGAAATTATATCAATCAAAAGTCATTTTGAAAGTACTAAACATTTAAAGGTGCTCTAAGCGATGTGACACGTTTTTAGGACTAAAACATGTGTTGTTACATACAGCAAACATCTCCTCACAATCTGCTAGATGCCTGTCCCCTGAACACACTGTAAAAAAACGCGGTCTCTGGAGACAGCCCAGGCTACACAAACGGCTAAAAAAACACAGTGGGCAAACCTAGCATAACAAACAAAATGAAACATAACAAACATTGTTCCAGCCAATAAACGACAAGAAGGATTTGGAGGAGGTGTTGGGTGGGGGTTGCACGTTCATGAGTCTTTCAGGAAGCATGGGAGGGAGGGGGAGGAGGGAGCTATCCTCCGTTTTGTTTGACAATACTTCGAACGTCAACAAGAAGTGACAAACACCATCGCTTAGAGCGCCTTTAATATAATAGTTATAAATAATTTATTTGGTTAAAAGTTTAAAATGCTTCAAATAGTTGGTAAATAGTTAAACCACTGAAGAGTGGACATTTTCAAATGTGAAGTGTTCCCGTCAGAATTTGTGTTTTACCCCCCCCCCCCCCCCCCCCCCACACACACACAAAACTCACCGCCTTTATAGAAATAAATGTACACAAAAGAACCCAAGTCTATGAAGAAGACAGAGCAACATGGGTTAAAGGGTTTCTCAATACTCCTGTTTGCTGTGACTGTTGGACAGCTTCCCACCAAGGATGGATCAGACTATAATATACATAGTATCAAATCACACTGACCAGTTTGCCCTTGATGATTTCTAATCAAGCTCTGTGAGGGCAAAGGAAGGGTTTAAACCAATACAAGGATTTAATAATAAAAAATAAATAAATAAATAAAAAAACACAAGCAGAGATTATTAGTAGGCCTCGCATTGATGCCATCTCACCCCTCCTCCATTCTGGGCCCTTTAAGCCCCACTGTTGTTCCACTGGGATGCCCAGGAATGCCACTCACACTCACTCTGCCCCTCTCTAGTTCCCCACAACAGCCTTTGTTTCCAGTTGATGTTCTCATTTCAGCCTAGCCTAGTGCCAAAAGTACAGCTCTTGACGCACAGTAGGATTCACAAGAGATTTTTCTTTTTTTTTCCGCATAGGGGAGTTTTCTCTAGTGTTATGCTATACACCCATTATACCTAAAAATACATGTGCAGTTACACACACATTTTTAAATGGGTGGCGAGTCAAAAAGTAGGTATTGGTCACTGTGTGTGCGTTTCCTGTAGACCTGTAGCTGATGGGTGTGGTCTACAGTTCACAGTTACACCCAAAGTTCAGGAAGATACCTCCTGACATTTCCATCACAAGAAATGTCTTCAAGCTCTAAAGAGAAGTCCAGTTACCTGTACCATGACTTGGGTAAATGAGAATATTCACAGATCATCACCACTAGACTTTCATAATAAATAAATATGTAAGAATCTGCGGTTTGTCCATCAACATGACTTTTCTGAGGTAAATTATACTACTCTTCTGTAGTCAAATTATACCAACTACTGCATCTATCCTGCTAAAGTAATAAACTCATCACTGAGTCCAGGAGTGGTCCCTTTATTTCCTTTTCAAATAAAGAAGAGTGACCCCGCTACTGCAGAAAAGGATAGTCAATCTGAAAAGAACTGCGATTTTTCTTTCTTTCCCATCAAAGACTGTATTAACCCTCTATGGTACGGTGTAGCCTTGAGGCCCCTATACTAACCCCTCTAATAAACCATAAAATAGTGCAAACTACTGGTCACATGACACACTAGCAGTAATTTTGAATCCTCTTTCCGCACGCGCTCCTTCAGTACAACACCACATTTCCACCTACTAAAAGTGCAATTGCCTTTAAATCAGCATAAAAAAAAATGTACCAACTTTCACTGGTTGCTAAAGATGTATTTTCGATTATTTTTAAAAAATGTGTATGCACGGGTCGGTCACGTGGCGCAATGCCAGGAACGGGCACCTAAAAAACCTATAATTTCCATTTAAACTTCATTTCAAGCCAGAGATAGATAGTTATTTTACTAGAGTGGTGTTAAAAGATCTGAAACATGTCAAAAAGCTCGAAAACACCGGCCGGTGGAGACATTAAAAAGCTTTTACGCTCACAAGGACAAGACATGGTCCGGGATAAAGATGGCGATTCTAACACGAGGGCTGAGGCTTCCAGTATAAGCCAGGATATTAGCAATATCAATGCGGCATTGTCAAAGATTTCTAGCGAAATGGAGGGTTTGGCAGAGATTTGCCGTACCACTGCGTCAACTGAAGCCAAAGTCTCAATTTTAATCTCAAGGCTAGACGAAATGGAGAGGCGGGTGGAATACCTTGAAGCACTTGAAGACTGGCAAGCTAATCCCCCCGCTAGCAAGAAAGACGTAGATTCAATTTGGGAGAAATTGGAAGATATGGAAAATCGTAAGAGGCGTAACAATGTCCGTTTTATCGGATTTCCTGAAGAAGTGGAAGGGAGAGATGTGGTTAAGTTTATGGAAAACCTGATCCCTACACTACTTGGCATTGACGAGAAGCTAGAGATCGAACGTGCTCATAGAGTCCCCACTCAACACCCACTGTCAGGAGGCAAAGCACGTCCGATACTGGCAAAGTTTCTACGATCATCCGACAGGGATTCGGTGCTTCGAGCAGCTAGGACCAAGGGCAAGGTGAGCTGGGATGACAACATCATCATGCTTTTCCCGGACTTCTCCCATTCTACAATGGTGCAACGCGACAAGTTCAAAGACTGTAAGAAAAAGCTACACGACCAGGGAGTGAGCTTTCGTCTCATGTACCCAGCAACACTTTTGGGGGTTCTTTTATGTTAAGTCACCTCAGCAGTGCTTTGTTTCGAGGATTTGGTTGTAAGCCTTCTGTATCTCTATGCTCTCACAGTTCTAGATATATCACAGAAAAGTAACTATGTGCGTCTCTCTACATGGAATGTTAAAGGATTGGGGAATCCAATTCAGAGAAAAAAAGTAATGTCCACTATTAAAGGGATAGTTCGGGTTTTAACACTTTGAGCCCCTATAACAGGTTGTCTAAAATGAAATAAAGTGGTTGAAATTTTGACGATTGCTTCTGATTCAATGATGTTCCAAAACATGTATCGTAGCGAAATAAAGCTTCCGTCAAGTTTTATTTGGCACTTTGCTTATATGAAGGAGCAAATAGATCCCTATGGGACTTACAAAATGGCAAATAAAACATGACAGAAACTGTATTTTGCTACGATACTTGGGTTGGAACATCAGCAAACGCCACTAATCACTCCATGAGTTGCACTTTTTTAAAACCAGTGTTTAAAGGATAGAAACAACAAATGCCCATTGCTAGCCATTATAAACATTTATTGTTTAGTTTCATAGTTTTTAATCTGAAGCCATTTTAGCAGGTCTTTAATGTTACACACTGTTGATATTGCTAAAAAAAAACATTTTATACGATTTCTTCATTAAATCACTAAAGAAACAAAAACTCCCAAAAATATTCAATGGCTGGTAAACTTGTTAACCTATCAGTTTGTTTTGA
>JAGFZM010001425.1:140578-183968 GCA_017657215.1 Limnothrissa miodon
TTTCTGCTCCGGTTTTTCATGAGATGGACTTAAAGATCTAAAATTCATTCCAGATACACAATATTACCATTTCTCTCAAACATTGTTCACAAACCTGTCTAAATGTGTGATAGTGAGCACTTCTGCTTTGCTGAGATAATCCATCCCACCTCACACGTGTACCACATCAAGATGCTGATCTGACATCATGAGTAGTGCACAGGTGTACCTTATACTGCCCACAATAAAAGCCCACCCTGGAATGTGCAGGCAAATGTGTGATGGTGAGTATTTTAAGATCAGCCACAAAACTCACAGTCTCCATCTGACAGTCCTGCAAATAACAGAACAGACTGGAACTTGAGTGTTTCTTTAAGTTCCATCTCCTGATTTGCAATCAAATCAAGATTATTTCCAATCATTCCAAATAAGGAGACATATAATGAGTGACATTTGTCTGTAATGGTGACAATGTTACCTATAACCACCAGACAGGGACATGGTAACACTAATGAAGTAAGAATGTGTGAAATGTAGTCAGTCAAACATCAACAGTGCTGTTTGACAGAACAAGCGAAAGATAAATGATCTGATCTCACAATATAATGCAGCTTTTATGCCAAAATACAAAATAAGAACAAATATGAATCTGAAAAATTCTAAATGCATTGTGGTGCATTTCTTTTGGTCGATATTATTAACACACAAAAAAAACAATTGTTTGGCTAGCCAATGAACACCACAAACAGATAATGAGGACTGACATAAGAAAATATATCACAAGCAGCGATAGCACATTCAAAAACACTCAAATAAAATGTAATTAAAGATAATGGTAGTAATGAAAACTTGCCAGTATTACCTAAGGTTTTGCTAATGCATGCAACAATAATGTAACCATAATGTCTATCCATCTGATTCAGTCAACATCAGTTATTTATAATAACTACTTAATTGACCGGAAACTGCATTTTCCTTGAGTCATTTTTTACACACCAAATCAAGCACAATAAAATGCAACATTAGTCCTATATAGATTATATAATTTATATATTTTATGTAGAATATTCCGCATCAGATATCAATTTTATTAGGTATAGCAAATTGGCAGAAAGATAATGAATTTCTAAAAGGTTAGACATCTTAAACACTTTTAACTTCTTAAACATCCTTAAATATTCACTTAATCTCTATATGTTTGTATGTTTTTATCCAGCCTTTATCAGGCAAAATGAATGAAGGTACAGCAAAATATTTGAAGCCGCACAATTCTTCAAAGCCTTAAGTTAGCTGCACACTTTTAAGCCTGCACGCATTCTGCCATAAGCTCAAATCAGTCATTATGTGCCATAAGGCCAGTTGTGCGTTCTAGGCGGAGCAACCCCAAAAACGGGGCGTTCATCATGGAAAGTTTCCTTCCGCGTACTCCTCCTGACTTAAGTCTTTTTACTGTGACACACCTTTGAGAGCTGTATTAAGGTCAAGCGCCACTATATGGTGAAATAGTACATTGCGTTTGATGTCGGTCACGGACGATTTTGAACAAGCAAAAGTTCGAGACATTCTATATTACGTTGTTCATCATTATTTCTAAACTACATTTATCACAACCACAAGAAATTATCAAACAAAATCAACACTGCCTCCTCGTCTGTCTCCTGTTAAAACCAAAATGCCAGTCCTGCACTGCCTTGCTTGAGTGGGAACGAGAGAAGCACGCTCGGTTTGTCCTGCGAGTGTGACTCAGACACCCAACTCTGCACTTTTTGACTGTGATGCTTTTGCAGAAAATCAGCTAGCTGCCACAGCAATGATCCACTAAACCGGTCGATGATCATCAAGGTCACAAGCGATTCTGGCATCTTGGTTGTTCCAGGGAGTTCCATTGCATAATCTTAAATCACACAGCGGATTTCGTAGTAGTTTGAGAAGTGCACAATGTCGAAATGACATCACTTTCACTGAGATCGTTTTTTCTCGTGTGACTACAATCTTATCTTTATTTTTCCTCCCTGTCCTCCATGGAATAAACAGGCTAAGGTAGAAGGTAAAATCACTCAACACATTGAAATAATATTTCAACTTCCAAAACATTTGCGAATCCCACAGAATATTATAATTACATTGAATTCATAAACGTAATGATAAAAAAACAAATAAATAATCTAACGCAACCAGCGAAAACCATTTAAAATGTGCTCCTTCTACCCAAGCTTGTTTGTTCCATGGAAGACAGGGAGGACAAATAAATATACGATTATAGTCACGCACACACACAAAAACAAACAAACAAACAAACAAACTCAGTCGAAGTGATGTCATTTCAAAATTGCCAGAACTGAAAGCATAGTTGTGACCTTGATGATAACCGGCAGATTTTGTGGATTATTGATGTGACAGCATAGCTGTTCATCCAGAACCCGGTCCAGACGAAAGCGCAGAATACACTAGGTCTCTGTGAGTCGCAGACAAGGACAAGGCCGATATGCGTGGATGTGGTTAGCTGGTGCGGTCTGCGTGCTCCTCTGGTTTCCAATCAAGCGAGCATTTGGTTTTAATTTGAGAACATGGTAGAAATGGTTGGATTTGTGCTTGTATTTTAGGCTAATTGAACAATTTGAAGAGCACAGTTGTGTAATATCATATTGAAAGTATTTTTTAAGGGTTACATCTTTAGAACATGAGACCAAGTCAGACGAGGATCGTAAAAAACAGGAACAGAGATGATGATTTTGTCTGATCATTTCTTGTGGTTGTGACTGAAAATATTTATAACTACCTCTGCATTGCACATTGCACACACCTGCTGCTATATATTCTAGTATTCTTCTTACCACTATTTATACCACTTTTCACCACTATTTATATTTAATACTACTGCTGCTAAAATCTTGTGTTGCACTAAGACAACAAACAACACTGCTAGAACACTGACTTTATGTTATGTCGTGTCATATATACTGTGTCACCTAAGTATAATGCCTTAAGCCTACTTGCACTTTTTTTTTACTCAACAGTACCTTATTGTTTAAATTGTTTTTCTTGTTGTGCATCTGCACTTTATTGTTGTCAATGTCTACGCATGGGACAAGTGTGAAACGTAACTTCAATTCCTTTGTATGTCGAGTACATGTGAAGAAATTAACAAATAAAACTGACTTGACTTGACTTGACTTGAAATGTAGCTCATAAATAATGATGAACAATGTAATATAGAATGTCTCAACCTGTACTCTGGCATGTTCAATTTCGGCCGTAACCCACATCAAACGCAATATACTCCGCCTCCTGATTCTTAAGCACCCCTAAAAATGTTTGTCTTTTAAGTTTTTTTCTTGTTATTATTATTATTATTATTAGCAGACAAATTCAATCTAAAACACATAAATGTGTTCTAAAAAACACTCTAAAATATAAACCTGTCGCTATTCATTTGAATATGATCATAAAATTTCCTTTCCCTTTACCGCCTTTGTGCATCGTTATCAAATCCGTTCCAGTTCTTCACAGGGAACGCTGACATTACTGAAAGTCCAGTCCGCGTTTGCACTGCTAACTTACACTCTGCTGCAACTACACTTCGGTTGTACTAGCGTAAAGTCAAAATCCTTCTAGGCGTCTCTGGTACAGTGCTTACAAAAGGCAAAGCAAGACACGGCAACAAATAGTATGGAAGTTTTTCAAGAAAGTAAGTCTCCTCCACTGCTTGTCGTAACCAGCTAACAGCAGAGAGCGCCATGTAATTAATTAACCAGGTGCTGGCCATTTTGATAAAAAAAAATCCTGGCTAGCACACAAAGTTAAATTTTTTGCATAATGTTTTCTGACACTTGTTTTAGCTAGGCTATGAAAATACCTGAATGAGCTCAGCTCGATTTATCATAATTTATGTTTAACTGAATAAACAGTAAGATTGTTAGGTAATTCATGTTCAATAAGATGTACTCAACCGCCTCACTGTTTATTCAGTAAAACATGAATGATGATAATACCTGAATGAGCTCATTGATTCTCTATCGGACTGTCCTAATGCGACTTAAAGCAGCGCAACAGAACGCGATGCTGCGCGACATTTTTGAAGACTTCTTGTCGCTCGGTCCCTTTCTATTTTAGTCACAGAAGTCGCGTTGACATGTATATTTTATATTGGATACATGACGTTACAAAGGCACTCATCGAATGTGTTTAATGTGGACACAAAACATTCAGCGTGACGTGAGAGAAGCACAGTCGCTTGCAGTTAGGGCAGGCCCAAAATATAATCTGTTTAACTTCACAGTATTTGGGAGCATCAAATGACTGTGGTGTGTGAGCAAAACTCATGAGCTGGATCATTTATCAGTTCAGTGTGTTGAAGGGTCAGGCAGAAGGAGAGGCTGAGAAAAAGGTTAACAGGCAAGTTCAAGTTAGAGAGAGCAAGGAGAGACAGAGGAGCTGCAGCAAATGGATGGAGAGGCAGAGCAAACAGGCCAAGAGAGGGGAAATGACGAAGCAGCTGCTGCAACTCACTCCACTACGGGGTTTGATTTAGGTGACAAAGACACAGGGCCCAGACAGGCGAAGCTGAAGAGCTACCCACATGATGCTTTTAAACATCACCCTTCTGACAATTAAGGATATGTCAGGGATTACATTTGCTGAGGTGTTTTGGTATGCTGTGTTTAGGTAAGGAGTTTTTGCATTACAGCTTTTGCAGAACTGTCTTTTGAAAATACTGTATTCATGAACTAAAAATTCAAAAAAATAATTTCAGCCTGTCTCTTCAGTGCATTTCTTTACCATCTTGAGCTTTGATTATCACACTTTACAGGTGCGAGCAACTTAACAAATACTCTCCCTTCCCAACAAATTAGATTGAATTAGATTTAAGTTTCTAATCTAATCTGATAAATCATTTAACACATGCAGCAGTCTGTAGACAGACCGCACACAACACTTCTTGTACAATATTTTTTTTTTCCTGCACACACACACACACATATGTATCCACACACACTCACATACATACAAACACACACATAATATGCCCCTTCCAATGCAGCTCCACAGTGGTCTGTTGGCTCTGTTGAGATTTCATTAGGGGCGATCAGAAGTGGGGGCAAGCGACAGTAAATATGCATCCTGATAAGACTCGGGCAATGTGTCAGCTAGGATAGCTCATGCGCTACGTTTGTTCATATCGTATGCATCTCTTGGGTGCTAAACCCCCCCTGTCCTTAAAACCTAGTGACGCCCCTGGTTGGCACCTTATTTTTGTATATTGTTTTAATAAAATAACGCTTTAAAATGATAATGTCATATTCTTTTTAGAACGCTAACTAAAAAAAATATTGCCAGCAAAAAAGTGAGTCAGTTGAATGCACAGAATACATGCATGTGTTGGCGCATGGTCAGGATGGTACCACCTCTACCTCGATTTGAGCCAGGAAAAACCCTGTTTTTCACCATATAGAGGCGCTTGACCCTTAAAACTGGCTTAAGTCAATGGCAGAGTTTGCGCAGCTACGCACTTTTTTTTTTTTTTACTTAAGCCACCCAGAGAATTGACCTATGGCTAAGCCACTCCCCTTCTACTCACTCGGACAAACAATAAACTTTCAGTAACCGGCGCTATGGCAGCTGTCACTGTGGCTGACATTTCTCAGGAAGCAATAGATGATTTTTGGAGTCAGAAAGATCAAATTTCATCTCAAAGTTACCTAAAGGGTCTGACTTATTCAATGGAGGGGTATGTTAATGACGTTGTTGAAACATTTGGTATAAATTAAAACTACAGCTCCAGGAAAAAGTGTACAGGTCACAATGTAACCGCGACAACAAGATAGCGGATCAGCACTGTTCATGCACTGCAGGGTAAGAAGTTTGATTTACTTGTATTCATGTAAATCATATAAATGTATTCATTTATAATTACTTTCAATTTATCTTGGTCTTCACCAAGACTAGCAGCTAGCTCTCCTGGTGCTACACAAGGCTATTAGAGCTACATGAATCATTCAGCACAACATTGAGAACATTTCTTATCTCGCTTATTTACAGATACGTTGATGAACCTAAGATCCAAAAATTTGTTAGTACAACAGCTAACCATTATGTATGACTGATAAAAGTACAACACTAGCATAACTATGCTAACCAGTCAATGACAACTCCCATGTATACAAAGTGACACGAATAAGTTATAAGTTAGGCTAACGTTTTAGAGACATGTTAGACATGTTAAAGATAATACGTTGTTGACTTAACTTAGAACAGACGTACACATCCTTGTTGGTTTTTTCCACGTTTAACTGGTGGTGTGGTCTACCGCACAATTTTATCCAGAGCAGACACTTATCTCAGTTAAGATGTGGCTTTGGAAAGGGTAAAAAAATAAATGCCCTCGCCCAACCTCTTGAGGTATCTTGTGTCAGAGATGCATGTATCCCATGCACACCGTTTGACCATTTTAAACTTAAAATTCAAAGAAAAAAATATTGAAAAACAAGCAAAAACTGACCACCTCCAATGCATTTGAATGGACGTGGAAGCAGAGAATGTCCAAGTGTATTGGGTTAGCTATGTGCACTGTGATTGTCTCATTGCGTTCGGGGGCGTGATTTCGCCATAGGTCAATTATGCCCTAACAGAGGTGGAAATTGATACAGCCTATTTATGCCAATGTCAACCCTTCCTACTAGTCCAATTAATTAGCAATTCCCTTTATTACAGAAACTGACCTACACATTCTCAGTTTTTGGGGCACTGCCCTTCAAGCTGAGTAGGGCATAAGGCATATCCTTCATATAATCAATGAAAACTTCAGTGAATAAAACTAGTCATGTTTGTTCCATCTATACTACCATTAATACTGAGGCATTTTAAACTGCAGTGCTCAAAGCGCAACAAGTTGAAATCCACTCAACTTTTATAACAGTGTTGGGCTTGTCAATGTCAACTTCTTGCTAGTCAATTAAACACAAGGGATGGTGGAGGACAGAGGCCTACATTGTCAACACTGTCAGGAGTTGCAGGGGGTTATCATTGTCAAATGTGTGTAGATATAAGAAGTCTACAGCAAACAAAGCATAAACTGTGATTCCTGGAGGAATTGATTTCTTAACTGAACTCCATAGGAGCTCCTTTAGTCTGTCATTTTGGATCAGCTGAGTCCAGAAGGCTTGCAGCCTTTTTAAGTTATCTAGTTTGCCTATTAGTTAGCATAAAGCAACGTTCTAGTAGGATGTGAATAAAATAATGTGCATCAAAGAGCCATAAAAAAAAAATGCATTTTGTAGAAACAAATAAGACTGTTGGTCTACTTAATGACTTCTTCAAACCGTCCACTCCCAGCACAATTCATCATGTCATGTAGCCATTTAGGAGAGATAGAAGGTCTGACGAATTCTTTTTGAATCCAAACCAGAGTACCTTTTGTCATGATACAAACCATTTCTCTTACTTATTTCCATAACTCCATTTCTAACATTACATTTTCATAGATTATAAATTATCAACCCACAGCCCACGCTGTGCGGGCAAAATCGCATACCTCCGTCTGTCAGTGCCGTCATCACACTATTCTAAGTTCAATAACTCGCGAAACCAACATCGCTCAGACACGACACACATATCAAACGAAAGTACAGAAAAATGGCTTTGGTATAAATGTAGAATAAATGTATTGAAATTATGACTACTGCTGTCAAACCGAATTTGCACTTATGAACTTATGAATAGCAAAGTTACCGATCCTTGCAGGATATAAGCCTGAAACGTCCTAGTTGCAAAAAATGTCATCCAGGTTTTGCAAATACTGTATATTTCTGCATGGTGCCATTTATAATATTGACAATTTATCCTGCTTCTTACAACACCACTTCTGCATTTCTGTTGCAATGCATTCGTCAGAAAAAGAATGCACACCTCCAGTGCACTTGCACGTTTGAAATGCGCACTCTCACGTGTGGTTAGTTCAGGTCAGGTCAAAAGTTCCCACTAGCATGGTTCTTATATTGCCAGATTCAAGACAGTCTCCACTCACAGATATGTAAAGATATCCGTAATGTAAGCTTTCTGTGGTGAGAAACATATAAAACTATAGTTTTTGTTTAGACGCAACATGATTTTTTGTTGATTAAAAAAATTAATGAAATCAAATTAACAAAGTGATTTAATCATATGACACAGATTCTGATAGCCCAGAGTGTCCACAAAAACCCATACAGTTTGTGTAGCCTTTTCAATGACCAAGATATCAGCTTCAAAGTAAACTGAGTAAAACTGAGTAAAAATAACATGAAAATAGCCTAGGGTTTAAAAGGCTAAACAATTTCAAGTATATAGTTGTTCATAAGTTTTACATAATTTGGGCTCATAAAAGCCACCAAAACAAGACTTCAACAACTTAAAATACGGTGTAGACTCACTAATAATTTCTCAGTTTTTGCTGAAAAAAAAAGTAATTAGGATCACATTAAATTACTCAAAATATGGTTCTTTCAAAATATCAATCTTCAATACCTGGTTGTGGGAACTTGGGAATCCCTTTGCCTTTATCACTGCCTTGATGCCAGTGGCATTGACTGGGAATTACAAAAGATTTGGCAAGCATCAGATTTCCTTGATGCCTGCCATCAGCTGTTCTTTGTTTTTCAGTCTGGTGGCCCTTGTTTTACTCTTGATATTACCCCATAGATTCTTAATGGAGTATAGATACAGCCAGTCAAGCACGATGATGGCATGGGCATCAAACCAGGTTTTGATGCTTCTGGCAGTATGGACAGGGGCCAAGTTCCGCTGAAAGATGAAATCAAGGCCCAGTGGTTTAGAGGAAGAGGGGTGAGGAACAGAACCGAAGCTGCTTGAGGTCCAGTGTGAAATATCCACAGTCACAAAACAGTCAGAATATGCGCGCACAACAGTGGCACAGGTGCTGGACCAAACAAACTATAAGTGAAAAGAAATGGTAAAGGTCTGCAACACTGTTCTCTGCTCCCAAACAAATTTTAATAGCACAACCTTGCTTATTTAATCTCATTTGTTGAGGTCACATCACTGGTATAACAAGGCATTCGGAACAAACACTCCAACAAAGAACACAGAGAGAACACAAACACACACAGACACGCACACACACTAAAACACTCTCTTCTTGTGAAGAAAGATTGGGAAGACCACAGCAGAAGGAAGCTGAGGTTCTGATTAGGCGCACGTGTGCAAATATCCACAATTTGTCATGTTAAAGAACAGTGCTGCGGACCTTTACCATTTCTTTTCAAATATCCACAGTCAGTCATGATTTAGGGTGCAATGCACCAGAAGCACCAGAAACAGAGACGCTCATGCTATCGCAGTGCTTGACTGGCCAGCCAACTCGCCAGACCTAAACTTCATTGAGAATCTATGGGGTACTATCAAAAAAAAAATGAGGGCCACCAGACCCAAAAACAAAGAAAAGCTGACAGCAAGCATCAAGGAAACATGAGCTTCCATAATCCCAAGCAATGCCACAGGCTGATTGCCAGGGCTCAATTGCTCAATGCCAGGGCGCAACGAGGCAGTAATTGAACATATCCCATATCATTTTGAAAGAAACATATTTTGATTGATTTTATGTGATCCCAATTACTTTCATTTTTCAAATGAAAGTGAATTGTGATGTCTATATACAGTATTTTTTTATTTCTGTTTTCGTGGGTTGAGCTGAAAACCCAAATTATGTAGCCTGGCTTCAAATAAGCTCTATCAGATGCATCACTGGCACTGGTGGGGGGGGGGGGCTTTCCACTTTTTTGGGAACAGAAATGCTCTAAAACGGCAGCTTCGCCAGACTGACTAGTTTGTGAAATTCAATGTAGCATCACAGGAAGTATGGGCGGGGCCAGGCTACAAATTCTGTACAAATACACAACTAAATACTTGAAATTGTTATAGTTGTGGGCTCTGAATCTATAGGCTAATCTATAAAAGTTGTATGTTTGGAATTGAAGTATGAAAAAAAAAAGAAACTTTCCCATGGTATTTTTTTTTTTTGGAAAGGGTCTGTTTATTGCACATATGGTATGACCACTACTAAACATATTGGGAATTAACATTTAAATTGTGGATTGATTAAAAATTAATGTTTACTTTTAAAATGTTTACTTTACATAATAGGCAACTGCAGATATACAAAAAATGACTTGTGTTTGAAACAGAATTCAGCGCAGAACTGAATTTGAGAGACTGCCCACAAGTGTCCATTTCTCGTCCAATTCTCTGGAATCAATCAAAACTCCCGTAGGAACAACCCCCCCTAATCTCCTGGTTTTATTACTTTCCAGACACAGTCTGCCCATTCTACCCTGCCCCCATACCTTCCCCTCCCCCTTTTGTGGTGGTCTCCAGCAAAGCCTGTGATGTTTCAAAGCAGCAGACTCCGAGAGCTAGAACCCGACCACCACCCCCAATTACCCACTTGCAAAACAAAGCATAACCCAGCATAACCAAAAGCTTTATTTCTGACATGTATGTGCACGTGTTGCCTTTGGCGCAGTACTCATCATTTCAGACATTTGTCCATCATAATTATTTCATCCTAGTACGCTAGCCAGGCTAACCGCAAAACATCAATCCATGGCGTCGCGTTAAAGAAAATAACATCCATTGCACATTGTTGTTCCGTCCTTTAACACATTCAGTGCACATTTAACACATTGAGTGCACTTAAAAACGTTACAATATACCAGTCTAATTCGGCTAATCCAAATGTTCGGAAGCCTCGAAATGATAAGACCTAACGTTAGTCAATTTGGTATCACGCATCTGAGCTACTATCAGAAAAAAACTAACGTTAAAATCCGGTTTGCCTTTAACACCGTCGGTATGGTTATGCACAACATGCCTTTTTCACGTAACGTTGTGGCATTAGTTAAAACTGAAAGTGCGTTCTCTAAACCTATGACTTGTACCTTCAATCAACTTTCCTCTGACTAACGTTAACAGGTTAAACATTAACGTTAGTATAAGAATAACGTTATATTTTATCTAACTCAAAACAGATTCGTTTAGCTACTTCAAATAGCAACACTATGGTCCATTTTAATTTCGGAAAGGTTAACGTTGTAACCTGAGAGTGGCCCTAAATGCTCCAGTGTACGATGTTCAGGTAAGAATGGCTAACTAGCCAGATAGCGATGCAGGGGGCTTGAGATATAACGTTAATGAGTCCTTTAACCTGTAACTTAAACTACTTATTTCTTCGGGTTGACCAACTATTCTCCCAGCACTATTTACTTCTTCCAGTCAAACATAAGTTGTTTGAAAAACACTTGGTCAGATCGACGTTATTCTGCGTATTCCTCAATCTTACCCAACGCTGTCCACAAGCAGACAAGTGGGTAAAATTGTTAGCTAGCGAGCCACTTGTATATGCTGAGACTGCAGCAGTTTGGGGGTTAACGTTAGCTGCATTCCAGAGGTTGCTTTTGTCGACATCCCTACATAATGGCACGGAAACAAAGCATGATTGTAACTCCTTCATATCTTAATAAAACGTATCGAGAGTAATGTCGTAGAGGCCTAAATTAACGTTAGTTTTAATGTGTACGTACCTTTATTGACATGAACGGCCGGGGTAACCGGGTGTAGGAAGATGAGACAGATGAGAGAGAGCAGCAAGTCTGCTCCCCGCTTGGCCATCACTTTTTTATATTATTCCTCTCAGAAAAGTCCCTCGAAGAAAATCGTATCGTCGCTGAAGCACTTAACACACGCCTTTTCCTAGATAATAAGCCGAATTATTTTTTCGAGTATAACGTTTGCGATACGTGAAGACATTCGGAACCAGTTTTTTTCCTGAACACACCAACCGAAACATCAAGTTGAGCAACGTTAACGTTGGTTGCCTCGCCTGGTCTCCGTGTAGGTGGTCAAACACACATGCTAAAGAATGATTCTTCAGCTCGTTCAACCGTTTGACAAAACTCAATCCACAGCGATATGGTCGACAACATTCCCAAGAGACTACTAAATACCTTCTACAAAAGGATTGATAAAGGGGTTCGATTTTGGTGTAGGGAAAAAATAGGCAAAGAGTTGCATTCCAAAAATGGTCACAGCGAAAAAACCGTATGCTAGTCTGAAAAGCTATCACTTCTCCTCTGTTAAAATAGCCTACTTGCCACGAGCAAGCAACAGCAGCGTAGAGGAGGAATTCTGCCTGGAGAATGGGAAAACAAGGGCTGGAATAGATGGGGGTACTGTATTGCTGACGCAAGAATTGGCAAGTACTAAGGCATGGGGTGGCTATGGAAGCAAGTTTTGAGTGTTAGAGACGCAAGAAAGCACTGTATTTTCTTTGAGATACGTGACACTCAGTCGTTCTGGAATATCACAAGGTAGGAGTTAGTTAACTAGGCCTACATTTTAGTTAAGTTATTGTTTTTTGTAGATTATTTAAAAGGATTCTAGGTGAAAATACATGTTGGCTTTTTAAGATTGACGTCAACAAATGTGATCCAAAGCACTCAGAATCACACATCAAACCATTAGTCTATGAGCTAGGGCTCCACATAACCCACCACCACTTCATAGGTATTTTCTTGTAGCCTAAAGTTTAAGAAAAATAATGTTAACAGGAAATCAACTCATTCCCACTATGCATGGCAGCTCACTTTTTAACGTAGGCTACGGTGAATAAAATAACAATACCGATTTTAAGACATAGGGGAAAATTAAATTGCCCATAGCATCTGCACAGAGTGGTCACACATCCTTTTGAAGCTCTTGAATAGGCTAGTTTTATGATAATAAAGGGTTGGCCTGCATTTACTGTGAAATAATTTATATAATTACCTTGTGAAATATTCGTACAATAGTCTACGATATGGCCAATGGGCATGACCATAGATATACATATAGAATGGCAAGGACAGATCCACCCCAGATAGCAAATGGACTCCGTGGCGGATCCATTGCGGATGCAGCGCGAATTCCGGAACGGATCCAGAAAGCGGGTCCGTATCGGCGTCCAATTGCACATCGCAGATAGGCTTTTCCGCCGCGGCCCCGGATCGCGGATCCGCTCTGGGAAGTTTGCGGACCCGCTGCGTATCCGTTGGAAAATCTTACTTCCGCCCGGACCGTTTTTGACTTGCTAATCTGACGAATCGCTTAGCGCGGCCGCAGCGGACATAGGCTATATTCGCAGCGGATCCGTTTCGGACCTGCGTATCTGCACCAGGAACGTTTAGGACCGTCCCGGGTCCGTTTTGGTCCCGTTCATAAAGTAGCAAAAAGCTGCATAATAACGTCCTCATATTCAATATTCTGGGCATGCAAATAAATTCTGTGTGTGAACTTCTGTAGCCTAATCTTGCACCGAAATTTAGCCTACTAACCTGTTGGCCTATTTACAGTATGGCCCTAAGGAAAACAATTTGAATATAGATAGATAGGCTAGATAGATTCTTTATTGATCCCCAAGGGGAAATTCAAGAATAGCCTATAGATCCAATCACAAAACAACTATTCACTTCACCTAACTTGTTGATCTCACCCTTAGTTACATAGCCTATATTTGATCAACTTCTGGATAACACTATTGTCATTAGGCCACACCAATAAAATTTGTTGGTTCTCTGATTTTTTCTGGAAAAAAATGGAGCGAGAGAGCAAAATAAAAATAAATAAATAAATAAATAAATGTTCTGATGGTAAATTAGCACATTCACAGTTAATGTTCATTGAAGACATTTACTCATGTGTTTAGGAAAATAGATGTGGCCTAATTTATAAACTTAACTTTCACACCTCACTGCACACTTTTTGTTATGCAGGTTTTAGGCAATGTACAAATTCATAATTCTGTCATTCTATGTTATGTAAAGGTTTGACGGTTTGTCATTTATTTAAAAGTTTGTGAATCAAAGCACCAAGTAAGCCGGCTGTGGATTGAGGTGTGACTAGTCTAGGCTGCTGTAGCCTACGTTCAAACTCATTTTGTCACAGGGCATTAGAACGTCAAAATCGCATTGATTCACCAGATAGCAATTAGATAGTGCCTAAAGCTCCGTGATCAGCGCAACGGAGATGGATATTCATCAACGTGCAGTCACGTGAATCTACAAAAGAGATGTTTTTTTGCATGAGAAAGAGAAGCGTGTGTGTGTGCGCGAGGATGTGAGTGTGCAGGCACATGCTATTTGCTATTCATTTATTGATTGATTGATTTTGATGGCGAAACACTTTGAATGGGTTTTTTTTCGCCTCTCAATCAATGAAATATCAAACTCACCTCCACAGAGTTGCACAAGCATACTGCTCTCGGCACCGTGCCTACAACTGCGCAAAGTTCTCATCCTCTTTAATTTCAATGCACTTGTCAAATATTTTTCTCTTCTGATCAAATATTGTAATAATTGCAAACACTGGCCTAGCAGGATCCACCGGCATCTTTTTCATATCATGTCTCTTGCGCTCTGAAGTGAAAGGCGCGATTTGATTGGTTTTCGACGTCACATGAACGCGGCCATGCTTTTTTTTCAGTATTATAGCTATCAGCCACGGTGTTTTTTATGTTCGTGTGAGTTCGAATTCAATTTTATTTTTATTTCATTTTGCATTTTTTTCAAGCGGCGAATCCGAGATCCAACTAATTTTATTGGTGTGGCCTTAAGCAGAAAAATGTTATTTTGCGCACAATTGTCACAAAATGCCCAAAAAAATGATGGAACTTCACTAAAATAGATAATTGATATTGATTAATAACATGACCTAAACAATAGGTAATAGAATAGAAATAAAAAGAATGAGGTTTTAGAAAGCATCTACAGCCTGGTCCTCTGTCCTCTAGGAGTTGTTTCCATAGCTGATCTGCATAGTACCTTAAGTCTGCTTAACCACATTTTGTAGCAGATAAAATTGGTATGTTGTGATTTAATCAATTTTGCTAAATCTTTGACTTTCATTCACAGAACTCACAGTGTTTTACTGAGCACAAATAATCAATTTCAGTCTCAATGACACAATAAAACAATTTCACATAAATAAGTAAAATAATACACCCTACAACCTTACTTTTTGAATACAGATTGAAGTGACAACACATTACATAAAGGAGAAAATAAAAAAGCAAGTAATAGATCAAGCTCTCCTATTATTCTTAATGATTAAATTTGTGTAATGACATTATATTACTTAATAACCTTATGCTTTCATGAGAACTTTTCTATACAAAGTGATCTCTAGACAGACTGTACAGATTAAGGAGTTTAGGATTGATTTAGAAAGCTGTGGCACAGATAATGCGATCATGGTAAACTGAAACCTATTAATTTGGGAAAGATCTTGTTGAAGGATTAGGACATTATATCTCAGATTGACAACAACCTTCACCAGCAATTGTCAAAATACATTTCATTAGGCTATGATAAAATCAATCTTTTTGTTACGCATTTGACCTTCAAAAAATAATTGAGAGTTACATAAACGTTATTGGCTTTGTGCAGTCGGTTTGAAGAGTATGTTTCACATTTTCTCTTTTTTTTCTGTTAACCACAAAACCCTCATCTATCATTTATCAGTTGCACCTTTAAGATATGCAAGCTATGACACATAAATCACTTTGCTTTCTCCTTCCTCTTTAGCCAAGAGTTTATGATTTCCAAAAAGTGAAGAATTTCTGATTTGCATTACTTCAGGACAGGCTTCAATTTTTATCTCATCATTATACTTATTAATGGGATGTAACTAGTATTGAAAAATTGTTACTGACCTGTGACATCAAACCTATTGTAATAATCGTAAATTACCAGCCAGAGAAATAGAAGAAGTATACAATTTTATTAATGACATAAGTTCATACAGCCACCAATGAGAGTACATTGGGTAACAAAAGTCCTGCTCAGCTTTCACACAATGCCAAAGCGATTCACGTATTATTACAGCAACTGCAAACACTAAACATCAGCCGAACAAGCCTACTTGACCACCCTAGAGGGCACACTGCAATCCAGTCAATTACACAGGAAATAAGTCTACATGAGATTCAATTCAATTCAATTTTATTTATATAGCGC
The DNA here is from genome assembly GCA_017657215.1 of Limnothrissa miodon. Lineage (NCBI taxonomy): Eukaryota > Metazoa > Chordata > Actinopteri > Clupeiformes > Clupeidae > Limnothrissa > Limnothrissa miodon. The sequence continues at coordinate 156,598 of JAGFZM010001425.1, forward strand.
ATTTTTACAAAAGGCATGTCACAAAGCGCTTAACACAAGAGGCCCAATGAGCAACAGGGGCAAGGAAAAACTCCCTCGCAGCGTTTTTTGTTTTTACTTGTTATGGTAGAGGAAGAAACCTTGGGCAGTTCCGACGGCTCAAGGGGCTAACCCAACTGCCTAGGGCAGGTTTTCAGTCTCTTAGATGGTGAGTAGTCCACTATTATTCCATTAGATACATATTACAAGAAAATTTTGGTAAATAAAGTACAGTAATATAGGAGTCCCATTAGAATCCCAGGATATAGTCCCATGTCATTAGGCGCAGTCAAGCCAGGGGCCAGCTAGAGGCTGTAACAATCATGTCAGGGTCATCTGTGAGCTGAAGGCAGACCGCCCAGGAAGCCAGAGATGCAGGATCAGGCAGTGGAGGGCAGGGGTGACCCTCAGCAGGGAGGCAGTGGCATGGACAGTGGAGTGGGTTGAGGACCATTCAGGAGTGCCGCCGGATCACGTTGGAAGAAGGTCCCAGGAGAACCCAGGAGGTGCAGGCGCAGGCAGTGGAAGGCAGTGATGACTCACGGCAGGGTGGTAAAGGCATGGAAAATCAGAGAGGAGATGAGTTAGAACAGTCTCCATCAGATTTCAGAGAATGTGAGTTATATTGCATGTGAAACCATATACAGATGTTGGCTAAGTGAAGAGAGAGAAGTAAGTGGAGAGGAAAAGAGAGGAGGAGAAAGACAGAGTGAAAATTGTACGGCTTAACAGATGGGTGGATTGTGGCGGCATTAAACTATAGCAGCATAACTAAGGTATGATGTATAACAAGCCAACACCACCAAAGGAAATGGTCAGTGGCCACCAAGCCCTGGACAGGAGCTTACAGCAGAGGCAGTCCTTTCCAATAAAACCCTGAGGAGATGTGGCTTACCATACACCATCCCTAACTAAAGGGGTCAGTAAATAGAAAGGTTTTGAGTCTAGACTTAAAGGTGTTGAGAGTGTCCGCTTGACGAATGTTAGAAGGGAGTTTGTTCCACAGGACAGGCGCACGATGGCAGAAAGCTCTTCCTCCCATTGTTGATTTTGATATTCTAGGAATTACTAGGAGACCAGCATTCTGTGACCTTAGGGGTCTAGAAGGGTGGTAGGGAACAAGTAAGTCTTTAATATATGCTGGAGCAAGGCCATTAAGGGCTTTATATGTTAGGAGAAGTATTTTAAAATCAATTCGGCTTTTAACAGGAAGCCAATGTAAGGAAGCAAGGACAGGTGTGATATGTTCATATTTTTTTGTCCTTGTGAGTGCTCGTGCTGCAGCATTTTGTATTAGTTGAAGGTTTTTGATGCAGCTAGTACCACATCCAGAGAACAGTGCATTGCAATAGTCAAGTCTGGAGGTAACAAATGCATGTATTAGTTTTTCTGCATCCTCAAAAGAAAGGAATTTTCTGACCTTAGCAATGTTGCGTAAATGAAAGAATGAGGTTTTGGAGATATGCTTTACATGACTATTTAAAGAGAGGTCTTGATCAATATACACCCCAAGGTTCTTGACCTTTGTGTTAGGTGTGAGTGAAAGGTCACTAAGTAAGCTCTGATGATGGGGTAAAGTGTTGGTCAGGTTTTTAGGGCCAATCAACATGACTTCAGTCTTATCAGAGTTTAAGCAAAGGAAATTATTAGTCATCCAGTTTTTGATGTCACTGAGGCAGGCAACAAGTTTTGTTACTGGCGTACAATCATTAGGCTTCATTGAAAGGTATAGTTGGGTATCATCTGCGTAAGAGTGGAAGGTAATGCCATGTTTTCTAATAACAGATCCCAAAGGTAGCATGTAAAGGGAGAATAGCAGAGGTCCCAGTACTGATCCTTGGGGCACACCATACTTGACTTCAGTGTGGCATGATGCTTCATTATGTGCATGTACAAACTGGTAACGTCCAGTAAGGTATGACCTGAGCCAGGCTAATGCAGAATCTTTGATGCCAATCATATGCTCAAGTCTATGTAGTAGGATGCTGTGATCAATAGTGTCGAAAGCAGCACTTAGATCCAGTAGGATTAATAATGAAATGCATCCATTATCAGATGAGATAAGGAGATCATTGTAGACCTTTACTAGGGCTGATTCTGTGCTATGGTATGCTCTAAAGCCAGATTGATAGGTTTCCTGAATGTTATTTGCGTCCAAGAAAGTACGAATTTGCTTAGACACTATTTTTTCAAGAATCTTTGATATAAATGGGAGGTTGGATATAGGTCGGTAGTTAGCCAGGACATCAGGGTCAAGGTTGGGCTTTTTGATTAAAGGCTTAATGACAGATGTCTTGAAAAGTTTGGGAACATGTCCTGCTGCAAGAGAGTGATTTATAATATTAAGTATCGGCTCAGCTAGGCTAGGGAGAGTAGCCTTAAGGAGATCAGTAGGAATTGGATCCAGTAGACAAGTAGAGGCCTTACTTGATGAGATCAGCTTGATAATTTCAGATATACTGGCAGGTGTAAACGAGTCCAGGTATGCTATAGGTCGGCTAGGGGTTGCTGTTTCCATTATAGGGGAACCAGCTGAATTTGAGGTTTGAATGGTGTTATTTATTTTACCTCTAATACATTCAATTTTATCATTAAAAAAAATCATGAAATCATTACTGTCTAATGTTATTGGAATTGAGTGTGTCACTTCATTCCTACTTTTAGTTAAGCGTGATATTGTGTTAAAGAGGAATTTGGGATTGTTTTTATTATCATTTATAAGTGAGGAGTAGTATTCTGTTTTTGCATTATTAAGTGCTTTCTTATAGTCTTTTAGGCTGTCTTTCCATGCAAGATGGAACACTTCAAGTTTGGTGGCATACCATTTTCTCTCAAGTTTACGTGCAGCTTGCTTCATTGAGCGTGTCTGTGCTGTATACCATGGGGCAATTTTGTCTTGTTTTCTAATTTTCTTTTTAAGTGGCGCAATGGAATTTAATGTAGTGTAAAGTGCATCTATAACATTATCAGTTAATTGATCAACTTGAGTAGGGCTGGGAGGAGGGCCTTTTAATGTGTATTGTGTCATTAAGGGTTCAAGAAGAGAAGGAATTTTATCTATGAAGTCGCTTGTGGCTTGGGAGGTTATTCGTCTAGTGTGGTAGCAAATAGAGTTAGGGGTTGTAGAATCTATTGTAGTCTTTAGAGTTATTAGGGAATGGTCAGTTAGTGAAGGACATTGAGGTAGGATAGCAAGTTGTTCTATTTGTGCACCATATGTTAGAACAAGGTCAATAGTATGACTACCTTTATGTGTGGGTGTATTAACATGTTGGAAAAAGCCAATGTGTTCAATTAAGGATTGGAACGCTGATGCCAGGCTATTATTTATATCATCGACGTGGATGTTGAAATCGCCCAACACTATAATATTATCAGTTTTAATGACTAGTGAGGAAAGAAATTCTGAGAATTCAGTCATAAAGTCAGAATAGGGGCCTGGGGGTCTATATAACGTTACAATCGTTAAGGGTATATTAGGTCTAGATGTTTTGTCAGGTTGCATAAGATTGAGAACAAGGACCTCAAAAGATTTAAATTTATATTCAAATTTGGGAGCCATAGTAAGGTTGGAGTTATAAACTGTGGCAACACCACCGCCACGACCATTGTGTCGAGGTATGTGGTAATTAAAGTGACTTGGAGGAGTAGCCTCATTAAGTGGAAGGTATTCGTCCGGTTTTAGCCACGTTTCGGTTAGGCAAAGTATGTCAATTTCATTATCGGTAATAAGCTCATTTATTAGGGCGGTCTTTGAGGAGAGGGAACGAATATTTAGTAATCCGAATTTCATTTGTGATTTCTGATCACGTTTATTTGTTTCTGGTTTTATAAATATGAGGTTGCTACTGTTTACTCCCTTAACTGGTTGTTTTGCGATTTGTCTGGTCGCGGACACTCTCCCTAACTGCCTGCTGGGTTGACGGTGAGGCGGCAGAGATCTGTGTAAGACAGTAATTCTGCTACCTGGACCAACTCTGGTATGTCAGGAACACGCCGAGTTTAAGTTTAAGTTTAAGATGGAGAAACCTACAGACAAGACAGCCATGCGTATAAAAAGCAGCAGTCTTCTCCCATCCTTCGATCCCAATCGCTACTCCTCTCTCCAACACACACACACAAACACACAAGGATGAAGATTAAAACTTAACTTTCCCCAGGTCTCGAGACCTTCCCCCGGGGTCTAAGCTTTAGCGCAAGACAAAAGACGCCGGTCCAGCGCACCCAAGGTACCCTTGACTGAGAAACGGCATTAACGACCTTAACGCCCCCTAAACTGAAAATCTTCCCCGTAACTAGCCAAGGAGATAGAACAGATAAAAAATGTTGGTTTTGAGGCAATGTTGTGCAAGAGCCAAATTCTTCTTATTAGTTTGCATGCAAATGTAAACTATTGTTCTTTTGTGTCTTTTTAGTTTTGTAGGATTTTTCTAGCCTTAATTAAGCCAAACTGCTTAACCTAGAAACTTAATTCAAACTGATTGCGGAGCTACCGCTCGTGTGGTGTGTGCAATGTGTTTGTATGTAACTTTCTGACTTTTATGTTTTTTAAACGATGGCTTAAAAACTATCATCCACCAAAATCAGTCTGGGGTGGTGGTGGCGCAGTGGTAGAGGAACTGGTCTGTAACTAGAAGGTTGTAGGTTTGATCCCCACTCTACCAGACCCCATCAAAGTGTTCTAGAGCAAGGTACAGCATCCCAAATACCTCCTGGCTGGTGTCTTGCATGGTAGCCTCCTCCGTGTGTGTGTTTGAAAAGACTTGAGTTCTACCACTGTGACTGTGTCTATGTTCAACAGTCCTTAATGCAACTGTAAACTTTGTGTGGTGACAATAAATTCCTTGCAAAAGAAAAATACTGCAATTCCAATGCTTTCATGCAGGGATCACCAGCTGGCGGACCATGGTCCAGGTCCGGATCCCAAGACCATTTCATCCAGACCTCCAAACATTTGTTAAAAAGTAAGAAAATAAAAATATTTCAATAATTTTTTCCTGAAAGTGATTTTTGAACAGGCATGTGCGAGGGCAGCTATGTTTTTAGAGGGTCCTTTGCTTGAACAGAGCTCTGGCCGCTGTCCGGAGAGATCACGAACTTCAGAACTTTGGCTGGTAAAGATTATAAATGGATTATGACGCCTTCAAAAATGAGAAAAGTGTACACTGACAACAGCATCTTTCGAGATGAGTGGACAAAGGCTTATGGCTTCATTTTGCCGTCATCGAGTTCTACAAGGACCATGTGCCTTATTTGTTTCTTAAAGTTTCCTGTACTTCACAAAGTGGCAGTGTAGTCTCCACGTTAAAAATTTCTCAACGCTAAACATCATTAAGAATAAGTACCGCTCACAACTGACCAATGACCATGTGCATCCATGTCTGAGAATTGCTTTGACTCCATTCCTACCCAGATTTATAAGATTGGCTCCCAGTGTCCATGCAAATTTTTCAAACTGAGCTACCAAACTTGCTTGTTTACAAAAATGTTTACTTATTTTTGGTCAAACTAATACACTTTTTATTTTACATTTTTTATTCGGTATAATGCATGATGAGGTGGATATTTGCCATTCGCTCTTTTGAAATACAATGTTTGCAAGATTATGTGCAATAGCAGCTGTTCACTTAGGCCTACTGAATTTATTTGTTTCTGAATGGTTATGAAGGTAAATCATTTGCACTAAATGTATTAAGACTGTTACATTCAGTATTTACTTTTATGCTTCTTGTTGCCGTCATTGATGTTGAAAATGTTGAAATGTTTGCATTTGAAGATTTGCACTGAAAGGAAGTAAAAAACATGTACATTTTAACAAAATCAGTTGAATACATTTAAATTAAAGGACAGAAAACAGAATTATTGTTAGGTTTTTTGTATATCGTCCTCGTCCACTGGGCAGATCAAGATATGGACCTCTTGCTAATTTAATTTACCTTTAATGCATTATGTGTGCTATGAATTTGTCTACTTTCTAACTTTTTTACTTTAATATTTAATGTCCCAACTTGTCTGTGCTTTTAAAGCAGTTCTCTATCAGTGTATGGACCTGCCATTAATGAAGGTAATCAACGTAGGCGTCAGGCAGTAGGAGAGGCTGGGTGTGCTGGCTTTGTGTTATTAGTATAGCTGTGGAAATTATGCGTTATTTACGATCATTGGAATTAATCACGTTAAAACATTTTAATGCATGCGCAGATGACCCGCTCACAAAATTCGACTAGCTCAATTTACTCAAAGAAGAATAAAGACGGGACAATAAATGAACACATTATCATATACACTGCAGTAAGGAGTTCCCGTTTTACCTGAACTATTTACGCTCAAAGTACCCCCTCAATGTGAAGCATGTGTTTGTCGAGGCAGCAGCTGCCAGGCCACACCCGGCCAGCGTCAGACCATTCTGAGTGAATGCAGGCCACTCAGTAAGTGTTCCGCGGACAAACTGACCAACACTAATGCTAAATGGATTGCAAAAGGCCATGAGACTCATTCATTTCAAACATTCCTAACGGCCTCACACCCGCTTTGCTATTTCTACCGGTTAGGAATTAGGCTATTAATTTTACCGCACAGAAATTCATAAAGTTCGAAAGAAATTCACAGATTCGAACTTTGCGGCTCACTAAATCTTCAACAAAACGATCTTACAACACAAATACAGGTCTATTCAAGGTAGACAATGAGCTCCAACCAGATTTTCATCCAAACAACATGTATGAGAAATACAGACGCACTGCAAAAAATGCCTATCTGCCAGTGCAGCAAGAAAATTGCACTTGAAACAAGGAAAAAAGAGTGGATAATCTTGATTTAAGAAAATATTGCTTGTTTTAAGTATTTGTGGTAAAATATTTACGCAAATAAAAAGATTATTTTTCTTATTTTTGAAATCTAGTGTCTAAAAACAAGAAAATAAATGCTCAGATCTAGTCAACAAAAGGATGAAAACAAGACAAATGTGCTTGAATCAAGGGCAATGATGTTAAATTCATGTCAGCACAAGATGTCTCCCATCCAGCTTTTGACCAGGCTCTCTGCTGCTTACCTTAGTGTGCCACCGTTATTACAACCCTTCCGGTATGTCTGAGGTAACTGTTTTAAGGCGTCAAAGTAATTCTAGCATAATGTTTCAATATCAGGTTTCAGATCTGCAAGTAATTTGATCTAGCGCCACTTATGTTTCAAAGCTATAGTTGCATCCATGACTAACTTCTGAAACATATGCCCAATTTTCAAAAATGATTTTCCAACATCCTGAATTTATTTGAAAAATTGAAAAAATTCTCACTGTCACAAATTTAGTCTGTTCTTCATAAAACTTGGTAGAAAGAATCTTTTGACCAAATTGATATAAAGGTTACTTATTGGCGCTTCAATATTCCCAAGCGTTCAACCGAGGATAATCAAAATCATCAGCAAGCCCATCAAACAGTATTTGAGCTCATGACTCAGCAACAAATTGATGATCAGATCCAAACATACAAATGTCCTACTTTGGTTCTAGACATGTTTGTGAGGACTTAGAACCATTTTGCATCATTTTGCTTTTGCATCAACATTTTGAAGCTTTTGCACTGATAATGCAAGTGTACCTCCTATGCAAGTGTACCTGTGGGGAGCCCCAAGGATGATGGACATTTGTGATATCATTGTCAATAATGGCAAAATTGGATTTTCTCAAAAAAATTGCGGTTTTCACAGGCCACAGATTTTGTTCATTCTTCATAAAAGTTGGCATATGTAATGTTCAGACCGAGCCTCATAAAAGATGGCTACAGCCATTTAGATGCATGTAACCTATAACGCAACTGAAATTCACCATGGATATCTGTGATTGATTGCCACAAAACATAGTGTGCCCGTCTCATTGGCATTGACCAAAGAAATTCGATGTGTCTATGGCCACACTGTCCAATTATGATGCTTGCACCCATATTGCTGCTTGCAGACACATGTTTAAGTACTTTTCAAGTGCCACTGTCTTGCTATAGTGACAGAGTCTTTTGTTTAAAATCACCAATAGTGATTATCATAATCAGTAAGGTTGATTTTCAATATAGCCTATAGGCTTACTTGGCAAGATAAAATGACTTGAAACAAGTAAAATTACCATCAGTGACTGTATGACAACTGGTCAGAATGCATTTCCCTCCGAAATATGAGAAAAATCACCTCAGAATTAGTATAATTATCTAAGTAAGACAATTCAATACAAAATATAGTGAATCAAGCCAAAATAGTATAACAAGATAAATATTCTGAAATCTGGGGAATTACACTTTAAGATTCATTTTTTGCAGCGCAGCATTACTCCTAAGAAGCCTACTGTCAGAGAAAAGATTAGGGTCAGTCTACAAAGTGTAAAACGGAATATGTCAATAACTTCACTTCTAAAGAGTCACCAAAATTACCAAAGGCATTTTGAATGTTATATAGATTTTTTGAACTTGGATAACATTAAATAAAATTAAATAACTTGAAAAACTCTCATAAACTGTACTACCACCAAAATCAAAACACACATCTACAGCCTCATTATGGCCATACTACACTACTTTGGTAAAAAAAAAAAAAATATATTTATATTTAAAAATAATTTCTACTGGATATAAAATTCAATACCTTTCTTACTATACTGTAGTACACAATTAATGAAGTACACAAATTAATTAATAAATAAAACAAATAAGTGTGTTAAAATCCGCAAACTGTCCCTATTTTTACGCACATTTTGGACATATTTCGAGCTGTGATTAATCATGATTAATACATTTTTAGGCTGTGATTAATCTGATTAAAAATTGTAATCATTTGACAGCCCTATAATATTGACAGGTTGAGAGGAATCTGTTTTAGTAAACTCATATTAAGAGGATCAAATACTAACTTTTACCCTCTATAGCATTTGAAATGGATTTATTTGTGATCTACCAAAAAGTTATCCAAATTAGGCCTACCATAGTTCACACCTTTATCCATTACCACAACTAACTGCAACTACAGGAACTAACAGCAACCAATTTCAATGTTGATTCAATATCAACTTAATTGAAAAGCAATTGAAATTCTGCTGGTCAACAGTTAATAATCAATATTGTTTCAATATTAAATTTGGGTGCAACGTGATATTGAATCAATATCAAAATCAGACGATGAGTCAATGATTTAGGGCTCCTTTTTCACAATCTCTTGTGGATTTTCAGAAGTCTTAAAGGAGAAATCCGGTGTGATTTGGACCTGGACTGTACTGGAAGATGTTACCAAGTACAAACATATATCCAATGCCCACCTCCGTTCACCCCCAGCATTCCGCATTAAGCCGTTTTTAGCCGAAGCTTTCATTAACCTTACACTGCTAGCTATATGGTAAATGGACTTTTCTACTCCTACGAGCACTCAAAGCGCTTTACGACATATGCCTCTCATGTAATTAGTTACATTACTTTGTTAAAGTAATCAAAATAGTTACACTATTATTACATTTTACATAGAGTAACTTGTAACTGTAACACATTACATTTCCAAAGTAACTTTCCCAACACTGGGTGGCAGTGGCTGCCATGCAAGGTACCATCCTGCCACCGGGAGCAATTGGGGTTTAGTAACTTGCTCAAGGATACTTCGATGTGGTCAGATGGAGTGGGGCTTGAAACCTTCAACCCTCCGGTTGCCAAACGGCACCTCTACCACCTGTGCTACCATCGCCCCTATAGGGGCACAGCTTTGCCTATGCAGCTAAATTGCTATTTTTACACCATTAACAAGGTTCAAAGTAACTCCACACTAGACTGGTAGACTTCTGAGGGCCCTGACATTTAAAACGAGACAATGAGAACTTTGAAAGTGTACAGGTACTTTATTAAAAAGACAGTTTATAAAGACAATACCTTCTCAGAATTTCCCGGTCGCCACCATCTTGAAATTAAATCATGATAAGTCAATTGACGAGCTAAATGTCTTTGGTCAAACTCTTTTAAGTTTCATCATTTGTTGGTGCTTTAGTGCTCATGTAGACAGTCCTCATATATTTTCAGCTGAAATCCAAGCACTTCTACAGAATATAATTTTCAATCTGTTCCCCTGTCCTAACTGTTCGTCAATCGACTTATCGTGATTTAATTTCAAGATGGCGGTGACCACAAAATTCCGTGAAGGTACTGTCTGTATTTACGGTCTTTTTAATAAAGTACCTGTTTACTTTCAAACTTCTCATTGTCTCGTTTTAAATGTCAGGGCCCTCAGAAGTCTACCAATGAAGTGTGGAGTTACTTTGAACCTTATTAATGGTATAAAAATAATGATTTATCTGCATAGGCTAAGTTGTGCCCCTATAGCTAGCAGTGTAAGGTCAATGAAAGCTAAAAATGGTTTAATGCGGACTGCTGGGGGTGAACGGAGGTGAGCATTGGATATATGTTTGTACTCGGTAACATCTTCCAGTACAGTCCAGGTCCAAGTCACACCGGATTTTTCCTTTAAGCACAATTGTCTTTGGGGTCTCTTTGCTGTCTCAGCGCAAAACACTATATTGCCTGCTGAAAAAGTGAACATTGCACTTGGCGCATAGTTGAAATGGCTGTCTTAAAGCAACACGCCACCGTTCTTCAGTATTGAAATATGTTCTTCCCCTAACTTAGACAAGCTAACCTAACTTGATGCATACCTGTTTTGTCTCTGTGGGTGCGCGTGCACTATCAGGCTATCCAAAACCAGAGCAGTCGCTGAGAGGCTGAGGGTAGGGAATTAGTGTATGCCTATTGTCCGATACGCTGTACCAAACAAAGTATCCGCTCAGATCCAGGAATGCGTTTACCGGTTTATTGAAAAGTAAAACAACGTAATCATAACTTACTCAAAGAAAAAAAAAATGCAGTCACAGCGTCTCATGCGGCCTTACCGTAGCTCACCCCCTCTCTCTCACGTTTCTTCCGCATATGCTAACACCTGTGATTATATTAATAAAACATTACCGCCCACCAATTACCGTGACAAAAAATAAACAATGAAACCTAATGAAACATAATCCTAAAAATAACCCAAAATGTAAACACCAAATTATACATCAACAATAAATAACTTCATGGCTCCTACAATTCTGGTGCACGATGCTACTTTCTTAGCATTTAGCTTAACCCAGTTCTTTCAATGTGCACCAAACAGCCTTGAAGTTAGAAGCCACCAAGCAAATTCACGTCTTTCCTATTTACATACGGCTACTCGAAAAGTTATTTAAGATGGTTGTGGTGACACAAAATAAAACGTAGCAATTTTCTAAGCAGATAACAAGGAGAACTACGTATGGCGGAAGAACACTTGGGAGCATTTTGCCGTCGGTGCAGTAACATCACTGATCTCTAAAGAATAACCGGATAGGACATCTATGTCATAAGGTTGAAGCCACAGTGGCAGCCGCCATATTTGAGTTCTATCCATTGTCACTCTGCTTGCTGAAGAATTCCGTTGGTCCCAATGGTCCCAATCGGGTCCCAATTTGGCTGCTGACTTGAGCATTCTATTGGCTTCATTGTTGATGGGGCTCTAACAATGGGTTAGCCTATCCAGTTATTCTTTAGAGATCAGTGAGTAACATCCTTGGGGGAGAAGATTTATCAGGAGTTAGGATATTACTGCGCCGATGTCAAAGGGCTCCCAAGTGTTCTTCCTGCAAAAGCATGCACTGCAATATTTGGTGGTTTATAGGCTATTTTTTTATTATACAAGCCTATATTATTTTTTGAACACTTTATTTGTTATAGTCTACAGCTTTCGTTTATAGGATTTTTCTAAACACATATTTAGGCTGATTTAAAAATAGAACTCATAATCAGCATATGTAGCTACAGGCTACACCTGTTACCATAAAACTTATTGGCAACAGGCCTCCCCAGCCAGAATGGCCATGAGACGCCACTGCCAATCATTAAGGGTATTGTGGCTATATGATATTAAAATAATAAACATTTTTTTCTCTTTGCTATTTAAAATCACCATGCATCCATCCCCACTCAGGCCCAAGAAACCAGATAAATGATAGCAATTATTACAGAAACAAACCTTTAACCCTGCTCTTCTTAAGCCCTGAAAAATGATTGTACTGATAAAATAGTTTCATACATTTTGGAGATGTATGAATGTATAGTTAGGTCTAATATGTTTATTTGAATTCAAAAATGAAGGGTTCAGATGCAAAAGCCTCTAAATCCATTTTCAGAAATATTCAAAAAGGAGGTTTTAATAATGTTTTATAAGTAATCGGTATAAAACTAAATTTATTTTTATTCTTTATTCAATTCTTTTTATAATGTAAAACAAATCAGATTGGATTTGGACTGAATAGATAGTTCGTCAAAATTAAAAAAATATATTTCTGTAAATTAATTGAAATGGCTTTTAGAGGCTTTTGCATCTGAACTCTTCAAATGTATTTTAGTAATTATATATATTTTTACTTGAATTTCCCGCATGAATGAACATACCAGAAAAGCAGCTGTTTTATAAGAAAACATTTGTTCCTTCAGTAGTCATTTATATAACATAAAATAGTTTTTACAATATGGTAGTCTTATTTTTACTCAGAATTACTTGAGTGCATATATTACTTTGTTCATAGTTGCATTTAAATACATGTTATTTTGACATCACATTTTGTTTTCTTACATGCATGAAAGCAACTACACAAATATGAAGAAGTACTGTATAATATGTATATGCATTAGAAAAGAGTTTTGGATAATAATAATAATAATAATAATAATAATAATAATAAACACTGCTAGGAGTCATTAGACAATGGCTATGACACATGGCTATGTGAAAAGTGCATGTGGACCTCTGGTGGTTTTGCTCATCAGTTCTTTATATATGCTATTTTTCAAATGACCTTTAGTGCAAAACCTTAATCCTACAAACAAGAACGATCGAACGAACGATCAAGGGCATCATCAAAAGTTCAGTTTGAGCCAGACTGCATACCTTAAAACTTGCTTTCTGTTTCACAGCAGTTGTTGATAAGACTAAATAAGACAAATGATCTAGGCTACAAACATGTCTATCACTGACTGTAGTTGTAATTATTGCAATCATTTGATTATTGTAATTGGCATGAATAAACATGAAGGCTAAAATTACTCCACCTTACAGGAGCCGCTGAACTTTTCCTGTTCCAGCTGCATGACATGCAACTGACTCCGTGCAGTTCCCAGCTGGTTCATCCCCCCTGTCTCTCCAATGTTAATTCTAAACAAGCCCATTCATCCGATTCCAGGGTAGTATCACCATGAGATGGTGCTATCGCTTGATACTTTTGTTACGCTGTTCTTACCCAGACTAACGTCGGTTTAAGATCCATGAAAATTGGATCATCGTAAAATAATCGACTGTGAATCAGCAGCCCATACTTTATTTTTTAGTGTCCACTCTTGTGTTAGTTGGCCTACCATGTCATGGAGACGATACCGCTTTGCTGCAAAGATTCTAACGTTATCAGTTTTTTTAACGCCTCCAGAGGAGGAGACATCACTTATAGAATTGCCCATAGAAATGCATTGAAAAACTTAACGTAACGCAAAGATGTTGTTTGATTGCATATGGCCCGCCAACTCTGACTTCGTTGCTCCAATCATTTTGTTGCTTCTACGTAAGCATATCATCATGGTTTTTGCGGCACCTGCAAGTTGTCGGCAGTCAGCACATTATCTACAACAGGAAGCAGTCACGGACCAGTCAAGGGCCAGGTCACGGAAACTAGGGAAAATAAAAATGACTTCTACTGTAATTTCATTTTGGGCAAATATTTATCTGTCAACCATTTTGATATATATATATTTTTAAGTGTTACAGTAGCCTACATTTTAAAGAACAGCTGCAACAATAGGTTCTGTACATCTGCTGTAGTGTGTTGGATTTAAATTTAAACATTGTGCACTCGATGGTAACATAGGGGCTAAAAGAGTCCTCATTCATGATGTGGGAAATAGCAATCTGGCTACTTAGTTGATCTTCTCGGCCATTCTTTTTATTTTGTTGTCTACAGACAGCACTCTCGCACTGAATTTTCTAGTAAACCTTGACAGCTTTTTAGTGCAGCCCAATCCCCAAATAATGAAAAAGGACAGGGTCTCATCTTATTAAAAACATTAGCAGGCATCAACAGGCAACAACAAAAAAAAGGTCTAACAATTTGACAGTATAATAATTGTTAGTAAATTTACTCACTTTTCCTTATGTTTTCTGCACTTTGAGTACATTCTAAGACACTTTCAAATGTGGTATTCAGGATAAAAGTAAAATTTAAATTTGTTAATAACCCCCTACTCTACATAATATACATGTAAAAGTATAAGCATGAAACCGAGATCTCCTGTAAACAAAGAGGTACATGCCTTTACTACATTATAATCAGTAAAAGTAACCAGAAAAAATGGTAAAATCAAAATATGAACACAACAGTTCTAGATCCTTCTTTTAAATTGTCTTCAATCACTTAAACTCGTTATTGATTTAGTAAGATTTAATAAACATTATTTACAAACCTAACCACTGTTATATTAAGCTGTGTTAAAATTGCTAATTCCTCTGAAAGGCATTCTGAGCAGCTGCTGATGCAGCACCTGCTGCGGCATTCTGGAATGTTCGGTTACTGATAACGCCACTAGAAAACTCTTCCTGAGCTTTTCGAAAACTTGCTCCAGTTCTTCTGTATTTGCCATGTACCTGTGGAAGGCAATGAAATTGCATTAATAAACAAAGGGATTTTAGAAGCGTTCCTGGAGCTGCCCTACTTAATATTTGACATAAATCCCTGTTTCCTGTATACTGATTAAGTACATGTTGCCATCGACAATGGTCATTATACGGGCATACCTGACCTGGGGGGCGGGGGGAGATGTGTGTGGGGGGGGCTGAATGTGGTCTGTTAATGGGGACACTTAGGATTCAGGTGCTGTACGGTACTGTCAATTCACAGGTTACATTGTGTGGTTTTCTGCTTGAGGCTGCTATGACTGATGCATCACAAGAAAAGTTTCAAGTTCTGATTTTCATTCTCATAAAATTAATATGATGCAAAATGCTTGTCATCTTCTTGATGTTACTGTGCACTATATCTGTTCATGAAAATGGCCTGATTATATGCCAAGCAGATATATAACAAATAAAAATGCAGATTTTGAGAGAATAAATGGATAGATAATAATACCATTTTCAACAAGATGACAGACAACACAGCTGACACTGTGAAGAAGCCAGCCACTACCATCATGAACACAGCCACAGCCAGGTTTGTATTTATCACAGAGAGTGAATATATCCAACCACTGAAAAAACAGACCAAAAAAAGTTCAGTATAATAATCATGCAACTTAGTAGAGCCATTAATAATCACACAAATATTAAAATATTCTGACACCATTGGGTGTAGATTCTATAGAGCCCCAGTGAAATGAAAAAAACGTTTTTTTAGGGGGGGAGGGTTATCATTGGCCATACTGGGCCGTACATTGACTGCTGCCATGCAGTTTGGGAAATAAGGAGGTGCTGCAGCTATCATTCTGTGTGGAAAGTCATTTCCAGCTACTTATCTCCACAGACAACCGTGACATGATCGACAGCTTCTAGTTGGCCCTATGGATTGACTACTCCTAATGATATAGGACTATATCCCGGGACTGTAATGGGACCCATATGTTGCTGTATTAACACCATTATTACTTTTATGATGTGTGCCTACATCCTGGGATTACCGTGATTAGTCCATGGTATTAATATATCTAATTTGTCATTAAATTCTTTATTTTGCGTTTATAATACAAGTACAGAAAAAGGACAAACATTCAAAAACAGAAACACACACATTGGCAGCAACACAGAACATGACAGCCCTCCTCCATTATCTATTCACAGACATTTTAATGCACATATACACACAGTATACAACACACCCCAAATCCCCTAAGAATTTAAACCAACACTGTAAGCAAAATACATCCATGCTTGGCAAGATTTACTTGGTTCCTTCTGCACCCTTGAAATCATGACTTCTTTAATTTCCAGTCTATGTGGGCTCTTCCATTTAAAAAGAATAATTCTAGCGGCTACCAGAAAGCCGGTCATCATTAGTCTACCTTCAGCTTTTGGAATACCCTCTGGTATAAATGACTTGTCCCCTAAGCGGCAGAATTGTGCAGACTCAGGTAAAGGTTGACCAAGCCAGTCCTCAATTTTTTTCAAAACTGTCTTCCAAAAAGGCATTATCAAGGGACAATCCCACAGTGCATGGAGAAGTGTCCCCACCTGGTGTCCCCACGCTGGTGGAATGACCTACCAAAAACAATCAGAACAGGGCCATCTCTGGAGGCCTTCAGCTCTTAAAGACCCAGCTATTCAGAGAACATCTTCTATCCTAGCACTTAACCGCACTGATACACTACTCCTGTCCTAACACTTAATTGAACTGATGCACTATTCCCTAGCACCATGCTCAAAACATTAGGAACTGACAACAGGGTCATCCAGAAGTAACAAAATATCATCTGTATAAAGAAACATTTTATGCTCTTCCCCGCCATGCAGAATCCCTTTAATACTACTCTCAGCCCTTATTGCAGAGGCCAAAGGTTCCAAAAATAGTGTGAAGAGCAGGGGACTGATGGGATCTCCTTGCTTCCTGATAAATTA
Organism: Limnothrissa miodon; assembly: GCA_017657215.1. Lineage (NCBI taxonomy): Eukaryota > Metazoa > Chordata > Actinopteri > Clupeiformes > Clupeidae > Limnothrissa > Limnothrissa miodon. Next base: position 173,293 of record JAGFZM010001425.1, read on the forward strand.
AAGAAAGTTGATATTATTCCATTTGTTTTCACTGCAGCTCTTGGATCTGAGTAGATGATAATATTTATCCATTTGACAAAACCCTCTCCACATCCAAATCTTCTAAGGGTGCGATGTAGAAAGCCCCATTCCACCATATCAAATGCCTTCCTGGAATCGAATGATATGGCAGGTATTGCATTTCTATTGCTATGGTTAAGCTGCATCAGGTGCAGTAGACCACTGTTTTTCAACCACTGTGCTGCGGAACACTAGTGTGCCGTGGGAAATTATCTAATTTCACCTAATTGCTAACCTGTACGCATTTGCTACGATTTGTCACTTAATACACGGAAAGCCTTTGATTGACTTGACTAGGCAACTCGTACACATTGGGCAGCTACATGCTGGAAACGTGCTGGGTATTGCTAGTTTTAAATTCCAAATACGGTTCAAGAAAATTGAAGATGCGTTAAAACGAAAGTAACAAACCTTATTTCCATCTTCATAACGTTGCTGGTTTTAGGAAGGACGTGCTAAACATTGTTTCAAAGGTAATAGGGCAATGCTCATGCAAGTGCATGCGGTAGCCTAGTAAGAAAAACGAGCAGGGTGATGTGTGTTTGTGTGTGTGTCTGTCAGTTAAAATTGGGCCTACACATGATGTTAGCACCTCAGATGTTCCTGACGAATTAGCCGATCAAGATCAATGGTCATGCCTCCCTCCCTCTAAATGCGTTTTGCACAGTGTGCAATTATGATTTTGATGTTAGCCATCATGGAGCAACAGGGATGCTTTCATTTCTATACATAGGCCATTGTGTATTACATGTGCGCCAATTAGCTGCAATAAGGGAGAGTATTTGTCAAATAGAAAACTTCAGTGATTCTCTTCTCAGAAAGGACAAGTCAGCAGGCTATGAGGCAAAGCTATTGTCAAGTGTCTGTGCTGTCTCGGGTATAAAATACTACTTTGTGTTTCTTTGATTCCTATTCATGACACTTGAGTCACTTGGTGAGAATTACAAATACTTTCTATATAGATTACAGAGTTTCTTTTTTTTTTTTCATTTTTCATCTGCTGGTGGTGTGCCCCGTGTCCCTTGGCTCAAAAAAGGTTGAAAAACACTGCAGTAGACGTCTGACATTATCAGAGGATGCTCTCCCTTTAATAAAGCCTACCTGATTAGAATGTATTAAATGTGGTAAAAAATTCTCTAATCTGGTTGCTAGTACTTTTGTCAAGATTTTACTGTCCACATAAGACTGATTGGTCTATAACTAGCTGGATCTTCAGGCTCTTTATTTTTTTAACAATTAAGGACATTAAAGCTTCATTAAATATATTTGGCAATTGTCCCACTGAAAAAGAAAAAGACTAAAAGACCTCCGTCAAAATAGGCGCAAGAATATCACTAAATCTCTTATAATACTCTGAGGGATAACCATCCAAACCAGGTGATTTTCCAGCACTCATTGATTTAATTGTATTCTTAACTTCCTCCACTGATATAGGACAGTCCAATAATTCCTTTTCATCATCCGATATTTGAGGTAGGTCAATCCTAGAGAAAAAGGCATCATATTTCTTCAATTCAGGGTTAGTCTCCGATGTATAGAATTGGCTATTGAAACTCGCAAACACTTTATTGATATCGCTTGTAGTAGTCATCAGTTCCCCTTTCTTGTTTTTAACCGCTGATATAGCATAACTTGCTTCTTTTTGGCGCAGCTGCCTAGCCAACAACTTGCCAGCTTTTTCCCCACTTCTCCTACTTTTCACACATTTCACTTAAGCTTGAATAGAGAATATTCTGCCTTTCTATTGTAAATATAATTTATTTGAAATTTGAGGTCACAGATTTCCTTTAGCAGTACATCAGTATGTTTCTCAGCAAATTTCCTCTCTAAATCCTTAAGTTTTGTTATTTGTTCTCTTTTCTTCATACTACACTCAGCTATAAGTCTCCCTCTGATATAAGCTTTGGAAGCTTCCCACGCTGTGCCTATTCTATCTGTCAAACCTATGTTTTCCTAGAAAAAAGTATTGATATCCTTTTCAAGCTGGCTACAGAACACTGGATCCTGAAACATAAAAATTTTCATCCTCCACCTACCTCCTCTATTACCCTCTAATCCAATCAATACTCCTAAATGTACAGCAGCATGGTCGGTCAGTGCTATCGGTCCTATTGAATTAACAAGTTCTTTTCTAATTAAAGGCCCACTATGCAACATTTTTCATTTAATTAATCCGTTTCATACTGTTTAGGATGCTAAAATGAGTCATTACACGGCGAACGAACGGTGTAGAATGCGCCACCGTGGCCAATAGCGGTAGATACAGCACTTGCAATGTTCAGCAGCGCGGTTCGCCTCCAATAGAATGCAGTGCAATACAGCGGTCTTTAGAGGGAGCTTGTGAGAGAGAAAAACATAACGTTGCTTAGCCCCTCTTTAAGAAATAATCTATTCTGTATTGTGATTTATGTTTATGGGAATAAAATGTGTATTCTTTATCCCTGGGGTTAACAAGTCTCCATATAGCGGTCAGACCCATATCGTCCATCAGAAGACCAATTGCCATTCTATATTGTGGAACAATATAAGAGAAGGTAGTTTTTTCCAAAGCTCCATCCAAAACTTGACTCCCCGCCTATTACTATAGGACACCCACCATTATCACCCACTAATTTATTAATTTTATGAAAGAAACCTGGATTTTCTTCATTTAGGGCATATTACATAAAGTAACTTGTACTTCGTTGATTTTGGCTTGTAAGTATATTATCCTCCCCTCATCATCCTTTTGCTGTTTAATAATAATAGAATTTAGATTTTTATGTATTAAAATGGCAACTCCATGTTTTTTACTACTATATGAGCTATGGAATATTTGCCTCACCCAATCTCTCTTCAATCATACTACTGACATTACTTACATTTGTAAGCCAATACAATGATATACATTAGAAATAATAAGCATCTCAATTGTCCACCATCGGGTACTACTCACACTTGAAAGTCTTTGTGCCTTTAAATGCCCAGCGGCGAGAGCACAAAAGTGTAGAACACTGTCCTTATGATGTTGTCGGAACTTCGAGGTGTTTCATCTACTGACTCAAGAGCATAGGACCCCTCCTCGGTGCTCTGCTGTTCCGTCTGGCTGTCAAGAAAGTCCATCGCCTTTTTGTCATCTGTGAACTTCATTCTTTTCACTTGCCAAGTGAAGCGCTGGAAAGCCCAGTGTAAACCACACGTCCAGTGTGTGTAGCCGACTTTTAACATCCTTAAACTTTCTGCTCTTTGCCGCCGTTTGAGAGTTGACAGCCTTTCCAGATTACGCCCTCCTCGTTTTTATTAGCAGCCATCAACACTCACTCTCTTTCCAAGTAACTCAAAAAATGAATGATAATTGGTCTTGGTGGGAGACCTTCGGCATCTTCTGGCAGTATAGTCGGAGCTCGGTGCACTCGCTGCAGCTGGGATCTGTCCAATTCAATCCCCAGAGCATCGGAGATAATAGTTCTCACGCATTCGGATGGTTTGTTACCTTCCAGCTTTTCTTTCAAATCAATAAGTCGCAGATTTTGGCGTCTATCTCGATTAGATACATCTTCCACAGCATAACGCAACAATTTTTAAAGTTCTTACTTGCGTTTTGGCGTAGCTGAACATTCTCGCCCACCAATTGAGATATGCGGCTCTCTGCTTCATACAGTTGCTGCAGAACACTGTCCATATCTGTACGAAGCCCGACGTTGGTTTCTTTTACAGATATTTCAGCTTGCAGGGTCGTCAAAAGTTTCCCAACTCTTCCCATTTCTTTCATAGCTTCCTCAAGGGACTGCTGCATGGAAGCTCTCTGGTCGTGCACGATGATGGAGGGTTTCTCATATTAAATTGTTTTCATGTTTTGTTAATATTTACTCTTTTGTAGGGCATGTGTTTCGAGTTTCGTCAGATTGTTTTGTAAAGTACGTGTTTTGTAAAGTACTTACGTTAATGTATTAACATGTTAGCTAACCTAGTTTAATCTTAGCCAAATTCAAATCGCGGTCTATAAGTTTTGGGTGATGTATATCAGAGGTGCAAACTTCTCCCCTTTTGCTTTGTATGAATTTGTATTTTTGTCACCCGGTTTGTTATTTTTCTTTTTGGTGTTTGGTTGGGTTTGCACCCTCTTATTTTAGGTACCGAAGGTGCTCCCGCGACATAATGTTCGCGCCTTTGCTTATAAAGTTCACACTTGTGTTATCCTGTTGATATTGTTGATATTGTTCATTTCAGATGTACATACCGGTAATTTCGGAATTTTACAGAAGTCAACGAAGACAAATGTTTAACATGGAAAAATATTAAGGTAGTAATAATATTCACATATCCCTTGCGGAAAAAACGGATGTGTTACAGGAAAACTGCAGTTTTTATGCAGGATCATTTCACAATGGATAGGCCAATAAGGTAGGTGATTGGATGAACTGTAATCTATAGCCCTACAACAATGCATAATATATTTGACCCGTCATGTTATTTTAACAGTCTAGAAGGACTTGCAATTCATTCAGTGTGATTATATACTGTGATAACATTTTAATCATAAAGGCATTATTACTATTATTGTCCCCACAATGAGAAATCAACATCATGATTTGTAAACTCATCGCTAAAAGCAACTATTCTAGATAAAAGCCTCAGTTGCTAGGTACGCTTTGTGCTCGGCACCGTCGCCAACGAGAACTCGCATGAACAATGTGACACGTGGACGTAACCCCGCCCCCGGGCGAAATACCCTATTTATTTCATAGTCCCCCTTAGCCACAGCCAGAAGCTGCCCTTCTCTGCCTTTTCTGCCAGTTCTTTAATGGCTTTACGACACCATGCTCCTGTGCATCTGATGTCACGGAGTAGACGAACAGTTGAGGACCCAAAAAAGCCCCTAAACCCCACTTCAACAAGCCAATCTAGTTAACAAACGTTAACTAGATTGCATTTTCTTGGCAGAAACCGTGGGGTGGCCACCACGACACCTATTTTTTTGTGTTCCGTATGTATCAACCTGTTCTAATGGGGCCATTGATGGGTGGAATCATGGACATGGACATCATGGAAAAAGATGGATGCATTGAAACAAATTTATGGAAGAGGAAGGATTGACAATTAGCCTGGCTAATGCGACTGAAAAGCTCTTACAAGCTTAGTCTGGCCATGCTACATTGCTAAATGAATTCTGGAAGGCGGGCTTAACCTGCGTTCATAAGATGCCTCTGTATACAACTTGACGAATCTACAACCAGACCACTCATTCCGATTACGTAGGCATAAGCTCGTTTCTCATTGGTGCCCACAGTTTTGGTAAAGATAATTCCTCTAAATCCGCTGCCTGGCCAGACTGACTTGCTCGCGAAATAGAATGTAGCGTCACAGGAAGTATGGGCGGGCCCAGGCTAATTGACAATACCTTAGAAGGAGGCAAATATCAACCATTTGATTGTATTTGATATCCACTTGAAAAAGTAACATGACTGGACAAACAAACCTGTTACCCCAGGATGGAATCCCAACACTCTGGATGATGTATACAGCCACTTGGAAGGAGAAGATGAAGAAGAAGAAGAAGAAACTAAAGGAGCTATCTGACCTTTAGAAGGAAAGAAATGGACAGAAATGTTCAAATCCCCTCAATTGTTTCAGTACAATAATTTTCTAAGAAACAAATAGTAGACGGAATGTAACTAACTTGAATGCTTTGTACACAGGTCTGTACCAACAGATGAAGGCGGCTGGACTGAATAAAATGAACCAAAGAATTGCCAAGCCAAAGTCTACCCCACGTGCAGAATTCACTGTGAAATGTGCCAAACAGGCCAGCATGTTGAGAAAGAGGGTGACACAATGATCTGAAAAGCATAAATGATGACATTACTTATCATTTAGTACTTTTTTCATAGTGCTGCAGAATTGTTTATAATATAAATACAGTAAGACTACAAAGGACACATATAGCACTGCAGAGAGTACACACTTACACATCCAAAGGTAGTACATCATCTTACAAATCCTTTGGAATTCCACAGGAATTTCTTCACTGAAATCCTGATAGAAGCAGGGCTTTATCGGAAAAAACTTTGGAAGTGGTGGCCAGTTATTTTCTGGATCTGTGAAAATCAGACAGAGCAATTGAAAATATGGAGATGAAAGTGGTTCTGTTCTAAACTAAAGCAAACTAAATGGACGCCTTACCTCTGGTGCCTCCTCTGTTCTGTAATGCTTGTTCCTTGCGTTCTATCTCAGCTGCCTTCTTCTCCAGCTCCTCTTGCTGTCTGAGGAGCTCTGCCTGAGCAGCAGCTGCTGATGCCTATGCCAACACAAGCACAAGCAACTGCTCTTTGATTCACTTCAGTCAGTCAACAGTCACAGCCAAAGTTTTCTACTATTCTGTGCTTGTATGAACTGAAATAATTACTGTCAGTTGTATAGCTTTCAGCCATGTATTACAAAGGCAGAATGAAAAATCTAATCTACAGTATAGCGTTTTAAATCAGAACCAAAATATATTATTTTATTCTATTTATCATCTTTTCTGCCCTTTTTCCTGTCTCTCTGCACCATGTTGCTGCCATTTTATTCCCAAAAAGGCCATAATAACAAAAAGACAAAATGTATACATCTGCCAGTAAAAAAGAAGATTTTTATTTTCTGTTATCACCATCATACTCTCTTAGAACAGGAGGCTCTCTGTACGTTAAAAGCACAGTACAGGGGGCGCCATGGCTCAGAAGGCTAAGGCGCCAGACCATAAATCCGGGGACCCGGGTTTGAGTCTGTCCCAAAGGTTATTTCCCGATCCTATTTCATCTCTCTCTCCCACTCGTTTCCCGTCACGCTCTTCGCTAATCGCTAATCAGATTAAAGGCAAAAAGCACCCCCCCAAAAAAACACAGTACATAAACAACTACTCAATGCATAAAAGCAGCTGACCTTTGGACTGGGCTGTGGAGAAGGCTGCAGAACTGCTGGCTGGTAGGAACCATCAGAGATGGGAATGGTAGTTTCACTTTGCTTTGAAAAAGGTTAAACAATTGTTTCAGAAAAGGTGAAAATTGTATTGATCATCATGAATGATTGTAATAAAGGAATTTCTCCAAAGTGTGGGCGTGTCCCTTTACATTTGCACATCTTGTTTATGCAGAGAGCAGGATGAAAATGTGTTTGCACTATAGACCAGAAATAATGGCTTACACCAATAGCAGTGCATGTCGATGGTAACTACACAGCAAAAATGACCTGTACTGTATTCAGATTGCTGCAGATCTTACCAATCCACTAGAGGAGAAAGGGTTGTATTCCTGTATTCCATCTGTGGCTGTGTTGGTAACTTCAATAACAGATGGATCCTGTGAAAAAAATGTTTTATGATCACATCATGATCTTCTCAAACAACATTAATGAACCATACCAGCAAGCAAGAGATCCAGTATTTCAAATATGTCCCAGTGATAGTCCTGGAGATATATGCTACATCCTTGAACATGTTACACACATAGAGCAGTACAAACAGTAGGGGGGAAAAAAGAAAAGAAAAAAAAAACAAAACACTTACAAACTCTTCAATTTAATTTCACTAAGTCCAATTCATTATGCGCAATTCAGTTCGCTATTTGGTCAATGCTTTGTCTAATTTTCTTATTTAAGCAGCAAACATCAGTAGCCCTCCTACATACACTCACCCAAACAAACTGCAAAATTCATAATTTAATTTAATTCAATTCAATGAATTGGTATGGTTACCAAGAAAATTGGATTTACACAAAGCAAATTCTGTTTTATTAAACAAGGATTTATAGGAGCCACTGCATAAATGTTCCAATAAAACCCCTGCTCGTAACTTCGATCAAATGTAGGAGCCCTCCGGCCAGCCTGAACACCAGACACCGGAAGGTCTGCGTACCTTTCTTTTTTCCGCTCATAAGAAGCCTCCATCCCCTCCTCCCATGGAACGCTCAGCCCTACCAGAATGACTATTTTGGCGGGTGCTGACATATATATATATTTTTTTTTTTTTCTTCACATATTTATTTCTGAACTCAACAAAATAATTTTAGTTGACTCGTTTTTCTTTCATCATGCCACTGACTGCCAGCATTCCGTACTATCTATGTTGTAATTTCATAGGCTGAATGCCGGTTCACGTTCTCGTCACATGGTAAACACAGCAAATCAATGTAGCAAGTTGAAAAAACGAGAGCACAGACAGGTGCGCTTTGCTGTAGGCTATATTCAAGTGTTTTAGCACCCAGAGAGTATGCTATGATCAACCCTGGTTTACCCTTCACTGCAAGTGGGATCACGAGTATTGTGAGAGATGATGATAGCAATCAGGTTGGTGACGAATATAAAGCTAAAAAATAATGAGTAATTAGTGTACAGGAAAGAGAGCATGCATACGTAAGCTCCGAAAAGCAGCTTAAGACAGAGCTTGAAGTGAGGAAACGGTAATAATAATAATTCATAATCTATTCATTCCACAATTACTGTTGGTAGCCAAGGCTAATATTTGCACAATAGATATTGGATTTTTTTTAAAATAGATCTCAGAATACAGATGCAAAAGTAGACAAGTACCTAACACTGGGGGGGGGGGGTTGTATGTCCCTACCAAAGCTGAGACCAAACCTATGCCCTTTCAGGTCATGGCAATAGGGGTGTGTTGGTGATCTCGGAAGGAAATTTCAGCTGGCAACCTAGATCTGCCATCAACTGCCACTCTCCCAAAGAAAAGTGGGTGGTTGTTGCTGTGCTGTGCTGCACCACCCTACCTGACAAACTGAATCCATGCCTTTGATGTGGCACTGACAATGGTTTGCTTCCTACCTCTGCATCTGCAGCAGCTCAGCCAGCTTGCGCTGGACTTTGTCATGCTGCCATTAGTACCTGCCCTGTGCCAGTGCTGTCTTGCAGCTGGACAAGATGTGCTTGAGGCCTGGGTTTGGAGAGCTGCAGAGGTGGCAGGGTTCTTCTGACCCCTACCAGGTGTGAAGGTCGCTGGGGCTGGGAAGGATGTCATAAGTGACCCTGATGAGGAAGAGGTGTAGTCCACATGTCCAGGTAACAATTCTGCTAATCACAGCTTTCCAGGTGGACCAATTGCCCTGCTGTTGTTGGCTCACTGCTGTGACTTTGTAGCAGAGATGGCGACTTAAGTCTGAGACTCGGACTCGAGTCGCACTTAAGTCGCACAAACAAAGACTTGGGACTTGACTTTCGACTTGCCCTCAAAGACTCGAGACTTGACTCGGACTAGGATGGTGTGACTCGAAAGTCATGAACAATGTTCATTTAGTAGCATAAATAATTTAAATTAAATGAATTCATAATTTGGTTTCCCGGTGTTTTCTATGGTGGCCCTGAAGAGCAAACCACATTAACAAATTACTAAACACAACAACAAATTGAGAAACAAAATTTCATATACAACAAGAAAATTGTGAAACACAACAACAAAAAAAGAATCACGACAAATTGAGAAGCACAATTACATCAAAGCTCCAATGTGTAAAATGTTTGTTTAGTCTTGCGCCACGCAGTATGGATTAAGTATGGATTACAGCTACGGTAGCCCTCACTATTCAAAACGCCAATGTCAAACATCTAGCTAAAAGCAGTGACAATATAAATGAAAAATGAATGCAGTAATGAAGTTACCATAAAATAACAGTCGTTTTTGTAAGGGTGCTTCCAAATATAGGCATAATCAATATTATTAGCGTTATCATTTATATTTAGAATAGTAGAAGTATGTAATACAGTAGGCCTAGTAGGCCCTATCAATGATATTGTACAGCACATACAGTACCATACAGCAATGCAGCAGATGTTCAGTTCAGTTCAGTTCATGTTCAGTTTAGCCATTTAAGACTTGAGACTTGACTTGGACTTGGCACAAAAGACTTGGGACTTGACTTGGACTTGGAAAAAAAGACGTGTGAACATCTCTGCTTTGTAGTGCCCTTGTTCATCTGGTCACCTTAGAGATCTTTCGCTCTTGATCTTTCTTTCTTGGTGGCTTTGGACCATTTGAGCAATGGTGCTCCCTATCCTAAGCTCTAGCTCAAGCTCTGCCATGCTGCGTGAGGCCCAAAATCTCATGGCGTTTCAGTCTCGTTGTGGCCAAGTGTACTGCTTGAGCCACCTTCCACTTTCGTCCAGTCCAAACTTGTATGATAGCATCTCTGATGGACGGTTTTGGTCTCTTAGTCTCTTAGACGGGACTGAGTTTCTTAGCTTCAGCTTTCTCCTTCTTGTGTCCAAGCTGATTGACTGAAACGGGAGCTGAAGCATGTTATTACCAAAGAGTGCTGCATTGGAGAGGACAACTTCAGCAACATTAGGTGTTTGTATAAGGTGAACAGGTAACACCAACCTTTACATTTTCCTGGCGGGGAGCAGCTTTTTTATTTAATTCAAAATATTGGTATAAATCCCAATAAAATTGGATTTAGAAAAAGCACACACCACCTACTTATGGCATTCACCCGGCACACACACTCACACACGAGTGGAGGAGGCTACCATGCTAGGCACCAGCCTTCTATCAGGAGCAATTTTGGGTTCAGTGTCTTGCTCAAAGCCAATGGGATTAGAGCAGGGGCTCAAACCTGCAACCCTCTCCTCCTCTACCACCTGTGCCCAAAAGA
>JAGFZM010001425.1:183978-197036 GCA_017657215.1 Limnothrissa miodon
TTTCATTACTACGCCTACAAAGACTTCCCTAAAATCATATTCCAACCACCTTTGTCAATATATTGTATATTTAGACTTTTCAGCTAACTTTTTTACTACTCCTATATCTCCTACTATGTCCTATGGCACTCCCACTCACATTATAAACTGTATGTTTTGTAGAAGCCGAAATACATTTCGTGGAGTCAACATGTTTATTGCAGATGTAAAGTCAAAGAGTATTGTTTACGGTTATGTAGTTTTTTTACACACTGAGGCTACATTTACACAGAAACCATCTGCACCAGAAACACAAAATTGGCATTTCGTTCTCTACTACTCCACAAATGATTTTTCCCCGGTCTGAGATGTTCTCTCGGGTCTTACATAGGTTGCCTCAGCTCTATCGGTGCATCCAAAACTGTTAAACTCATTCTTGTTTTGAAATGACATAAGCTTGCCCTAGCTGCTGTAGTTTATGGTCCATCAATGGGATTCTATTTATCTATCTATCTATTTCCATGTTGTTTTTCCAGCACTGGTGAATGCTTGTCATGACAAGTCTAATGCCAAAAACACTGTTCTGCGTTTTAAATAATTTACACAATGAGACGAGATTGTATCGTTTTTCCGTTGTTGTTTTTTTTACTTTTTTGGTGTTCCCTTTGTTGTGTTTTCAAGCCCCCAAAACGTCATTACCATGTAAATGATATGGAAATCCGAAAAATACATGAGCGTTTTTGTCAGTACTGTCAGTAGATTAAATGAGATGCTTACATTCCTGAAATCATAGTTTTCACAATCACCATTATTTTCACATTATTACTTAATGATTACTAAATGATTGTTCAAACCAAGTTTAATTGAAATGTCATTGTTTTTCATTAGTGAATTGTGAGTGAATCATTAGCGAAGGGAACCTGGATTATTGGTATTGGGGTAATGAGTTTTAATGGCTTGTTGCCAGACAGACCTGGAGTCCAAACAAAATTTTGAGAGTGGGGTATCTGAGTTTCCATGGCTAAGTGTGCCGGTAGACCGCATATAAGGGATTTCTGTGTACCTATAAATGGAAAGAAGGAAAGAACTTTTTGGTTAACTGTGGAAAGCTGCAATAGCAATCTTTGTTTTTTTTGTTTTATACTAATTTTTTTTTTAATCAAGGGCAGTCAATATAGACCATCAGCATTCATACATTAAAGAAACATTAAATGAAAAAAGGTACTATACTTACTATACTACAAATAGACCATAAAAGAAAAACAAAAACAACAAGGGTATTTTGCTCTCTGCTCTCAAAACATTATGGGTACGTCTCTTAAGTGATTAAGAGTGATCCCTTTTACAGTGATCCCTTTAACAGATGCTACTAAGAGGATTTGAAAGAGATACCCATCTTTACATTCAAAGTCCTGGAAGCAGTGCCCAACAGAGCGTATAACACAACGTGTTATTTAGGTTAAAAAATATCAATCAATGCAGAAAATATGTCATTCCAGTTCCGCAGTTTTTGACATTTTTCTCTTTCCATGCATTACATGATTCTTCTTATGTATGTTTTAGTTTCAGTGCTGTTTATTTTGCTATACTATATCATAAGGGCTGAGATGGCAACATTGCCTATGCTGTGCTGTGATGTTGTTCTGTGTTTCATTTACTTGGCAGACTACATAGGATAATTCCGTTATAAGTCCTGGGCTTGGTCATGCATATGGCCCCACAACCACCACAATGCCACAGGAAGAAGCAGGCCACTCCAACCATAACCCCATACCAGGAACAGGTTTAGTTGTCTTGTTTTAAACCCCATACCAGCTACAGGTCGAGTTGTTTCATTTTAAATGTCAGGGCTCTCAGAAGTCTACCAATGAAGCGTGGAGTTACTTTGAACCTTGTTAATGGTGTAAAAATAGTGATTTATCTGCATAGGCAAAGCTTTACACGGAATGCTGGGGGTGAACGGAGGTGGGCATTGGATATATGTTTGTACTCGGTAACATCTTCCAGTACAGCAAAGTGTTGGACACTTATGTAGTAGTTGTTTACTTTTAAAGTTCTCATTGTCTCGTTTTAAATGTCAGGGCCCTCAGAAGTCTACCAATGATGTGTGGAGTTACTTTGAACCTTGTTAATGGTGTAAAAATGGCGAAAATAGAATACTCATCTTTTTTGAACTGCAGAGTGCTATCCCATTTTCATAGTGGCAGATTTAATCTACAAAAGCACCCAGAGTATTCTTTAGAGATCAATTGAACTAGCTACATCAGATCCGGCAGTGCAGTGAATATTCAAAAAATAAATAGACCCGTGTTAAAATTGTATTTTGACAGGTGTAACTAGGGTAACAAATAAACAGGTTAACCGGTTTTTAAGCAGTTAATGAGGCGTGGTGACCGGTTACAGATATTTCCATTTTTTTTCCTAGTTCATATCATGCACCAATTTGTCTTCTATGCAAGGTGAAAATGGCATTTCACCCCAGTACGACAGCCATGAACCAGTACCTGAGGAGGCGTCATCCAGGAGCTAGTGCAGATAAAATGTCCCAAGTGTTTTTTTCAGCCCACTCCCTACTCAATATACTGTAATCACCCTATCCAGACAAAACTTGCTTTTACTCTGCTTTTAATTCCAAACATTATGCTCCCCATGGACTTCCATACCACCAAACTGACAACCTTATGTTTACATATCATAAATATTTGGTGTTAGACTTAATACAGAGATCATTTCACTTTTAGTATACTAACAAATTATGTAAGTCTCTACACCAAAAATCTCGGATCTTGATATATTACAGTAGATTTGATCTCCAAAACCCCATTAACACTTCATTATTTGTGATGCACTAATCTTGCCGGGACTTAATACACATACCTTTTGAAGTACATATTTGACCACAAATGAACAAAATTTAAAAACAAAGCAAAATAGTTTGAGTGGTTTATCGAGCAGAAGTCTACCACATTTTTGACCTCACACTTACTCTGATCAATACCCATACCCAGACAAAAGACTGTTTCTTTTTTTTTTTAACATTTTATTTGAAACTTTCTTTTAATTTAATACTATGGGGGAAACAGCTCTTGTTTTGTTTTATTTCTTTGTCATGTATGGTCCTTTAATATTCTTTGATATTTAACTGGTGTCCTTTCTCCAGACACATAAGAATTTAGGTATGTTCATTGAGATTTCTTTTTACAAAAGTGTCTGTGTCACTGTGATCTTTGAGGCCAAAACTAAAACTGACCTAAACATAACCTTAACCTTAGAAGCATGTCCTCATACTAAAAGGCATAGAAATGAGGCCCTAAGTCAGCCAGAGTGTTAGAGACGTGTGGAGTTATGAACTCATTTAATTCAGTCCTTCTATTTGCCTACCAATAAAAACAGTCTTACCCACTCCACAATGCACCCGAGGCAAATCAATTATAACGCCAGGCTGTCGATGTAAATGTCTATGTTGATAAAATAATTTTAGTAATAAAACCAACCTTGGATTTTGAAGGATTTATGTCTCAGCAGCAGCTCCTTATACTTCCTGGTAGTAAACTAGGCAGTGGTGGACTGATATCACATAGCAGCTAGTTTACCGGCACCTGTCGTTTTTAGACGTAAAATACTAGAGAAAGCCCGTCATCTGAACCAGATTTGGCCGTGTTTGGAGGACTTTCTGATGAAGAGAAGTCTTTATATGAAGATTTGCAAAGTTGTCTGGTCTGAAATGATCACTTCACATCTTCCATTTGTGTAGATTCTCCACTGGTGTGTTGATGTCCAAACCAGCAGCAATAAGCCACAGCTGAGCCTTTTCTGATTTCGGACTGGAAACTAGTGTAAACTTTGTGGTGCCCATCTGTAGGCATTGGACACATTGGAAATCCACACTGAATCCATGAAACCATGTTGATACTACCGAAGATACTGAATAAACGCAACTGTCTCAGCTACTGCTGTAGGCTGCGCTTCTCACACCTCTCTGAAGGTCAGTTTAATTCTTTAAATAATTTTATCAACATAGACATTTACATCGATAGCCTGGCATTATAATTGATTTGCCTTGGGTGCACTGTGGAGTCACCCAACATTGCGTCTTTTTGTTTTTGTCAGGAACGTACTTGTCTGAATGTTTTAATTGTCAGTCTACGTTGGAACATAAGTACAGTCGACAGGTTTTGTTAGACATTGGAAAAACCAAGATTTGCGATGCTTTATTCATTGAAACAAACACGCTACTACTGGAGTTACCACACCGGACTCGCCCACTCCTTGTTCACGGAAGACAAAGAGAGGCAAACGTGGAGGCATCCAGGTCAGGTAAAAGGCTAACCCAACTCGTCCAGCTATACCATTTATCCTACTGGCAAACGTATGAAAATAGGAAAAGAGGGAAATAACTGCGCTTTTGCTAGTCGCAGTTTACACCCCCCCAGTGATACACAGTGATAGGAACGTGGCACTGAATGAACTGTATCAGGCCATGAGTGAGGAAACAGACAACACACCCAGACGGCTTCACCATCCTCACTGGAGATTTTTATCATACTGACCTCAAGACTGTTCTTCCAAAATTTCACCAGCATGTACACTTCCCAACAAGAGGAGAACATTTTGGACATGGTCTACACTGCTCACAAAGGAGCATACAAAGCCACCCCTCACACAATTTCCTCAAGCTTAACACAGACAAAACTGAAGTAATTATTTTTGGAATGCTCAAAATGTCCTCCAACCTTGAAACTAAAGGGCTTAAAGCAAGAGTTTGTTAAAAATCTTGGCATCATCATTGACCGTGATCTAAACTTCAGCAGTCACATGAAGGCCATCACCATATCAGCCTTTTATCACTTAAGAAACATCACCAAACTAAGAGGTCTAATGTCAAAAAATGATTTAGAAAAACTTATCCATGCCTTTATCTCAAGAAGGGTGATTACTGTAATGGTCTTTTCACAGACATTCCTAAAAAGACCATAAAACATCTTCAACTGATCCAAAATGCAGCTGCCAGGGTTTTAACAAGTACAAATAGAACCAACCACATTACCCCCAATTTTAAAGTCACTGCATTGGCTTCCTGTAAGTTGCAGAATTGATTTCAAGGCCTACTACCTGTGTTTAAATCACTAAATGGGATAGGACCTTGTTACTTGTCTGATATGTTTCAAAAATACATTCCATCTAGGTCTCTCAGGACACAAGAAAAACATTTACTTGTAAAACCTATGGTCAAAACAAAGTGTGGTGAAGCAGCTTTCAGCTACTATGCAACTCAGATTTGGAACCAACTTCCTGAAGACATAAAAAATGTCCCTACTGTTACCAGTTTCAAAACCAAAATTAAGACCAAACTTTTCTCCAATGCTTTCTCTTAATGATTAATTTATTCAGATTAAGGTAAGATCCTACATCATTCTAGATATCAGAGCACTCGTAGGTGGCTACTATTTATATTTGTTGTTTGTGTGATCCGTCAACACATTGCCTGACAGAGCACCTGTGGGGCAAGTGCTATTTTAAGGGATTTTAAGGGATGTCAAAGAAGAAGTTGCCCACCTGACAGGCAGACCAACATTTTCAGCTGAGTCCACCCTGGAGCCCTTCCAATTTGCATACCGAGCTAAACAATCCACACAAGACGCTATCTGCTCTGCCCTCCACCAGCCCTAACCCATCTGGAAAAGAAGGACTGATATGTGAGAATGCTGTTCATAGACTTTTGTTCAGCATTCAACACCATAATACCACAACAACTCATCTGCAAACTGGACAAACTGGGTCTCAGCACTTCCCACTGCAACTGGCTGTTAGACTTCCTAAGTCAGAGACCACAAGCAGTAAGGGTTGGAAACAACAGCTCAAACAGCATCACACTGAGCACAGGGGCGCCACAAGTCCTCTGCCCTTCACCCTGCTGACTCACGACTGCACACTAACCTACAGCTCAAATCACCTGGTGAAGTTTGCAGACGACACAACCTTAGTGGGTCTCATTACCAAGAGATTCACTACAGGGATGAGTTAAATCTTCAGACCATGTGGTGCAAAAACAACAACCTCCTCCTGAACATCAGCAAGACCAAGGAGATTGTTGTCAACTTCAGGAGAGGCCCCACAGAACACCTGCCATTGACCATCAATGGTACTGCTGTGGAAAGGGTGATCAGCACCAAATTCCTGGGGGTGCACATCTGTGAGGACCTCACCTGGACGTCCAACACTGCATCACTGGCAAAAAAAGCCTAGCAGCGTCTGTACATCCAGCAAACTCAAGCGATCAAGTGCCCCACCACCCTTCATGACCACATTCTACAGAGGAACCATTGAAAGCATCCTCTCCAGCTTCATCACTGTGTGGGGTGGTAGTTGCACTGACTACAACAGAAAAGCCCTGCAACGCAGAGTGAACACAGCTGAGAAGATCATTAGGGCACCACAGTCCTCCCTGAACGACACCCGGAAAGCAACCACAATTGTGGGCGTCACCCGGCACACAAGCTGTTCAGCCTCCTGCCCTCAGGTAGAAGGTACAGAAGCCTCCGCTCCCGTACCACCAGACTCACAAACAGCTTTATCCACCAAGCTGTTAGGCTGCTGAACTCTTCCCACATTTCTGCCCCTTTCTCTGCCCCCATCCCAGCCCCCAAATAAACAGACCAGACTCTGAAATACCCTGACTCAAAGAAAAGACCACCACTGACCTATGCAATTTGCACAACTTGCTGCTACCTTATTTATCAAGGCTGCTATTCATTATTTACCATATTATACTTATATGCTTATATATTATACTTATTTATCATTTACCGTATTATACTTATATGCTGCTACTCATATTTTGATTTTGCACTGAAAAACACTGATGCCATTATCTGACTTTGCACACTCATACCATAGAGAACATCTTCGAGCCTTTTTACTACACACGGCGCAGCACACACTGCGTTGTTTTGTCTGACATGTGTTGGATGTCCCGGACCAGGAGAAATCCTCACAAACAGCACATACTGTGTCTAGGGGTTAGGACATGTTTTCTACTGTACCTCTACACTTGTTCTGTCTGTCCCGTCTTGTTCGTCTACCTGCCTCTTTCTAGTGGTAAGAATAGGGATTAGTGTATATTAGAATATATTTTTAGAGCATATTAGAGTATTTCTGTCAAAATATTGATTATGTTGTTTTTGTGCACTTTATCTGTTCTGTCCTGTATTGTCTATATAATGTACGCAAGGGGGCAGTGAGAAACGTAATTTTATTCCTTTGTATGTCTAGTACATGTGAAGAATTTGACAATAAAACTGACTTTGACTTTGAGTGGGTAATACTGTTTTTATTGGTAGGCTAGCTCTGCGCTAGCTTAGCACCAGCTAACACTGCAAATAGGACTTAATGAAATTTGTTGTCAACAGTCTCCACACGTCTCCAACACTCTGGCTGACTTGGAAATTAGGTCCTATGTCCAAAATCCTGAACAATTCCTTTAACCTAGTAGAGCAGAGGTGTGATACTTACACATTTCAAAACAAGGCAAATCTATGATTTGTGGGTGGCTGTACAACTTTTTAAAAAATGTCTTATTAGCCTGATCATTTGTTCATATATTGAGTTTGTCTGCAAATTTGCCAACCTAATTACAACCTACTGCTGCTCTAGGCCTAAAGTGTGAAATTAATTAGAATGTCATTTTTTACTGCATTCAATCTATAGCCTGAGGGACCCGTCAAGAAGCCGGCAACCTGGGGAAAAGCGAGCCTACCAAGACATTGGCAAGTTACAAACATAAAATGACACGTTACTACAAATATAGCCTACTATAGAGTTGGCAAGTGACCCGGAAGCCTGTAGTTTTTCTTGTTAGCATTTCACGACATCCGGTTCCTAAGGTTTTTCCCCTATGGGAAATCCGATGTTAATTTTGGAGCTCCGTCTCAAATAAGGTGTGAGCAAAAGCACGTGAGTTGACGACCTCCGCATTCGATGGAGGATATTAAAAAAACATGTTATGGGCGATGGGTTTGCAAATTTGCTGTCTAATGACAAAATAAATAAGATGTTGCCATCACTAGGCTAAAGCGGAAAGCCCTTTTGACTACACATAGTGGCGCTTGCCCGTGGTCACCATGGTAACCAGAGCTATACAATACTGCGCTCGACAACATGTCATCCCGCAGTTTTTTAAAACAAGCTTTGTGAAAGATTTGCCAATTGTTGACCATTGTAATCCTTGTAATTTACACTGAATCATTGTAAATAAAGAAATTTTAAATCATTTTATCGTCGTTTTTGAAAATGACGTCAAAGGTAAGAGACAACTCCATGTAGTCCTTAATTTTTCGTTCTTAGCAGAGGGATAGCAACATTCATTTATCATCGTTACAATGCGTCTAAAAAACACACACGGATTATGTTGCTACTCATTTTATTGATGAAAAACGAATGCCTAGGTCCTCGTAGGTCAGACACTGCTATATTTGTTGTATATGTTGTTTTGTTATTTGAGCCATTCATTTTCCCATAGGGGTTTTCGCTTAGGAACCGGAAGTTGGAAAATGCTAACCCGCTGCATACAGAATGACGTGGTTCACTTGCCTACTCTATATCCTCAGCTCATCATTAGTAGGCCTATTAAATGTTACACAGATGCGTTTCGACAAGAATTTGCTGCGTCATTTCCCCTATGTTAATTTCAGGCACTCCACCTGTCATGACATAGCTATGTAGTCTAAACGTTGCCTATTTTTACACCACTCGTTTATTTAAAAACAAGTAGGCTAACTTTAACCTGGAACAAGTAGGCTACACCCATTGTTATCCACCTATCCGACAGGTTTCCATGATGGCAGCCTCTGGAACTAAGTAGCCTCGTCTAGGCTATAGCCTAACGTTTAAGTTAGGCTATTAGGCCAATATAGCCTATAACATTATAGTTTGAATAGGGCCCTTCTTAAGCCGAACATTAAGTTAAACTATGTTACATGGATAAAAACGTGGGCTTACCTTAAAAGGATTAACGTCCACAGGATCCACAAAAGGGTTATCATCAAATCCGGACATGTTCTCTCTTACAGTTTCCTAGTCTAGTTTAATAGGCTACTAACTAAGCATACAATTCTCAAAACATACTGTTGCGTTTACAAGCGACACAAAAAGCCTAGCCTACGCCAAACACGTCATTCAGGTGATATCAAGTCTCACCGGATAGGTGTATTCGAAAACCAAGCCCTTTGCGGAAGCAGCAGGTGTAATAACTTAAACTATGTCAGAAAAAGTAGCCGAACCACCCTGTCTCCTTTTGTGTGACGTTATACGAAACGATTGCCCTCCAAAATGGAAATAAAATGTCAAAATTGGGACATGGGACACGATTCAATTTCTGAAGAATACAAAAATAAATAAATAAATAAATAAGAATTTGACTCCAGTGGGTCCGTGTAGGCTACTAATGTTCCAGTGTTTCCCGGTGTTGGTTCCCATGCAGGCCTAAATACTAGGTTATTACAATGTTGGATTTGTGAGGAGAATAGAAAAACTGAAACTCATTGTTTCTGTTATGGAGGTAGCCTATTATACATAGCCTAGTCTAAATGGAGATGGAATGGATTAGGCCGTTTGTCAATAACCGTACATTTTTTATTTGTGTGCTACTGAAGTTGTGAAACGTCATAAAACAAAGCCGAAGTATGCTACTGTTACAATTCAAAAGTTCGCATTTACACTATAAAAGAAATTACTGGATGTGCTCTCGTATAGTCTATTCATGGAAGCATTGGTTGGTTCAGAGAATTTTGCTGCACTGGCTGCAGATAACTTTTCCGGGTAGTACTGCATCGAGAGGGCGCGCGCGAGCCGAAGTCTACTTTCTTAGCATGGGATCTAATATGGCAAAAATGTGAATGACGGTCAAAGGAGAGATAAAAGTTATTTTCCGATCCCGTTTGAAATATGCTATGGATGTTTGAATTTTATGTTATGAATTTTTTAAAGACAGGCCTACACTTTGACGTTGAGACAGCACTAAATTCTAAACGGCAGCAAAAGTTACTTTAAGTTTTGTGTTAGACCAGGGCCTATTGCACAAAATTAGGATAAGGGATAAAGCCGAGATATCTTGGTTATCCTGGCTCAATTGATCCATGATCCAGTTGCACAAAACCAGGATAGGGGGCAGCAGGAGATGTTATGGTATAAGTTACCATGGAGATTTATTCTGTGGAGTAGCCTAAACCTGCCCCTGATCAGGCTAAATTTCAGGATCTATTTAATCTCATCCTTTATCTCAGGCGCAAACGTTATTTCACTGCCCACTACACATTATCACACATAAATAGACTCAATGTCATTATTTTGATGTTTGAGATGATTAATTTCAGTCAGTTTGGATAAATGATTTTAGATGATGTTGCAATCATAAGAAAAAAAATATATAGGCTAAATATGACAGAATATTAGGGCCTCAGAGAAAGAAAAAATCACAGACTTTGAAAATAAAGTCAGATTTATGAGAATAAAGTCATAGCATTGTGACCAATTATTTTAGGAGAGTTGTTTTATTGTATTTTGTTCCTTTATTGAATCCTTAGATCACTTCAAAACTGAGGTCACACAGTGATTCTACAAGCAAGAAACATATTATGCAACACAAGGATACATACACAAATTCCTCCCTCACTGCAGGACATATTTAACTAAAATTCCCTGCATGCGTCTCTGCAACTGCAGGACATGTGTAACTTAAATTTCAGGCATGCATATTAAATTAAATTAAACACTAAAATAATTGAACACAAATTAGTCCCTCATCAACCAACCGATGTTGTCAGGGGAACAGAATTGTCCCAGTCCAGTCGACACTGGGGGCCCTCTCTTTCCTCAGGCAGGCCAAATTGCCACAGTAATGTCGCATGCCTTCCCAGGGCTGACCCTTAATTTGGGGAGGCACCGAACTCGTGCCTTCAGGAGGCCAAAGGTCGTTTCAACCCTGGCCCTGGCCCTGGTATGGTTGTAGGCCTGCTGTGCTTCCTGGGGGTCTGTGTAAGGTGTCAGGAGAAAAGGCTGGCAGACATATGCCCTGTCTCCCAGTAACACACTAGAAAATTCACCTATCAACACAAAATCTCATCATTACAACCTCACAAAAGGAGTGACATTCTTGACACAGCCATGATGTTGATGTAGTTATTAATAAGGGATGTTTGACTCACCTTGTGATAGGCACTGATAGATGTTGGACGTCCGAAAGACTCTGGAGTAAAGGACTGACCCAGGCCATTTTGCCACAACATTGCTGATCAGATAGTGAGCTTTGTAGACCATCTGAAATCATAAGATGTGGACTATTAAAGCAATGAATGCACATCACAAGCAATGTACAGTGTTCATCAATTGACAAAATAAAAAAACTTAGTTTATCAATGGGCCTATAATTATTATTAGCTCATATATTTATCAGTTACAATCTGAGGAGATTTATTTACTCAGTTTCATTCATATCACTTATATCTGCAGTTCTCAATTTAAAAAATCAACTTATAATCAGAGTAGCCTACAACTGCGATGTGAAATAACCCAGGGTTAACCCTAACCCTAGCCTATTTGGATTGCAATTGTAATGTTTCAGTGGAGAAGTGTGTAATTGTGCACTACTTACGCATTCAGGCGGTCAGCAACACTTTGCCACGACTTTTCTCTTTGTTTTATTACTGTGGCCGTGTTGCCTTTCTTCTTGGATTCCTTTACAGGTGGAATCTTCAATAAAATGAACTGGGACAGAGATGACCGCTCATGAACAACTTTTTACCGAATCTTATCTCCATCTTTTTCTCTACACATGTTACCATGGCAAAGAGCCAGGTCCTCAAAATATCGAAACCCTTACCGAAAAGGTGGCAAAGGCTACCATACCTTTTCTGAAAGCCTGGAATCTAAGCTTTTCAATGATGTATGATGGCCATCTGACAAGAGTAGCTGTTTTGAGTTATCACACATAATGTAAACTAAGGTTGAGAAAATAAGGCGTATAAATCAAGCAGAACACTGACATAGAACACTGACATAGCTGAAAATCTATATTGGACATATCAGAATATTTGATTTTGTTATGTTTGGTATCATTTTAAAGGGGAGACTTTGATCTTTCATTTAAATCCTTTTGTGAGCATTTAGGTTAAGAACAAATGGTCCTTAATACATATCGACCACATGTAATTTATGTCAGGTCCCCACTTTCATGGGATTTACATTAAAAAATGAATGCCTTGTTCTTGGGCAAGAAAATACTGGTAAATAGGGAAAAAAAACCTTTCATATATCACCACAAAACCTTCTCAGTTGATCACATACATTGACACAAGTATTGCTTGTATTACAGGTTTTCTTATAAGTAATGGCTAAATATGTAAATGAGGCTTAATTTACTAAAATAGGTGCTAATTTGGAGAAATGTTCAAATTTGTCAAATTGGATGAGGCAACCTTAAAATTATCATTGCGGTTTAAGCAGTTTAAACACATAAGCCAGTCAGAAATAAAGTGTATAAATTGTGAGCTTGTAATGTATAAATTAAAACAAAAAGTGAATAAAAACAATGCAACATTTTTTTTTATTGATCAAGAACCTTCCATCATATGTCAATGATGCTGACTATGGAATTGTTGACTCCTCCCCATTGAAGGGGTGTGACCCAAAAGTCTATTGGCTAATAATTCCAAATTCCACCAACGGTGTCCTCTCTGCCTGTTGAATATAAAGACTGTTCTTCTGTGCCAGAGCTCACTCTGACTGGCCCTCTCTGTGTGAATTTGCTGCCACATTAACCTCCTTTTGGTGGTGAAGTACACACACACACACACACACACACAAAACCACTTTTCCTTCTCACACATACACTGATTCTGAAAAGAACATTGTATTATCTCTGCTTTTGTCTCTCTTTCTCTCTAACACACACACACACAGTCAAAGCTAACGTGCTAGCAGGTCAAGTGGCGTCTGGTTCTGAAAAGAACATTGTATCACTTTATCCATCTCTCTCTTTCACCCCCCCCCACCCACCCCCCCCCCCCCCCCCCCCCCCCCCCCCC
>JAGFZM010001425.1:197136-212551 GCA_017657215.1 Limnothrissa miodon
TGCGTAAATGTAATTGTCTTGTCAAGAACAGGATGCTCACAAGTCACTCACAAGTGTTTTTGGCAAAAACAAGGTCTACGAGCTGAGCAAAGGAGTATAGAGGAATTAGGGAGTATACTTTGGTTCAGGCCAAGGCTTGACATTAACTTTTTTGCTCACTGGCCAATGTGGCGAGTGGTTTTCCAGAGTCACTAGCCATTCAGCCTTTTCACTAGCCACAATTTTGTTACCAGAAAATCACAATTTTTTCTTTACCATGATAGCGCTAATGTGTGTTAGATCTAGATTTACTTATGAATGGCAGCATACAATGTATCACTATAGTAGTGGTCAAGTAAGAGAGCTCCCAATAAACATGGCTCGTATAAATTGGCTCGTGGCTCTGCTTCAACAGTGCGATACGCTCACGACGGGCGACCAGAATTTCAAACAGGTTTGATTTTTTTGCGACCATACGATTTCTGATCGGGAGCAGTCGTGAGGTGTTAATCGCATGTCATTACCCCATGTACACTACACGACGCACGACACGATGAAGGCAAAACTCGGGCCGATCTCCAAAATAGTCGCACAACTGAAAAATCGTGGCAAAATGGGCCAAAATGGGCCAGTGTATGCCCAGCTTTAGATGTTTCATGCCCACTTCTTCAAATCCTTTCTTCAAGTTTGCTCTATTAACACAGCTCTTGCGATAGAAGGTGTAGAGGCCACTCAATAACTCTTCAACTTTCTTAGCCATACTAATGTGGGTCATTGCATCTGAGAAGGCCAGCTCCAACCTATGGGACATGCAGTGTATCCCTAAAATATATGATCTGTCCTGACGCAATTGGGTGACAACTCCTTTTTTAACCCCGGTCATCACAGATGCACCATCAGTCCCACAAGCTACAACTTTCTCCAGCCACTGCCCTGTTCCATCTTCATTTCCTAAAATCCTTGAGCTTTTGCCTCTCTGCCTCAGCAATGAAGTGCATGAACTCTTGTGCCCTCTTTGAGTTCCTGTAAGTGCTACCTATTTTGAGACCTTTTTTTTCATCCACCCTAGAAAAAACACAACGTCAACGTTAACTAATGTTAGCATTATAAACTCAATTACATGATATAGCTTGGCTAACAATAAAACATTGGTGCTTTAAAAAAATGTTTGGTTCCGATTGGTTGCCAGTTGAGGTCATGGGTCGGTCGGGATTTTTGATTTTCCATTGGCAGTATTTGTTACTATAAAATACACTAATTTTCCATCAGAATGAAATATTTAGTCACTGGGAATCCTACACATCCTGCAGGGAGAACCATTCCTGTAGGCCAGGGGTCCCCAATGTCATTCCTGACTGTGATGGGGGGCCAGAATCGGGTCAGCTAACAGAATTGTAGGCCTACGACCCTGACAAAAATGATCATCAGCATCCTCAGCCTCATTGCGTATTAAAGATTACTATAGCCTACCACAGCCATCCACACTACTATCAACACTTGATTCCTAGCACATAGGCTATTTTGTTCATCTACTTTGGCAACCCACTAGTAATCAAGTCTTCACACATTGTTTTCATTTGAAATACCACAGATATTCCATTTATTTATTTTCTAACAAAAATAACATCAATGAAAAATAAGTTGTGGGTAGACCTGTTGATATTATTAATAATAGTTGTGTGCAGCACTTAATAAAGGTAAAATAAAGAGGCCTATAAAAGAAATATACAAAAAATCATAATAATATGAGTGTGTCAACTGCCAGCTTCTATGCGTAAACAGGTGAGTTCTGTAAACATTTTTTAGGTCAAGGTGAAAATTACATGAGCCATTCACAAGTCAAAACTAAATCACAACAATACAGAACAAAATGAATTAAAATTAGCTTCTGGATTTGTACTTGCTGATGAATTGTTGTCTTTAGAAAGGGGTCAGCAACAGCAGTCTCCTCTCCTCACTCCTGCCTTCTGGATCACAGAGAGATGACAGATTGAACACAAAAAGCACCATATTCAGGAAAAAAGACAAGACATGCTGCTGTGTGTTTTTCTCTGACATAATTTTACAAAATTAGTAGAGCTTGCATATTTCATATATGTATTTTTTATTAAAATTAAAATCAGTAATTGTCAAAATGAGTGTGCTTGCCTTATCAGTGTGCTTGCTTCTGGCTGGTGAGTAGTTCAATGTCTGGTTGCAGGCTAGTGGTAGCCAGTCTCAAGGTCTGATGCAAATGATCATCTGTCAGTCTGCTCCTTGTTGGATTCTTGGTTTGCTTCATACGGGAAAAGGTTTGCTCACAGATGTAGGTGCTGCCAAAAACCGTGGACATCTCCATTGCATGTTGTTTGATGTTTGGGTAATTTTCCTCAGGGAGCGCAGCATAGATGGTCAGGCTTGAACGCGTCTTTCAGGATATCACAATTCTGCAACTCAGCTAGTTCAAACTGAAGAGAGGGATGGGCATAATTTATGTCCACAAGCGTATTTCTTTACCGTTGACATGAAGCTCGCAGAACCGCGCTCTGAACTCTCCCTGCAGCATTTCCAGCGCATCCTTGCACTTTTCGACCGGGAACGGGAAAACTGGTTTCTCAGCGCAGTAGCTTTGGGTGGCAGGGAGATGCGTGAAGTCCAGCTTTTGGACCTGTTGCATAAGCAGCACTAGTTTGACCTCGAATGCTTTGATGTGGGAATATATGTCACTAATCAGCTTCCCTTTACCTCGGAGCTGCATGTTAAAGGGGTCATATTATGCAAAAACTCACTTTTTACGGGGCTTTGAGTTCATATTCGGGCCTCTACTGTTCTTATAAACTCTCCAAGCGCGAAAAAAACCCGTCCATCCGTTTTCTGACGGTCAGTAGAAATACTTAGGTGTCAAGAATATTATGCTCCTGTGAGCCATTTGGATGGCTCCCTTATTCTGACGTTACACTAAGGGAACTGGCATAGACCAACCCCAGCACCTGTCGAATCCCCACCCATTTAGCCAAAGCTAATGTCTATTAGTGCTGGGCAATACAGCAAAATCTTATATCGATCCGATACCAAGTCAATATATGGTCAGTATCACCGATATCGATACCGTTACGATACTTATTACACTTAAAAATGGAGCGTACTTTATTTTATATAAATGAGTAGGCCTATGTTTTACAAAGAGAAGGAAGAGGCCTGTTTTAGTAGCCTATACGTTCTTTCCTTCAGAGCTATATTTTGGGTGGGATTTGAACCCTGTGTATAGGAAATAGAGTTATAGAGCTTATGTTCCATTGAGTTAGTGTAAGCTGTAAGCTAAATTTTTTTGCTATCGCTTGCTATTGACAACACTCACCAAGCTTGTGTAACAGGGCTATGATTAGAATTTCTTTCAAACCATCACTTTAATTTCATCATTTCATCAAAATACGTCCTTTACATTTGTATGTTCACTGTTCACGTTGGGCTGCTGCAGCACTGAACAAGTTACTTGGTATGTCAAGTGACAGAACAACAGCGAATCACAGCGGAGAGCCGAGGCAGAGTGTGCGTGTAATAAACTCAGTGGAGTTGGTTGAGCACTGAAGTGGCGGAAAGAAAGTAGATCCTACTAAACATTAAACAGGAAAACTAGAGGTTAAATTATCGATTTCATCTCACTGGTATCGATACGATACGATACCAACTTTAATATCGATTAAATAAATACTTTGAATTGATCCGCCCACCCCTAGTTTAGTGACAAATTCAAGTTTTTCGTGGTGGGGAAGTTACTCAAAAAAAGTAACTTGTCACTTTACTTTAGTTACTGCTTTAATTTGTAACTAAATTACGTTACTCGTTACTCCTTTTAAACAGTAACTCACTACACTTCTCGTTACTTTAATCGTTACTTTTTTCTCCCTACCCATCCAGATTCTAGGCAGAAGCACAAACTATTTGTTCCACCCCGTTTACACATACGTTTTCTCTCAAAAACAGACACTTTCCCCTTCGTTTGCGCCTTTCATTTACACACAAACGGATATGTCGCCTCTGGAAACGATTCTTTCTAAAAAAAAAAAAAACTCTGTCAAAAGTGGAGATTTTTGGGAAAACTCTGCTGTCTGGTGGGAGAACTTTGAAAATGAGGTGGTGGTTGTCCCGGAGGAATGGCGTGAGGCTTCTAGTTGGCTTGTATGGCTTTCCCATAGACTGTATAATAATGGGCTTTCCTTCTTCCTACACTGCGGCCCATAGGCTTAGCCTAGGTATGACAGCTCTTGACAGCATATTTATGCAGCTTAAAGTAAACGGAAACTTTTTTGAAAGCGATGGTGTATGCACGGAATTATTTTGGAAAACGGAGGAAAGAAAATATTCGTTTATCAAAATACCCAGGTATGTGTAAACGTAGCCTCAGAGTTGCACGTTATCTACCTACCTATCCTTTGGAACGCGTTATCCCCAACACTGCCAATGATGACAGCGAGGTTTACTGTGCGGTTTGATGTAAACGTTTTACAACAATGGAGATCAAAGCGCTGGAGTCTCATTATGCAGAGTGGGAAACACGATTGTTCCTGACCCACCAAATGGTATAACGTTACCAGCTGCAACACCATAAATCAAAGCCTTGATTAACTAGTGAGGTTACTAGTTAGACTATACAAGTTTTCTCGTGCAATATAGGGTGGCTAGCAAAGTGACAGTTCAAGTTCAAGAACTGACAGAAGGAACGTGAGTAGGTAGCTTTGGGGACGTCTATAACGTTACACTTCAATGGCAAGGATAAACATTTAGCATACACCACAAGCCCTCCCAGAAAATTTTACCTAGATCGCTTCTTACCCAACACACAAGTGATTGAAAATTACATTTCAAGCTGAAAAGCTACAAAATACCATGGTGCAAGGGGGTTCAACCCATTTTTAATATTCCGCTATGACAGAACGCATGACTTCAGGCATGATTTTTATGCAATGTAAAAACATTAATGCATGCTATCAAAGGGGGAAATGCTTGGAGACTTATATGGTCTAACCTCAGTCTGTAACATGTAAAAGAGACTTACCATCCTACATCATTGCAGGAAAAGACAGGATATTACCGACTGATGAGGAAAAACTTTCAACTGAGGTTATCATTATATGCACAGCATATTCTAAATACACACAGAGGATCAATACTACATTACCTCACTATCAGAAAACAGAGCTGGCCATCTGCTTTTGAACTCTGAGATGAATGGCATGTCCTGAATGATTTCCTGTCTTCTGTAGGCAAATGTTCTTTCCATTTTAATTTTGATCTCTTGCTGGTTCCTTTTCGTCACCTCCAAAAGAAGTGCTTTTCGTTCATTCTCAAGAGTCTTTTCTGTTTCACCTACAGGATAATCAGGACAGTAGTTCACTTCAGCTTTCCGTGGCTTTTTCACCTGGTTTGGACCTTGGCTTGTGGTACCACGCTTTTCTTTTACTGCATTTATGCCCAACTCTCAACAACCTATGCTCCTCTGTCTGGTGCGGTAGTTGGCCATTTTGTATTTCAAACTTATTTTCCAACCATAGAAACCAGAAAATGAATGAACCTTGCTCCTTTAAACATGGATGTTTTATTATCAAAGCCTGAGCCACATCATCAAACTCTGCACTTGAAGGATACACTTTGTACTTTGTGATTTCTGATGCCAAACTAGCAAGAATTCCGACTTAAGTTTAGTACTTGGACTCAGGAGAGTGCCACTATTGTGGTAGGCACTGTTGGCCTTCTCCAGCTGAGCCTCTACCTCAAGTGAACTGAGGTATGGGGAAGGTTTGGGGCCATGGGCGTGAGCGAAGAGACGTCCCTGAAGATGTGAATTCACTGGAGGAAAGTATTTCTGTGTCTGCCATGGAAGATGAACAGGAAGTGGCATCATCCAGTTCTTGAAGTGCAACAGGTGGGCCATGGTGAGGGCTAATGCCTGATCCATCTGGTAAGTAAATTATTTTTACTGTGCTCTTGTCTTGAATTTCTGAAGTAGACGTCAAGTTCAGAAAGTCATTGTCAAAGTCAACATCTCTGTATTGCAGTCTGAAGTTTACTGACAAACCAAACTGTCTTCTAATTTCCATTTTGAGGTCCTCTAATGAATCCGGTATTCCAGTTGGAAGAGTCAATTTGGAGGCATTGTCGACTCCAAGCACGATGTTTGATGAATGAAAACAGTTACATATTTCTATATGTCAACTCAACGGTTTGGTAGACGTAACTTTTAAATCCTTATATCTCATCAAACTTAACTCTTTTTACACCAAACTTTTTGGGCAGTCGCTCCCACTTGTATAAAGCATGTAATGCACAAAAAAAGTCACTGAGCTTCACTGTTAACAATATATTCAGGTCATGTTAATATACTACCAATGTAGAAAATCATAACCATGAAAACATTGCTGCTAGAATCATCCTTGTTCAGCACAAAATTGGGGGCATATTTGATTCTCTCATATTATTAACTCCCAGAGGGTCTACTTGAAAGATCCATGTGATGTTTCAGAAATGTGTTGGTATTCATGTAATCATTTCTTTTAAAACATGCTCAACCAAACAGTAGAGATGTCTGTAAAGGGTAACTTTAGCCGTTAATGGTAATTGCTAATGAAATGAATTAATATATTTCTATTTTTACATCAAATCCGTCATATGTTTATCTACAATAATATAAATAATTTCCATTAATACATTATAATTTCATGTAAAGTGTCTGCAGTATCCAGTTTCATAATAGGTTAGAGTTTTTGAGAGAATTTACTACCCCTTTCAGTCAGCTCAACTGTTTGGTAGAGTTCTGTAAAAAGTTGAATTTAGGGTCAGTAAAAAAGAGAAACAATGTTATATGTTATGATAGAAAAAAGGTAGAAAAAGCACAAAAAAAATTAAATATAATTTTAGTAGTGTGACCAACAAAGGGTTAAAAATGGTTAGTAAAAGGATCAGTAATGTAATGAGCTATTGAAAAAATATTAAAGAGCCATGTTATACATTACCAGTCACGTGTACAAATCTTTTCAATGTCACCATTCGTATGGATCCAATTTTGCAGTCAGCCAAAGGGTACTGGTCAGCAAGGTCTTTTACATCAAGGAATGCAAGCTCTCGTGGGATGCAATTCGTAAGCTCAGTAGTGCTCCCTATTCCATGAGTGCAATTTTTGAACAATGAGGCTTAACCCATCATGTAAAATACAAAGCTGAACTATCTCAGAGAATTCTGGCAGTCCACCACATGACCCATGCACAACTATCATGCCCTTTTTGTAGTTAACGCCATTAATGGTTACACTGTGAGTTAGGTCTACAGCAGTGGCTTCAGGGTACTTCTGAGTGAGGACATTCAAAACATCTGTGTTTAGTACATCAATGGGGACTTTAGAGACTTGGTCAACATCAGGTATAAGCATACTATAGCCAACCATCAACTGATGTTTTCTGGCCAATGACAAAGTTATGTTTCTAAAGTTCTTAGTATGCCTAACGATCTGCTTAAATAAGCTGTGCTTGGCTTCAAATCGCATTGTCCACAATGCTACAAGGGGACCAAAACATCTAATCATTTCTGGATAGTGTTCCAGAAAATGATGTTTTGACAACAACTTTTGACCAGGAAAAGCTTCCTGATAAAGTTATCTGTGCTCCGAGATTTTGCATTCCAAATATCCAATCGACTCTGCACTGTGAGTAGGGGCGACGATTAACTCCACAATATCCTTTAGATGCAAAATCACCTGCCACACAGGTTCATCAAAAGGAACAAGTTTTCCAACCATCAAAGGAAATAATCTCAAAAGGCAGCAGTTCTCATGGGCATTGCCACCTATTGTTTGTTTCCTTTGAAAGGTTTGAGGTGACAAATGAGGGCGGTTTGTCCTATCTCCCCACTTGTATGGAAACGAACGAATGACATTATTGATGTGATCAAGAGTGAAGTACTTCTTAGACAGAAGCACAGCAATGCATCGAGCCAGTTCAACTGGGACTATGCCCTCAAAGATATCATGTACAATGTCTAACCAGTAATGACATTAAAATGAGAGAGACTGTCAGTCAAAATACAGGACTTTTTAACACTAAAGCAGTGCACCTGTTCCTCCTGAGCCGATCTGATGTGAAGCTGAGGACCTTCTTTTCTTCTGAGCTGAACTGCTCCCGATTTCACTTCCCGTGACTGGATTTCACAAAGCTGAGCTGTACAAAATCGACAGAAATACTTGAGAATACCCTGAGAAATTCTCTACAAAACCAGCAAGCCCATGAGCCCCAAGATTGTCATCAATAACACACTGTACTGTGCCCTTTACAGGTGATCCCAGCAGTGGAATGTAGAACCCTCTATTCTATTCCAGAATCAATAGATCGTGCAAAAGGGGCTCAAACACCTTCGCATAGCCAAATGTTTTGACATAATCAGTTTTGCACAGCAATGCTAAGTAAATTGAAGACAAGGCTGAACTACTACCAGGAGGTAAATTACCGACAATCCAGTAAACAGCGCAGAGTTTGTGTTTCTTCCTTGACGTACCCCAGTGGTTCTCAAACTTTTTTGATCATTCCCCCCTTAGATAGAAGGTGTACCTCCACGTCCCCCCTTCGCCCCCCCCCCCCCCCACCCACACACACACACACTCACACACAAACACACACACACACACTCAGGCAGGTTTACAATGGTGTACTTCAACATCATCAGCATCCATCTCTAAATCAGTGTTAACATTATAGCACCAGATGTAACATTAACACTCAAAACATTAGTAGATGGAGCTGTCAATGTGCTTGGTATTTATATACCATAGACCATTGCCGAGATATCTACAGTTAGATACATAGATACTTTATTGATCCCCAAGGGGGAAATTCAAGAAATTCAAGTTAATTATAATATCAAGATAAATAAGATAAGTACCATCTTACAACCTCGGCAAGGTAATAAATTAACAATATTTGGAAAAGCAACACTGATAAATTCCCTAGTAGTGTTGCAGTTCACATACTTAACGTTGGCACTACCCTCACCGACAAAAGCTTTTTTTTAAAGAATACGAAGAACAAGTATACAAGTTCCTCTAGAATGGCAAAAAAAAGATCAAATAAAAAGAGCATATCTTTTAATGATTATGAATTTGGGGGTGTGAATTTACTAATAAAAGGACTGCTGCACGCTGAGGAGATAGCAGAGAATGAGTGGGATCCATTCCCTTCTTACACACTCTCTCCTTTCAGCACTGAGAGTAAAAAAGACTATTACTTCTCCTTACACCATACATCATACACTTACATCATAAACTCTACCTGCCTGGCTTTCCTCAGATAGTCCAGCTACAGTGTGTCTGGCATCTGCTTTGAGTTCACAAGGACAATTCTGTTATTACTTGGCCCTCACTCACTTCCCCAAAGTGGCTCAGGCCACTAGCATGTGCTCGCCCATAACTGTAACATATTGTATTCTATGGACTGCAGTGTATTCTAATTGATTAAGTGTAGTGAATCCTATTTTATGGTTTGCAGTGTATCCTATTTTTGTGGGTTGCATTATACTCTTATTTTATGGGTTGCAGGGTATTCTACTTAATGGGGAGCAGTGTATTCTATGGGTTGCAGTGTATTCTATGAGTGGGCTAAGGTGTGTGGTGTGCACCATTTACAGTGTTATATTGCTGTGGAACTTCACCTGTGCTGTTGGCTGTGCCAACTTGCGTGTGTGGAGGCTGGGTTTTTGATATGACAGAGAATTGACATCTGCTCCCGTATTTATGCGCAGCCGACGACCTCCAGGCGCATCCCGAGTAGAACCCCCGGCAGCTGCCGTGCAATCACCTAGGCCGAGACCTGGACTAGCAGCGGCCATCTTGGGACTGAGGCCCCTCCACTCCTGTTTCGGGGAGGCATAGTGGAGGTTGGAACTGTGGGACTGTGGACTTTGGGACTGACGGGTTGCTGGACTTCATTTAATTATTTTTAGTCTGTCCTAATATAATAAAGCTATTTTTGGACCTTGTATTCCTGCCTCCAGTGTTTATGGTTGGGTATAGTGGGCTCCCCAATGGAACTTGGTAATTAACTAAGCACACCCCCTTTCTGGGTGACAATGAGAGACTATTTTGGAAGTGCATCTTGTTATTATATACCTTTTTGTTTTATATTTTCTTCACATTCATCCTTCATACATTTATGAAGGAATATGATTACCCAATAACTTAAATGCAAGGCATAAGAATAGTTTCATACAATGGTTTAAATAACCCAGTTAAGAGAGGTAAAATCATATCACAACTTAAGAAAGATAAAGCTCAGATAGCATTCTGAGTATCTCACAGATAAGGCAGGCAGATATGTAATG
This sequence comes from Limnothrissa miodon, assembly GCA_017657215.1. Taxonomy (NCBI): domain Eukaryota; kingdom Metazoa; phylum Chordata; class Actinopteri; order Clupeiformes; family Clupeidae; genus Limnothrissa; species Limnothrissa miodon. The sequence continues at coordinate 207,454 of JAGFZM010001425.1, forward strand.
ATAATAGGAAAAATAGAGGGAACACTAATTAGTCTCCTAAATGTATATGCTCCCCCTGGTAGCGATTGGAAGGTTTATAGAAAGATATTTGCTAAACAAAAGCTCAGGGAGCAGTAATTTGTTGTGGAGACTTTAACCTGCATTTGAACCCAAAGCTAGATGTTTCTAATGGGAGGCCATCATCAAAACCTATTATCAGGAAGATGACTACACTACTGAATGATTTGGGCATAATAGATGTTTGGAGGGAACTGTATCCAACCAGTCGGGACTACACATTTAACTCTGCCCCTCACACATTGTACTCTAGAGTAGACTTTTTCATATACAACAAAGACCTCCATATGATAGATATGACATAGGTCCAATGACATTGTCAGACCATGGTCCTGTTTTCATGTATGTGAGCTTCAATAGAAATCCTAGATCCACATTGTGGAGATTGAACTCAGATGTTTTGAACAATCCAGGAAAGGAGTACTTGAATATAGAAATTAAATCATATTTAGATACAAATGATAATGGACAGGTGTCCCCTGTAATTGTATGGGACACACTTAAAGCAGCTATGAGGGGGGAAAATCATTGCTGTTACATCTTACATAAAAAAAAGTTAGAAGAAAGAGGCTACTTGATCTGGAAGTTCAATTAAAACATCTACAAAGACTCCACATTGATACTTCTGACAATAGGGTAAAACAACAAATTAAAAAGGTAAGGACTGAAATTGATGACATAACTACTAAAGAAATACAAAAAAAGTAAATTTTCTTAAAGCCACTATGTGTAGGATTTATCTTCTATTTATCTTCGTCTTTTATTAAAAATATATTTTTTATTTTAAAAATATAATGTAAAATGATGGTAATTACCTCCATGAATAAATTGTAGTGTTCCTGTAAACTTGGTAATTTCCATTTATATGTAGATGTGGTTGGGTACCAAATGAGAATATCCATTTTGCGCCGCCATTTTCAAAATGAGGACCGTGGGGAGGGCTAATACATTTTATTGAAACGTGTGCAGTATACCACTTCGCCGATAGATTGGAGAAATTCTCATACGAAAAAAATAAAACTTACACATAGTGGGTTTAAGGCAGAGGTATTATGAAGTCGGTGGGAAAGCAATGAAACTCTTTTCATACAGATTAAAAAAGCAACAAGCTGATAATACCATCTACAAAATAAGAAATCCTGGAAATGGAACAATAGAGTATAGGGTGGTGGAAATACAGCAATGTATTCTAACATCCTATAAAAAAACTTCATTCCCAACCACAAATTGACAACGACCCTCAGATTGAATCATTCCTGGCCACACTTCCAAAGCAAAGACCTAACGTCTGAAATAACACTAGAGGAACTAAACTCTGCAATCTCCAGACTGAAGGCTAATAAATCTCCAGGCCCAGATGGTTTCACAACTAAATGGTGTAGAGAATTGCGAGAGCAATTGGCTCTAATATTATTGAAAACGTGTAATTGGGTCTTAGAAAAAAAGGGCATCCGCCCCTCCTGGAGAGAAGCGATTCTCTCACTTATTCCAAAGGACGGGAAGGACAAGCTTGAATGTGGGAGCTTGCGCCCAATAAGTGTTTTGAATGTGGATTACAAGCTATTCACATCAATACTAGCACACAGAATAGAAAGGATCTTACTAGTACTCATCCATCCCGACCAGACTGGGTTTATCCAATGTAGACAAACACAAGACAACATAAGGAGGACCCTACACATCATTAGACACATCACTCAACTCAACATGGTATAGAGGCAGCTCTCATAAGTCTGGATGCAGAAAAGGCCTTTGATTCTGTCAGGAGGTTATTTCTGTATGATGTTTCTTCAAACTTTGGCTTTCATGACACTATACTTGCCACATTTCAGGCATTGTATGATAATTCCTCTGCTAGTATCAAAGTAAATGGATCCCTGTCAGGACCTTTCATCCTACAGCGTGGAACTAGACAGGGCTGTCCTGCCTTCCCCTTACTCTTTGCTTTGTTGCTGAGAACTGATGAACATAAACTGGCTCTATTTGCCGATGATGTGCTGATCTACTTATCACAACCCTTACAAACATTCCCTAGATTGATGGATATGTAAGAGGAGTATGGAACCCTTTCAGGGTAAAAACGTAATGTCCAAAAGATTCAAGTTATCACATTCAATTATAGTCCCCCTAGGTGGATCATGAGAAAAGTTCACTTGAGATGGGATGCAGATTCTATAAGATTTCTTGGGGTTAACCTACCTAAGGATATATCAAAGTTGTATGACTTTTTAATAAAGTACCTGTTTACTTTCAATGTTCTCATTGTCTCGTTTTAAATGTCAGGGCCCTCAGTAGTCTACCAATGAAGTGTGGAGTAACTTTGAACTTTTGTTAATGGTTAAATGCATAGGCAAAGCTGTGCCCCTATAACTAGCAGTGCAGGTTAATGAAAGCTTCGGCTAAAAATGGTTTAATGCGGAATGCTGGGGGTGAACAGAGGTGAGCATTGGATATATGTTTGTAATCGGTAACATCTTCCTGTACAGTCCAGGTCCAAGTCACACCGAACTTCTCCTTTAAGTCAGACGTGCAACGGTGGAGTCTTATTCCCCTTTTGGGCTTAAAGGCCCACTATGCAACATTTTTCATTTGATTAATCCATTTCATACTGTTTAGGATGCTAAAATTAGTCATTACACGGCGAACGAACGGTATAGAATGCGCCACCTTGGCCAATAGCGGTAGATACAGCACTTGCAATGTTCAGCAGCGCGGTCCGCCTCCAATAGAATACAGTGCAATAAAATGAAATACAGCGGTCTTTAGAGGAAGCTCGTGAGAGAGAAAAACAGAATGTTGCTTAGCCCCTCTTTAACCTCCAGAATAGAGTCTATAAAGATGAACATCTTACCACGACTGTTATATCTCTTTCAGACTCTCCCAGTTGAAATACCTACCAAACAGTTCTTAGAATGGGATAGAATGTTATCTAGATTTATATGGCAGGGTAAGAAACCAAGAAATAGATTTAAAACTTTTTAGGCCTCCCATGTCATCTTACTATTCAAGATGGAAAGATATTGAGAGCACAATCAGTGAAGGGGTACCCTTGGCGGCCATTGTGGCATGGCATGGGGTAATGAATGACATGATAACTAAAAAATAATCCCTGGATCACTACTACTACTACTACTAACTCTAAAAATGTGGCAGAAGACAGTACAACATTGTAAAATAGAGGGCCCCATGAAAATGTTGAGGTGGTGTGCTTTCGATTCTGACTCCCCCCCCAGCAAGCTAGATAATACATTTAGGACTTGGAGCAATAGGGGTCTTACAACTTACCACTCTTTTATACATAAGGGTTCATTCAAGACCTTTGAATCACTCAGGAAAGAGCATGGTTTGGAAAGACATGTTTTTTTATAGGTACCTCCAGGTCCGCCATTACTTCTGCCAAAATATAGTAGGTGTGCCAGAGGCAGGGAAGATGGGCATTTTGGAAGTGTTCTTTATGGCATGCAAGTTCCAGACATGCAATGAAATAATCTCCAGACTCTATCATGGCTTACGTCAGGCTGTTAGAGATAATACACTATACATTAAAGAGAAGTGGGAAAAAGAATGTAACCAGGTTGTTGTGGAGGATTGGGAGAGATTATGTGAATTGCAATGGGGGATAACTTGTTCAAATACCTGGCGCAAGTTTAGCTGGAAAAACCTAATTAGGTTCTTCATTACACCCATACAACAACGACAAAAACTGTCTAATGTAACATAATGGAGAAAATGTGGAGTCAATTCCAACCATTGCCATGTGTTCTGGGAATGCCCAGTTCGGGCTCTTTTCTGGCATGAAATCCACCTTCATCTAGAAACAGCTCTGGAGACGACCATTCCATTTAGATTTGACACCCTGTATTTGGGAAATATATCCTTTGATGACTGGGACTATAATGATGGGAAGTTGGTACTGATACTCCTAACAGCAAGTAAAAAAGCTATATCAAGGAGGTGGTTGAAACAAGAACCTCCATCATTTCACGAATGGTGAGATATTATTCATGATATTTACATTACAAACTTACTTTTTCCCTAAGAACACAGTGTGAGAAATTCTATGCAATCTGGTCAAAGTGGACTGGACATATAAAACACATTAGACCAGATTTCTGTTAAAGACAACTGGGTTTTAATTTAGCATATTTTTTTTATAATAGAATATTTCAGTTTTTTTGTGAAATTTAAGTGAAAGCTCCCCATGTTCACACTGTTCGCTTTTTCACGAAAAAAAAACCCAACAACTATTAGGCCACAGTGAGGATAATTCCTATTGTAGTGCATGGTGGATTTATGTACAGTATGTATGTTATACAACTCATAAGTACTGTATTTCCATTTGCTTTGTCATATTGTATACTGATACGTCAAATGTATACTGTAATCCACACTGTGCTGTTATTTGAAACCATGATGGCTGAAAATAAAAAATATATTAAAAACATTAGCATGTTATCCCTAACGATAATTAGCTCCAAGTTCCATGTGTGTGAGCATTCTGTCTGGCGTGCCTCGCTTGCTAGCAGGTGCTGTTAGTGTACGATCGTGTAGTGTTTCAGAAAACCTTTTGAGCAGATATCCTGGTCCACCAAGAAAATAAATGCACAAAAATCCCACTTCGTCTTGTGTACCGTGACAGGAGCCGTTAAGTTACACAGGCAGTCAGGGCACACGAGCTGAATGGGATTTTTGTCATCTCATCCCAGTCGTTTCGCTTGTGATAAGATGTTGTATAAGTTGCATGGCTGTCATTGACCACTGATTTAAACTGCATTACATTTGCCAGAGAACATATGTGGAAAGCTTGAAATTCAACATTTTCTCAAATTCCTACAGAAAATGCTGGCCAGGGTAGAATATAGAGGAGTCCAAAAATACATAAAAGTTCCACAAAATGATGAGAACTTTGATTTCCTCCAGTTTCTTCAAGCAGGTTTGTATCCACCTATTTTTAAAACTCAAAACATTAATGATTTACAAAGGTCACATCCAAATAATATAGTTGACATGGTAGCTCAATGTAATTTATTTTTGTATTATC
>JAGFZM010001425.1:212561-233130 GCA_017657215.1 Limnothrissa miodon
GAAATTTGTCAGTTGTTGAATGTGCCTTATGATGAACTCCATTTAAGAAATTATTTGGAAAAATATTGGCAATACAACCTTACACACAGTTATATAATCACATCTTAAGGTGTAATGCCAGTTTTGACAACACAGTATTTATTTATTTAGAATATACACAGTTTTTTGTGTTTCCTGAAAAATAGCCGTTTTGGAAATACACGGTTTCCACCCAACAGCGACGATATATATATATAAAGGCATAGACCTAAATATTACATTTTAATCATTTTAATAGAAAAGTCAATGTTCAATAAACATTTTTTTGTTTATAACATTTTTAACCGTAAAATAAAAAATAAACTTGATTTTTTAATGCAAAACATGTATTTAATTATTTTTCATGGAATTGCAAACCTCATGATGACTCTACGATATGGAGGTTGTTCAGACCTTGTTCATTCACACCACTAATGACAAGAGTTTGCAAGTAAGCTTTAAATGGGTGGAAGAGTTGCTCTTGGAACTGTATCCCTTCTTAGAATGTTTGTTGATACCAGTCCTGAAGGACCTTCACCAAGTGGCAACTGGACCAAGCTACTCTCCAAAGGCTTGAAGCCAAGATGGGCCACGGGAATCTCAAAACTGACAAGTTTTGCTTCAAATGATCGTAACAAGTCGTTATGAGCCTGAAATAAAAAAAAAATGCTGTTATGACATAACAAATGTAAGGACAAAGAAACAGCTTGAGTTGCACCTGCAGACAAGGTACAGATCAACTTGTTTTAAGGATTTCAATTTGGTATTTAACACTCTGAGCCCCTTACATGGCTTGCCCAAAATGGAACAGAGTTGTTGATACCGAAATTTTGATGACTGGTCCTGACTCGACTATTTAGGAAATTTAGAATGACCTCTGCCTGCTTCAGAATGGCTACCAATGGGCACAGTCTATCGGTCCAACAACCCTAAACATTAGTTTTAAAATGTGTGCAACTCACAGAGTGGGTGATGGTGTTCGCTGATGTTCCAACACAAGTATCATATTGCATAGAAAAATGTAACTGTGGTGGCAACTGTGGTTCCAACATTTTTTTCTTTAAGAACAGAGGGACGGAGTAGCGTATGATACAACGTGGGAAGTAAGGAAGTGAAAAGGGACATGGAAATGTTTGCATGAATGAACGTACATTCGGTCTGTGTTTGAGAATGTGGCCTACACGGAAGCCTCAAAGCCCAGGGGCTTTTAGACCAGGCTTATGCCCTGTTGGTGCAACTGGCCCCAGCTGTTCCAGACGTAAAGCAAAGACTGATTTATTTAAAAGTTCACGAGTCGGCCATAGGGACTAACAGAAAGAGAGATCGCCTTTTGTGGATGTACTACCGATCGTCGGGAGATACTGGTGAGATCTGTCTGGTTACTTTACAATGCATTGCAATGGATATGTTTGAAGTTTTTTCTTTTTGGAGCATTTCTGATATTTTTGCACTACACTGGAACCTTACTAAAGACATCTGAAAGACTATGGGGAGGAGTGATGAATAAATGGACAATTTAGAAAATTCTCAGGGGTGCTTAAGTCAAAAAAAGCGCATAGCTGCGCGCTTTTCAGCCTGCGCGCATTCTGCCATAGGCTCAAATCAGTCACTTGCGCGCCAAAAGCCCAGTTGCGCGCTCTAGGCGGAGCAACCCTGAAACCAGGGCGTTCCTCATGAAAAGTTTCCTTAGGCGTATTCTCCTCCTGACTTAAGTCTTTTTACTGTTACGCACCTTTGAGGGCTGTATTAAGGTCAAGCACCACTATATGGTGAAATAGTATATTGCGTTTGATGTCAGTCACAACCCGATTTTGAACATGCCAATGTTCGAGACATTGTACATTACATTTCTACACTTTCTACACTACATTTAACACAACCACAAGAAATTATCAGACAAAATCATCAACTCTGTTACTGTTTTTTTATAATCCTCGTCTGTCTCCTGTTTTAAATATTGTTCAATTAAAATAGGAGAGTACGACGATATTTCTACCATGTTCTCAAAAATTAAAACCAAAATGCTAGTCCTGCACTGCCTTGCTTGAGTGGGAACGAGAGAAGCACGCAGAGAGCCACACATTTATTGGTTTGTCCTGCGAGTATGACTCACACTCACAGACACCCCACTCTGCGCTTTGTTTGGACCGTGAGGCCTTTGGAGCAAATCAGCTATGCTTTCGCAGCAATGATCCACTAAACCGGGCAGTGATCATTAAGGTCACAAGCGATTCTGGGATCTGGGTTGTTCCAGGGAGTTCTACTGCATAATCTTAAATCACAACGGATTTCGAAATAGTTTGAGAAGTGCACAATAGGGTTGTACCGATGGACGATGTCATCGTTCATCGTGATGGATGACCCATCATCACGATGGAGAACCACCATTGTGATGCCACGACCACCACCCTATCAGACACACAGTAGGCCTAATAGCTAGACTTAAACTTTGTAAGGAGCTCTGTTGCAGACTGCTCTGTAAACTAAGTTAGGGGTGTTAACAGTGACTGTATAACCGATGGTTGGCCTATAAACGTAAAACGATCAAAATTAATTGAAATTAATAAACCAATAAAAAACATTTGGCATCGAGTTTGTAGGGTTCGAGAGCTTACATTTGGGGAAAGTTCCGCTAAAGTCACGCTAAAGTCTACAGGCTACAGTAAAGACGACTGCATGATGAGTAGCCTATGTGGGACCAAAAAAAATGACACAGATGCTCTGGTATTGTGGGAAATGTTACGCGTTGGACTACATTTCAGGATCTTCAATGGTGACAGATAAGGTAAAGATAATCAACGTCTTGCTTTATTAGGTTATTATTAGAACTACCGCCTCCTCAAACTAAACAAGCGTCTCATCGCTTCTCTCCCCCCTTCTCCTCTTAACTGGCTACACCAGATACGTTACCGATATGGGTCAGTCAAAGCCTCATCTACCGTAACTTTAACAGTTAACGTTAGCTTAAGATGTACTCAATCGAACTGGCTACATCTGATGCGGCAGAGCAGCGAACATTAAAAAACAGTCTTCTAATTGACGGCTTGTCTTGCCAGTTTAGCGTTATAGTAAGAATATCTGATCGGACAACCTGTTTCAATCGCTAATACGCTCCCTGTTGAAAATAGGATAACTCATGCAACTATGCATTTACATAAGAGAAGAGTGGTTAATTTAAAAGGCAAATATTATGGCGGCCATAAATGTCCTTTTATGCACAGATGAGTAATTATTTGGGTTATAAAATAACGAAAACAATGTAGCCCAATATAAGGTAACCCCCCCGGCGATGTCATCGTCCATCACGATGTTTTACTGTAAACATTGTGATGGTCAAAATTAGGTGACATCGCCCAACCCTAGTGCACAATTTCGAAGTGACATCACTTTCAATGAGATCGTTTTTTGTGTGTGACTACAATCTTATCTTTATTTTTGCTCCCTGTCCTCCGTGGAACAAACAGGCTAAGGTAGAAGGAGCACATTTTAAATGTTTTTCGCTGGTTAAGAAGTGCTAAATTAATTATTTGTTATTTTTGTCATTGCGTACAGTTTATGAATTCAATGAAATTGTATTGTTCAATTGTATTCGCAAACGTTTTGCGGTGGATGAAATATTATGTCAATGTGTTAATTGATTTGTGGTGTTACTTTGACTTTGATAGCTTAGCTTACAGGCACAGACGTTTAATCTTGTCACGTGATATGCCTATTCCAATTTAAAGTCATGGTTTGCACTTTCTGTTGACTACAACTGCTTTTTCATGGTTAATCCGAAAGTCCTTATTCCATGTTTTCCTGATAGCCACCTTGGCACAGAGACTGCCTTCATTTTGGGTTAGTAACGCCCCTGTTCCTAAACCCGCCTGGAATTCGAGTTAAGCGATTTCATTTATGCGCTTTTGTACTGTGCGTATTCTCCTCTGTAGATGCCTGCCCCTCCTACAGCGCTTCATTTCATCATTTCCCATTGAATTTTTTTTTGGTATGTATTTTTACTAAAGTCCAACGTTTGGGTATTTTATTCAGCACTGTTTGGGATACATAATGAACAAAAATAGATACAATACAGTCTGTCCTATTCTCTCACACTCACCTTGCATGCCCGGGCAAGCTCATACTGCAAGTCTTTAATGGTACTATTCTTCATGTCCAATAGCTCCTAAAGAGAAGAGGAAAAAATTTATCTTTTTTTATTCCCCATCAAAATTTTCCATCATCAGGCTCACCAAATGGTAAGATCTTGCCATACTGGAATCTACATGGGAACAAACAGGTTGAGGTCTTCTAAAATAGAATGAATATGGAGTGAGGAAAGGAGAACAGCTGTTGATACTTACAATACATTTCTTACAGGTAGTGTATCTAAACTCCTGATATGAATGGAGTCTATATGAATCTAGGCTAATTAAATAAAATCTTTAATACATTCTGTAGTTCTGTGTTGTCAGTCCATGAAAATGCAAACAGTACCTTAGGCATTTGATGCAACATACATATGTCTAGAGGGCTATTGCATCATTTATGACATTAACTTTATAACCATGTATATACTTAGTTACAGTTTGAGAAACAAAGAAATTTCTGAGGTTTAAACACTGAAATTAAAATATAAGGTATTGTATGGATGTTTGAAATGTAGGTACTTGATTAAAAAGTAATAACTGTCTTGTTAGTTTTAGCAGGGTATCACTAGAGGCTACCATTACACTATTTACAACAATTCAATTAAATCAGAGTTTCACAAACTGTAGGGTATGAACACATGACTGGTGAAGCTCAAAATGTTACAGACAGTACTACCGACAGTAGTACAGTAGTATTCTTCTTGGTCAGATTACAGATAAGGAGTTTGTCACACAGATGCCATGTGCATATCACATTAAACTGCACAATGTGATCTTTCTAAGCGTGTCATCATGCTACTGTAATAATGGTTCACCAGAAAATTAGCTTTAAAAACATAAAAGTACTCATATGGAGTTGTCCTTCTCAATTAATTTTAAATTTTCTGTACAGTCAGCATTCAGTGATCAGGCTATTGACTGATTCATTTATCCTGTAACTCAACTAATATGGAAAGAATTCTTTAAGAAGGGTGTGATAACCCTCTGTGCTCCCTGGTGCCATGCGGAGGACTATGCCTGGACACTGAGGAGCTGCGGGGGTTGTCAATTTGGATTGCCTACACCTGGAGTGGGCGGGGGCTATATTAGCCCTGAAGATTGCGCAACTCACACAGACTCTCACCCACAGACGTGCAAACACACTTTCATTCTCTTCCACTTCCACATCAACTTCAACTACAACTTTCAGCCATCGCCGCCCTTTTCAAACTTACATGAACAATCAAAGTCCCATCACACCCTAGACCAGGGGTGGGCAACAGTTTTAGTCTGAGGGCCACAGTTACTCTGGCAGAGAAAGTGGAGGGCCACTCATCGGACGTTTTCAATTAACAGTTGCAGTTACAAAACAATGGTATAATTTAATTTGATATAAATTATTATCTATGTGTGCATTCACATTAACATTATTTTAATTGATGAGTGACAACATGCCCATCTGATTTCATCTGTTACTGCAATTTCTTTCACATATTGACTGAATTTTTTGACACAGAACACATTCAACTCCATTAAACAACATAGAATATGCTACACCACACAACATTTAAAGATTTAGGAAATGGCAACATATGAAACTGAAGAATGATGTGGAAAATAACATCCGCAGCCAAACCGAACAGATCAGTTTATGGAACTTACAGGCTCCTTTAGAGAACTGTACATGTGAACAATTAAGGCGGTCCCCTCTCTTTACCAGACCATCAAAGTCTGGTGTCATGTTGGATGTTGAGATGCGCAAAACGGACGACAGGTGTTTGTCAGTTAGCCGTGATCTGTAGCGGGACTTGTTAAAGTTCATGACAGAGAAAGTCTGTTCGAATACATATGTGGAGCTGAATAAAACTAGCATCCTTTGTGCATGCCTCCGCATGCTGGAAAACTTGCCCTCGTCCAATGTTGTATTCTTTGAAGACAGCAATGCTTTCTTGACATAACGTTATCAAACAAATCACCTTTGAGCCCATGTCCGTAAAAAAATAATTCCTTGTCCATTCTTTGTTAAAAAACTCAACATTCAGTCAACTTTTATTTTCTTTCCTGCACTCAGGTTGACATTGTTGTAATGATGGCCGTTTAGAATTTGTTACTTTGAAAACTGAAGAAAAGAAGTAGCCTATGCCTACCGGTAGCCAAATTGGAATTTCACACAGCGACATCTGTTGGATTGATTTATAATAGCAGGATCGATTGGGACTCGAAGGCATTTTTTTCCCCCAAATTGCGAGGGCATCGCGGGGGCTGGATTGAGGCGGTACGGTATGTTGCCCATGTGTGCCCTAGACATATGTTTTTTTGTTCATTTATAGATCAATAAATGTTTTTGTATTGAGCTTGGTGTTGGCGTCCATTTCATGTTTGCGGCCCTATTCGAGCCAGGGTCGTAACATGAATTGGGGGCTCGTCCAGGATTGATTGTTGGATAATTCCGGCAGGTGTGTGGAGTACTCGCTTTGTTTATCTGCGTAGAATAATTGAGTAAGCTCCTTAGAAGGTGCTACAGCTGACTCAAGTTTGCTCATTTCTTCCTACAAAGCACCGTTTATTGTTTTGCTTGTTTGTTATTTTGCCTTTCTTAAGTTTTACAGTGAACTGGAAATGGTGTGCCCCAAGGATCAGTACTGGGACCTCTGCTATTCTCCCTTTACATGCTACCTTTGGGATCTGTTATTAGAAAACATGCCATTGCCTTCCACTCTTACGCAGATGACACCCAACTATACCTTTCAATGAAGCCTAATGATTGTACGCCAGTAACAAAACTTGTTGCCTGCCTCAGTGACATCAAAAACTGGATGACTAAGAATTTACTTTGCTTAAACTCTGATAAGACTGAAGTCATGTTGATTGGCCCTAAAAACCTGACCAACACTTTACCCATCATCAGAGCTTACTTAGTGACCATTCACTCACACCTAACACAAAAGTCAAGAACCTTGGGGTGTATATTGATCAAGACCTCTCTTTAAATAGTCATGTAAAGCATATCTCCAAAACCTCATTCTTTCATTTACGCAACATTGCTAAGGTCAGAAAATTCCTTTCTTTTGAGGAGGCAGAAAAACTAATACATGCATTTGTTACCTCCAGACTTGACTATTGTAATGCACTGTTCTCTGGATGTGGTACTAGCTGCATCAAAAACCTTCAACTAATACAAAATGCTGCAGCACGAGCACTCACTAGGACAAAAAAATATGAACATATCACACCTGTCCTTGCTTCCTTACATTGGCTTCCTGTTAAAAGCCGAATTGATTTTAAAATACTTCCCCTAACATATAAAGCCCTTCTCCATATAAAGCCTTTCTCCAGCATATATTAAAGACTTGCTTGTTCCCTACCACCCTTCTAGACCCCTAAGGTCACAGAATGCTGGTCTCCTAGTAATTCCTAGAATATCAAAATCGACAATGGGAGGAAGAGCATTCTGCCATCGTGCGCCTGTCCTGTGGAACAAACTCCCTTCTAACATTCGTCAAGCGGACACTCTCAACACCTTTAAGTCTAGACTCAAAACTTTTCTATTTACTGACCCCATTAGTTAGGGATGGTGTATGGTAAGCCACACCTCCGCAGGGTATTATTGGAAAGGACTGCCTCTGCTGTAAGCTCCCGTCCAGGGCTTGGTGGCCACTGACCATTTCCTTTGGTGGCGTTGGCTTGTTATACATCATACCTTAGTTATGCTGATATAGTTTAATGCCGCCACAATCCACCCATCTGTTAACCCGTACAGTTTTCACTATTCTTTCTCCTCCTCTCTTTTCCTCTCCACTTACTTCTCTCTCTTCACTTAGCCAACATCTGTATATGGTTTCACATGCAATATAACTCACATTCTCTGAAATCTGATGGAGACTGTTCTAACTCATCTCCTCTCTGATTTTCCATGCCATTACCACTCTGCCGTGAGTCATCACTGCCTTCCACTGCCTGCGCCTGCACCTCCTGGGTTCTCCTGGGACCTTCTTCCAACGTGAAAACTAGAATTTGAACTAGTTGCTAAAGGCACCCAAGTTCCACTTCTGACGACTGGTGGCGTCACACCTCCTATGGCTCCTGTGTTTGATGTTGGCAGGAACATTAAAATGGTTCCCCCACTTTGAGCGGATGGCTGTTTCTCTGCAGTGGCCCAAGCAGTATTGGACCCTGCTCCTACAGTGTGTACTCAGAGGGAGGGCTCAGGACATATATTCATCATTGTCTTTAGAGCAGGCCTCTTGTTATGACACCGTCAAGAGTGCAATCCTTAGAGCATATGGGTTCCTGAGGCCTATCGTCAGCGCTTTCGTGGCACTAAGAAGAGTGACCAATCTACCTTTGTTGAGTTTGCTAGAGAAAAGGAGCAATCATTTGATTGGTGGTGTAGCTCTCAAGAAGTTGACTCCAAGGAGCTGTTCAAGCAGTTGGTTTTGGTAGAGGAGTTTAAGAGTTGTCTTCCTGACACAGTAGCTACTTATTTGAACGAACGGAAGGTCAAGACTCTGGCAGAGGCTGCAGTATTGGCTGACGAGTTTGTTCTGACCCACAAAGATGTGCGGGGTAGGCCAGAGAGTTCCTTTCAGCGTAAGCGCTGGTCCACTTTTGAGGGTAAATCAGGGTCTGGTGGGGCAGCATCGGGCTCTGTCTCCCCCCTCTCGGGGCCAGGGAAATGCATCTCTCTCTAATGCCGCCATTATTTGTTTTCTTTGTCACAATGTGGGGCATAAGGCTGCCCAGTGCCAGGCAAAGAAACCTGCTGGTTTGGCTGTGCCAGTCAGAACGCAGGGTTTCTGTGGTCCTGCAGTTCTGAGCTGTGCAGATTACTCCTCTTTTATCACTTTGGATACTGTGTGTTTGCCAGGTCAAGAGGAAACGCGTGTGCCAGTATGTATACCCCGGGACACAGGGGCAGCCCAGTCGTTTGTTTTGGATGGTGTTCTCCCTTTCCCAGACGAAACTGCTTCTGGGACGCATGTTCTAGTGCATGGTTTTGGCGTGGGGTTGACAAGGATGCCCTTACACTATGTATAACTGTTCTCTAATCTAGTTTCAGGAATGATTAAGCTTGGGGTTTGCAAGTCTTTGCCGGTGCCTGGTGTTGAGGATGTGGTGGGGAATGACCTTGCTGGGTCTAATGTATGGGAAAAGCCTGTAGGGGTGGCAGCATCAAAGACTCTTAGATGTGACCCATTGTTTACTCCTTTTTCTCCTACTGATTGCCCGTGTGTTGATAAGGTGAGCAAAAACATGTTGAAACTCTGATCGAACAACAGTTTAGTTCTCATGCAACTCAGTGCTCTGGGGTAGACTTTGAGGAAAATCAATTGAATGCTGACTGTGTTAGCCTCACTGTTGATGAGAATTTTGTGGGGTCAGCAGAGGTTATAGTGAAGAGCTCCAAACTGGTTGGAGAATCTTCTCTAGAGGTTGGAGAACATTCTGTCCCTGCAATGTCGGTGCCTCTGGTTTCTTTGCTGTGCCTCTGGTTAAAGCGGTTTCTTTGCTGTGCCTCTGGTTAATGCGCATGACCATGTTGCCTCTGTTGCCCGGGCCTGCCACTTTGCACTATTCAATATCAAAAAGATCAGACCATACCTAACTCAACAAGCCTCCCAATAGCTGGTTCAAACTATGGTCCTCTCACGCCTTGACTACTGCAATGCCCTTCTGGCAGGACTTCCTGCCTGTGCCGTCAAGCCACTTCAGATGATCCAAAATACTGCGGCGCGTCTCATCTTCAATCAGCCGAAGAGGACGCATGTCACCCCTCTGCTAATCGAGCTCCACTGGTTGCCTCTGGCGGCTCGCATCAAATTCAAATCACTGATGCTGACTTACAAAGTGCTTAGAGGATCTGCCCCTTTTTATCTAAGCGCTCTCATAAAGGCTCATGCTACCCCACGACAACTCCGGTCCTCCAATGACTGTCGACTGGCAGTCCCGGCACCTCGCCCAAGGCAATCCAGACTCTTCTCATGTGTCATCCCACGCTGGTGGAATGACCTACCAAAAACAATCAGAACAGGGCCATCTCTGGAGGCCTTCAAAAAGCTCTTAAAGACCCAGCTATTCAGAGAACATCTTCTATCCTAGCACTAAATTGAACTGAAGCACTATTCCCTAGCACTATGCTCTTTAAGGTTTCTGCTATGTAGCTTGATTGTTATCCTCTTTTTGTAAGTCGCTTTGGATAAAAGCGTCTGCTAAATGCATAAATGTAAATGTAAATGTTTGTTTTGTAATTTCTTTGTCAATTCAGTGACAGAGGGTTTGCCATTTCCTTGTCTTGCCTTGGTTGGAGTGCTGTTGAAAGTGTGGGGTGGGGTAGACCAATATCTGCACTATGTTATGCCAAAAGTCTTTGTATGGCTTCTTTTCTGTCTATCATTGTCATCATTTCCCATCACTGACTACATTGACCACAATCCACCTGGTTTTTATGGAGAGAAGCTGGACCTCGACATCATCGAGCGGTAGCCTGAATACAAGTTTCTTTGTTATATCCTTTTCAGTCTGATCTGAATATCCTGTTTGCTTATGGTGATGCTCACACAGACTATCAACCACAGACATTCACATACACACTTTCATTCTCTTCCACTTCCACATCAACTTCAACTAGAACTTTCAGCCATCGCCGATCAAAGTCCTATCATACCCTAGACATATGTTTTTTGTTCATTTATAGATCAATAAATGTTTTTGTATTGAGCTTGGTGTTGGCGTCCATTTCATGTTTGCGTCCCTATCCGAGCCGGGGTCGTAACATAGGGACTTTTGGGAAGTTTGGGAAGAACTGGACAAATTTAGACTTACAAACATGACAACTTGATCAACAGACATACACTCCCTATAAACAGCACACTTTGTAGGGAGTGTAGGTCTGGGCCGTTCACATAATCACATGATTTTCTATAATGAACCCCTATGGCCAATGTTGCAAAACCATCATTTTCAATAGGATTCCGAAATATCCTTTTGCTTTTAAATTGCACAGCCACTAGACTTCCATTTACTGTTGGCGGAGCACAACATAAAAATGCTAATGAAACTCAAGAAAGTAGGCTACAAAAGGCTAAAGGCATTTGTTCATCCATATAACGTGGAAACCTGACCTGAGAGGTAGACAATCTGCAACTCCATCAGTATCAAGACATCTGCATCAGCAACAAAACTGACCATAACTCGGCTAACTGACTGTAATGTGGTTATATTGTTACTAAGGTACAAGGTCTGCATTGCGACACTTCGTCGCGATACTTGCCACTTTGGTAAATACTGACCCCTAAATAGCGTGTGATGTGTGCATTATTTTACCATCTGGGACATTCCCTGGTAAATCACATGAACATCAGACATATTTTCATTCACTGTAACAATCCTAATACTGTACAGGTTTGGGTTACAAACCTCTAATTTGTGAGTTGCCACACTGACTGCTGTGGGATCCAGATTTGATGCAGATAGTACTTCATTGAGCTGGGCTTCCTTTTTCTCCAGGGTCTCAGTGAGGCCCCTTAATTTCTTTTCCAGCAACAAGTTCTTGAAACCACTCTTCTGCTGAACTTCCTGGATAGACTTGGTGAACTTCTGATAAAGGTCATCCCGCTCTGTTTGGACCTAAAGAGGATGGGAGTTACCAGTACTGCATGTTCAGAGTGCTTGGATCTAAAGAGGATGGGAGTTACCAGTATTGCATGTTCAGCGTGCTTATCAACTTAGGCCAAATGGACATACCATTTGGTGTGGCATTGTTTTTTAAATTTAAACCCTAAATAGTGACATCCCTAGGAAATTAATTTAATTATTACTTGGATAAACATATCTTTGAATGTATAAAATCACTTGTGACGTGCAAGATATTGATGCAAAACAGCAATCATGTTTAGTGTCTCACCTTATTAAAACTCTGCAGAAGTACTTCATGTTCCCACTTGAGGTCCTTCATATTTTTGTCTGCAACCTTTAGACGAGCCTTGGCACCCTGACAAAAAACATTACATTACTACACATACTTTTTCTCCCTATTCATCTACTGTACTGCATACAACCCGTTATGATATATATAACGCTAAATCTTCTTGCTATCCAAAACATAAGTGCAGTCTGTGTTTTCACATTATTGATCACATTGCAATTTCAAGATCTTTTTTGTTGCTTTTGCATTTAGTCAGCTAGGCCAGTGAAGAGAAGAACAGGAAACAAGTGGGAGAGGGAGATGAGGTAGGTTTGGGAAATGACCTCGGGTCGGACTCCAACCCAGGTCCCTAGATTGATGGTATGGCGCCTTAGCCAACTGAGCCATGGCGCCCCCAATCACATTACATTTTCAACACAAGAGAGGAAAATGACGCAAACGATACTGAAACTACTAAATGGGGGACGATATATTTAGAAAGTTTTTGATGCATTTTACCACCTTGACTTGTTGCATAAATCACTCGTTAGAGTCAAAATTATCACTGTTCAGCAAGCCTTCCATCAAGCCATCAAGCTTTTCCTAAATGTGGACATTGCTTTGAGGATTTATCTGACGCTTTCTGGGTCAAATTTAACTGGTGAGAGATATTTCTCCAAGTCTGGGCACATAAAAATCATCTTTAGACTACAATAACTGAAAATGGATTTAACTTTTACACTGTTCTGTCAACCAAGTATGATCTGCTATGCCAAATCGTGTTCAATAATTTAATGAAAATTAGGGCTGTCAAAAGCACAGCAACCCTGTCATTAATCTGACTAAAAAATTGTATCGATTAGCAGCACTAATGAAAATACATGTTTCATGTAACATAAGCTTGTCTGCAAGGGACATTTCTTTTTTTCTTTGTCATTGCTCTTTATTTGCACAAGTTCAATGGCCATGGCCTCTCCACGATTGGGTCAATATGACGTCAACCCCACGTCCACAAAACCAACGATTCTCATTCCTAAATGCAGAAGAGCTAGCTGGTTTAACAGCCATACCACAATTGCTCAAGTTGCTTCACACATTCAGACACGGCATTGGGAAGTTAAACAGAGTTGGCATTTTACATGAAGGACTATTTTAGAGTGCAATAACTAATGTGTTAAATATGAATTTTGCCCATTTAAAGAGCCCATAGAATGCTTAAGGTATCCAACGGACCATACCGAAACTCCCCAACACCATCTTCCGCCTCCGTAAATATGCAAATTTCAAGCTAGAATTTGCCGGGCTGAAAAAAAACATTCTGAAACTAGTGCTCTGTCTACGTAGACAGCGCAAAGCTACACCTCCTCCATTTCATTGTCCAATCCAAAGAGCTCTGCTCTAGAAGCTTTGGTCCAATCAAAAATGGTTTGGAACAGTCTCTTGTCCAGCCCCCTGTTGCTTCGGCGGTAGGCTATAAACGAACTGTAGTCTATGTAATAGCTAGCTAACACTGAGAACGGCAACGGCTCTAAGAAAAATAAGTGCATTTTAATAAGTGCATGTTGAATTTCTGTTTAACTGGAGAACCTTCGAAAAAAATGTCAGCACGCGCGTGTAACGTTCCAGGATGTACAGGGGTTGTCCGGAATTTGCACTACCTTCCTCTTTGCTGAAAAAACGGTTGCTGGCTAGGCTAAAAAAAATTTTTTGCCTACTTATTATTACGTTTGATTCCATTCCCACTCCCGTTCAAAGTCCTCGGCCTGAGGCCGTTTGAGACCCGGCCCTGGGCCAGCCCCGATAATTGAAAGACGTCAAGCCCGAGACTTTACCCCAAACACCGGTGTTTTACCCCGTAGTGGAAATGCCAATTGTAACGTTTTTGTGCACGAGCAGCAAACTGGAGGCAAAAAGATTAATTAAGTTCATTCATTTTACCTGGCCTACTATTACTGTTAGGATGTCCTTCTGTTGTTTTGGTATTGTTTAGAGTTTACTTAAATGATGAGGGATGTACATCAAACGTTAGACAGGCATTTTTCTGAGTATGTTGGATCACTCAGATCACAATATTTATCATATTATTTTTCATTTAATTAATCCGTTTCATACTGTTTAGGATGCTAAAATTAGTCATTACACGGTGTGGCCAATAGCGGTAGATACAGCACTTGCAATGTTCAGCAGCGCGGTCCGCCTCCAAAAGAATGCAGTGCAACACAATGCAATACAGCGGTCTTTAGATGGAGCTTGTGAGAGAGAAAAACAGAATGTTGCTTAGCCCCTCTTTAACATTTAACGTTAGCAACTGGAGCAAGCTACATGCTGACTGTCTACAAAGATTTGATGAAACTGCCGAGAGTGGAGTGGCCTGATATTTAAACATTGGACTATTAAATTGAAAAGCAAGCAAACACAAGACTAAAACTCCAGGCATGTCTTGAATGGCTAACATTATGTCCAATCTCTGAGCAAAGCCTACCACAACTTCACAGAGAAGTTCTATGTTATTATATTTTTGCCTAACATCTTGGCAAGAATACAAACATATATGCATACATTAGCAATAGAAAGCACATCTGCACCTACAGGGCTGAGTAAGTAACGTTAGGCTACCACACTTGCCAACCTCAAGTTGGACATCCAGTAACGTGCTTTACAATTATCCTAGCTGTCGGCTGTCTGTTTAGACAGACATACTAACATTCACTTCATACCGATCAAAACAAACATACATAAATTCTTTCCATGCTGACCAGACTCTCCTTTACAAATTTATCTAATTTCCATGACAAAAATTACTAATCAATCAATTTGCTACACAAAGATAATCAAATGCTAGACTAACGTTTATCACAAGTAGGCTAAAGTAGACTAACATTTAAGGCTGTTTTGTATTAACCTGCACAGTGGTAACGACAGAAAAAACAGACTCTGCTTTGTGTGTAGAAGATTATTCCTCACAAGCAATGGAAGTTATGCTAACGTTATTTGTGTCTGCTAGAAATATGTTTTGAAAAAGAGATTACTTACACAGAGTACAGCTAGCGTTAATTTATCCAACATTGTAATTCCTCTAGAAAGTCTTTCTCAGGATGTCTTGGACAGCTTGGTTAACAGTGTAACGTAATGTCAGTGAAGAACAAGTAGGCTTGGACTATTGTGCGAAAATCAGGCTACATTTTAGGACAACTTGTGTAGCGTGCATCTACGTTTGATTGAATAATTGCTTACCCCGTTAGACTACTTCGTGTTTTGGTATGGTCCGTTGGATACCTTAAGCTACTTATATTCAACAATAACAAGGTAAATGTGGTTTTGCATTCTATGGGCACTTAAAAAAAATAAAACAATAAACTACAGAAGTAGTAAAGATTTTTCTATTTTGTTCTTCTACCTCTCTGAGTTTTACAAGAGTTTGCAATTATTTTTAGGTTTACATGTTAGCCACTAATACACAAGTGACTTGTAAGGCATGTGTTAAGCAACATCAATCATTTGGTGGGCATGTATTCAGACATTTCATTTTCATGATGAATTAGGCCTTTACTATTGATATAACCTTAAAAATGACCTCGACTTCTATAAGTACTAAGTGCCAAAAGAGAATGCATATAACCCCCTAATATACTGTTTTAATAAATGGGGCTTATAATGACTGAGAGTGAAAATAAAGATAGTAACTATAGCTACTACGTAGATAGGATAGCTACTGTAGTTACTATTACTCAAAAAATGGCCTAGGTCCTATAGAATGAAGCATTTATTTTGTTCTGATACAATTTGTCTAACTGCACTTTTTGTGCACTTTTTTCTTTTCAAGAGAAAAATGATTTATTTTTGTTGATTTATATTATTTAATTGACTTAATTCAAATAATATAAAAAATATGGAGAATTGAATTGTATTGTAATGTATAGTGGGTATTCCGAAACATCAAAAATAATTGAATTGTTGGCTTAAGAAATCAGCATTGTATTGAATCATCATGAAGGTGATACCCTTAATTAGATATATATGGCTGACATGTCAACCTTAATATAAAGTTACCAAATTAACTGTTTCACATGTACCGCCAAGGAGGCTTTGTCCTTCCCATAGTTAGCCAGCTTTTTCTGGAGTTCAGCCACATCCTCTTTTGCCTTTTGCAATGGTTCTGTTAAGCGCTTCCTCTGCAGTTGCACCTCAGCCATCTCCTTCTCTAGGCGCTCCTCCTTCTTCTTCATGTCCTCTACTTGTTCCTAGACATGCACAAAGATGATGGGTTGTTCTATGGAAAGTTAACAACTATAGAAAAATATATGTGTATTTTAATTGGTTCCCAATGTACACAACAAATGAATTACCATACCTTCAGTGAATTGATTAGGGCTAAATTATTTATTGTGATGTCATTATAGTAGTTCTTCATGTCACTAAAGGCCTTCTCATGATTTTTCATCAAAGTACTGATCTGAGCATTTTTATTTTCCTCAAGGGCGTGGTTTTCCTTTTTCCGCCTCTGGTCCTGTTCCTGACGCAGAATTTGCATCTTTTTCTCATACTTTGACTCAATTTCTAAATTATACAAAAATATGAAGTTAAAATACTATTTCAAATGTATATTGCCTGGAATTAAAACACAATTACAGTATCAAATGACTTTTTTACACCCTTACTTAATATCGAATATTAGCCTAATAGCCTGCTTTTATACACTTTTATTTTCAAGAGATGACAATTATACCTTTAACAAGCCTTTCACATTCATTGCGAATATTTGTGATCTCCTCTTCATGTTTCTGTGAAAAGTCAAAGTACGTATTTTCCATTGTAAGTTAACTGACAGCATATAGTTGAAGGGAACAATAATGTCTAAAGAAATCTGACCAACAGAAAACATACCATTTTTATGCTCTTTATGAGGCTTTGTTTGGAAAGTTCTTGATCTCTTAAGTTCATCTTCAGCGATTTCATTTCTTTTTGCAGTTCATTCTCCAGTCCTGAATATTCTTCCTGCATTACTTTGGTTATCACAACTCCCTCTGTCTTGAGTTCGGAGACACTGTTTTGGTGTTCATACAGCAAGTGTTTCACTTTTTGTTTGTACACCTGTATGAAAACAAATTACAGTCAGGACATTTTCATCTCCATCCAACAAGAACGACCAGTCACCTACTTTCAAGCTGCATTGTATGAATTTGTTTTTGTGAACCTCTAAACATTTACCAGACTGTGTGAAACCACATTGCTCATTCAATGCAATTCAGCTCTCCTATAATATTATTAATATTAATTAAGTTGTTGCTGATGGATAAATGCAAAACTACATTGCAAGACAATTAAAAAAATAAACAGAATTGCCTGTGATAGCAAGAGAGTACCATCATGCAAGTGTTGGTTTTGATAAACTAATGTGTTACTGTTTTATGAGTACAGACCCTATTTTTACTACAGTACTGTATTAATACAATCATTGGAATCTCTTTATGAATGACAAAACGTTGACAGACAGAAACCATGAGGACAGATTTAAGAATTTGTTGGTTAGGGTATATATATTCATCCAGAGCCCTCAAGAAAATTGTACAAAATATTTCTGGATAACAGAGCTTGAGAGAATATTTCCAGGACATTTTTAGACTTGAACAAACAAAAATGGTCCCAATGATAGTCTTTAATCAATGTACTGCCTTGTTGACATGAAACTGTTATTTTGAATAGTTTCAATTTGGTTTCCAGGCCAATCACAATACTAATGACAGTTGTAAATGATTTACGTCATAATACTGATACAGGCAAAACATCTGTCTTGGTATTATTGGATCTCAGTGCTGCTTTTGATACTGTTGATCAAAACATTTGAACACTGGGTTGGATTCTCTGGTATACTTATGAAGGGGTTTAAGTCATACAAAACAGAATCTTCTTTGGTGCCATGGGCAACTGTACTTCAACACCTATGTCCTTGACCTGTGGTGTCCTTGGACCATTACTTTTTTACTTATATGCTCCCACTTGGACTTTACTTTACTATATGGAATCAACTTCCTAAAGACATAAAAAAGGCCCCTCTTTTGTCAGTTTGAAATTTAGACTTTAGGACTAAACTGTTCTCAAATGCTTTCTGATGTTGTTTACAACGTGAGATGAGGATATCATGGTGTGGCCTCACCATTTACAAAATGCTTCAATGTTAGATATTTTGTATTTGCAGTTACCTAGCTTAGCATTGAAAAGTAAGTAAACAAGTAAACAACAGTGTGACAAATAAGGCCATCACCTAGCAGTTCGTTTCTAACCTTAAAACAAATAAAGGTGTTTTTACTTATTTTGTTGATCTTAGGTCAGTGGTCCCCAATTATTTTTCCCCAAGGGCCAAATTTTGTAAAGCAAGGGTGGCTCTTCCCGAAATGTTTTCCCATCATCACCATCAAATCTGACGAACACAGATAGCGGTTCCATATCGGTTCGGTCACAAGAGAAGTCTATTGCCAGTGACATGCCCTCTGCTTTAACCAGATCACTGTTTAGTTTTGATGAACAATCCTCAGCTAAAAATTCTATTCTTCTTGTTGTGGTATTGGTCGACAATGGCACCTGCTTTAGTTGCTCCACAATATTTTGTTTGCTTTTCTCGTCGTGACTTAATACCTCTTCAACCATATCAATTGCACACTTTTTAACCAACACAGCATCAGTGAATGATTTTTTGGCCACCCCAAGATTCCAGGAAAAAGAGGCTGCACTAGCCCTTTGTTGTGCTGTGGACAATTTCTGCAGGGTAATAACGGAGCGCCTGAATGAAGATCGCATGTTGGCTATTTTTTGTCTTCGGTTGTCTGAGTTTTCAGGATAATTCAAATTAAAACTAGCATGCATGGTCGTAAAGTGCCTCTTGATATTGTCAGCCTTGCGGACGGCTACTGTCTGCATGCAGATCAGGCATGTTGGCTAAGCATTTGGATGCTCAGGTAAAATAAAGAAAAACTGATCTGTCCAGTCTGGTTTAAATTGACGGTTTTCACAATCCACTTTACGTTTATTTTGCACTTGCAATGGTGGCGTCACAAGTGTCAAGAGCCTAATGAGCCTAAATAAAGATTTCATTCACTGTGTTGTCTTGATGACTAGCAAACATGTCATCCACTGAAGTGGAGAGATTGCGAACATTTTTTTTTTCTGACGTGACGGGCCAAAAATTTGCCTTGCCTGGGCCGGATCTGGCCCGCGGGCCGCCATTTGGGGACCACTGTCTTAGGTTGTAAGGCAGTTGTCTACATTGCTTAATCCTTAATCCCATTGCTTACAATCCTTATCATTTAAGTAGCCCATCCCTGCCCTAGTGTTTGTTTGAGTCTTATAGCCCATGTTGCCTTTCGAGACCAGTTTTTTTCATGCTGCAGAATATCATAGAGCACTTTTAAAGTGTGATTGAGCATGCAAAGAAATTGTATCTGGTACAAGCGGAAGCAGTTGGACAGATTAAATTATACCAGGCAGTGTGCAGGAAAAATGATCTCACTTGGTTGCATTTCAACGTTTTGGTTGGCAAGTTTGGACTACGAAAGACAATGAAAAGAAAACTGACCCAATTTGTTTGAGCCTGTTAGGCCTTAACTTTCTGTTCTTTTTGCCAATAGATTGTATAAAATCAGTCTATACGCTACTCTGTTTTCTTATTGTTTTGTTAAAGAAAAAAATGTTAAAACCGTAAAGACATGAAAATGCAGGAGGCTATATTCTGTCACACATTTATCTTTATTCACAAGAAAAAGAATGACTTGATATTAAATGCATGGTTCCTAAGAGTATCTTCAGCCAGTTCTTTGACATATTTCTTTTATACTAAATGATAAATGCTACACACATGTGATAATAATGATGATTTTTGTACCTTAATTTCAGCCTGATGTCGCTCCTCTGCTTCCTCCATTTCCCTGTCTCTGTTCCTTAGTTCAGCTTTCTTGTCCTCTAAATCTCTTTTAGTAATCTCCCAAAATGTATGGATTTTGTCTCTTTCCAGCTGAAAATAATTGCGTTCTTCCCTCTCTCTGTCCAACTCCTCTCGAAGGCGAACAATATGCTCTTCCAACTGTAAAATACATATTGCTTTCAACATGGAGTTTTACTCAATGCCTTTTATGGCAGGGCAGAGAAAAATTGATTAATCAAATCGATTTCCTTTGAACAGGCCGATTTCGATTCAAAAGCACTTGAATCAATCTTTTTGAAACATATTCTAGCACGTCATTACGATAGTAGCATAACAAGTTGCTCAGCTGAAAATTATGGTTTCCGTGGCCTCACGAAGACTACGGAGCCACGTTAAGTTTTACCCACATGCTAACAGCTAAGTGTTAATAGTATACTATTTGCATTATTAGTTCTTCTGAGATGTCATCCATGTCCAAATAAAATTGGAAATGTGCAATATCCTTAACTGAATCAAAACTTCAATCAAATTAAATTGAGAATCTAATCAAATCTGACCCTTGTGAAGTAAAATCAAATTGATTTGGGAAATCTGAATAGACACCCAGCTCTAGTGCCTATGGTTAAA
>JAGFZM010001425.1:233140-246779 GCA_017657215.1 Limnothrissa miodon
AAA
Source organism: Limnothrissa miodon (assembly GCA_017657215.1). NCBI lineage: Eukaryota > Metazoa > Chordata > Actinopteri > Clupeiformes > Clupeidae > Limnothrissa > Limnothrissa miodon. The sequence continues at coordinate 233,144 of JAGFZM010001425.1, forward strand.
TATGCATCTTTCATCGATATGCATAACACATCGATATGCAAAACACAAACAGTCATGTAATAAATATGCATCTTTCATCGATATGCATAACACAAACAGTCATGTAATAAATATGCATCTTTCTTTGCGTTTCTGCCCATCATGTTAGGAAAGAACAGGTATGTGGAGTGCTGCAGGGTGTTAGTCCTTTTTCTTGGTGCTCTTCGGTGTAGGGATTCCAGATGTTATAAGTAAAATAGATCCAATTTACACTTTAAAAGCAACAACATACCCTGGACTGAATCTAAAAGTATGATCAGGTGATCTGTTTGTCATGTGATCTACTTGATTGACTGGCTTTTGTAAAACAAGCAGCCATTTCTTGAAATGCCTTGAAGGCGGCCAAGTAGCCCAAAACGCATAGGCATGTTTTTGTAGCTAATAAATATTTTAATGCATAAATCTTGAGTGCCTCGGATCTCTTTTAATTTTAACAATCCAAATGTTTTCTGAATCATACTGTATTTTTCCTAATTTCTTGGCAATAAGCCTTATTTACACCACAGTTCAGTCAGTTGAATTTAAAAGTTATTATTTACGCTTTACACTTTCAAAACATTATAGGTTGTAAAGAACTGAAAACATACTCCTGATTTAGTGCTTCATTACGCAGCACATCAATTTTAGGGGAAAAATCTTTTAGATTAAGTTTACCACAGAAGACTATTTGATATTACTTTGCTGAGTCAATAAATGATTTGGAAGACACAATTGACCTTTGGCTAAGCCCCACCCCCCTTAGTTATTGTTGCTACGTCCGACAAACAAATGAACTTCTGGGCTCTTCACACACGATGGCTTATCTCTCTTTCTGACAAACTTTTATCAAAATTTCATGAGGCAGCAAATAACGTGTCAATCAGAACTAAGCAAAAAGGGTTGCAATATGCCTTTGAAGGTTATATACACGACATCCAGGTTAAACGGAACCAACAAGTCATTCAAATACAGGCCAAATCTTACTGATCTCAAGCAAAAACGGAACCACAACATAGACTGCTCATCAAGACGGAGGCTGACAATATCAATGAGCAACACTGTTCATGTACAGCTGGGTATGTCTCTAATCACATTTATCATCGTTACAAGCAAATGTTACAAGCAACGTTTGGTGTTGTGTTTTTTGGCAGTGTGTGCTAGCGACAAGTATCGGTGTGCTAGGTAACTTCCACATAGCTTAATCCATACACAACACTTCTAAGGATTGGACTTTGGTTTTGGGAAGGGAAAAAACAGACACCCCCCTCCAACCTCTCTGGGAAACACATATCAGTATTACAAATTCCCCAGGCACAGCGTTTAACCATATTTGTGATCAAACTGTGAGGGTAACAGCCTGCCAAGCCTGAAAATATGGGACGCCTGCGTTAAAATGAATGGAGCACACTCAAAAACTGTCGGACCTCTGTTGATGCTTGTTCTAGGCTGCGCTGTGATAGGTCAGTGAACATTCTAGGGCGGGGCTTAGCCAAAGGTCAACTGACAATTGCCTCCTAAAGTGGCTGCCATATTTACAGTGTATATTTTTATATAATTATATATATATATATATATATATATATATATGTATGAAGACTTCAGATGCAAAAGCCTCTAAATCTATTTTCAGAAATATTCAAAAAGGAGGTTTTAATAGTATTTTATAAGTAATCAGTATAAAACTGCAATTTATTTTTATTTTTATTCAATTCTTTTTATCATGTAAAAACAAATCAGATTGGATTTGGACTGAATAGATAGTTCGTCAAATTTAAAAAAATATATTTCTGTAAATTAATTGAAATGGCTTTTAGAGGCTTTTGCATCTGAACTCTTCATATATATATATATATATAGGCCTAATGTATAGGCCTAAAGTATGGCTCTGTCTGGTGTGGCTGACTTTTTAATGTTTTAAGTTCTTTACAGTTTTTTATATTTTGAAATAATAATGCATAATCATTTGGAACAGTGTGTTTTGAATGATAGACAAAATCACTGTAGAACAAAGACAGAATATGCATAATCATTTGTATCAGTGTAATATTAATTAATAGTAATATTACCAACCTGCTCCTTTGACATTTCCTCTGTAGAAAGGCCATCAACAACAGTGGGTGTCTTGCCTTTGGCACCCTTTTTCCCAGCTTTTTTCTTAGGAGGCTACAAATCACAATAACATCATGAGGTTTGCCAAAACAGAACTTTATAGGTCCATTTAAATAATCTGACTATAGCATTAGAACCAAAAGCTTGAGCGGTTGAGTTGACAATCTGTCAATCATAATACGTCTGTTTCCTGTTGGGCAGATCATTCCTGCTTTAAATAATTTCCTTGGTTGTGTAGCCTGTGTAGTGTACAACAGTGCTTCACATAAACCAGAGTTGGTAGAGACCTAAGCCTTCAGGTAGACCCCTGATGAAATGGTGTCACTGAATGAGAATTGACCGAAAGCACAAAACAGCTAGGCTGACAAGCAAGACTATACCATCAAAATGTGACCATGACCAATAAACAGGACTCGATCCAAGATGTGGGAAAAACTTTAACACTAGGTACAACGTAATCCTGACTGAGACCTCTACCTTCTTAAACATTTCTGTGAAATAATGAAGAACTAATTACATGACAAAAGAAAATTAAACCTATCACAAGGATTCAGGGGTAGACTACAGCGCGCATATATAATAAAATGATGTCACTCTAGTCAAGTGACCAAATCTATCAACCCTGCTGTCAAATGGCCAAATTAGGTTAAACAGGATACCAAAACAAATTGCCCGATCAAAAGGATAGCCCACCCCAATTAGTGGCGTAACAAAGTGATGAACTGTAACATGCAATATAGGCCTACTGGTATCAAGTTGTATTAAGATGTAAAAGAGACGTATACTTTCCACAGATCAGATTAAGCACAATAGACTGCTTACCATAGACTGACCATCGGATTTTATGAAGCCTTATATAATATGAGATGTCGTAAGCAGAATATTGTTTTAATTACTGTTATGGTTTAGTGGAATTCTCACAGACTGCCTGGACCAGTTACAAACCTAAAACACCCCTGCTCAAGAAATCAATTAGGGTAACGGGAATGGGAATTTAGTTTAGTTTAATTTCAGCATTATAGCAGATCCATGAAGCCAGCGTACAAAAAGTAACTGTCATCACAAACACTGAATTAAGAATGCTGTTACAGTGAGAAAGGGATGTGTTAAAATAGCCAGTTAGACAACAGTTAGCTTGCATTTCTTGTTCTTCGACCTGTCCGTGGTTCTTTTCTTGCGGCCAAATTATGTTAGGGAACCCTTTCGAGCAAATACGAAAACAAACTTTATCCTCATCTATATCAATATTCAGCTACCACGACAATTTAACCTTGAGGCTAGGTCAAGTTACTTTGGTCGTGTAAAGATACCTCGAAAAAAGAGGCTAACGTTAACTAACGCCAAAGTTATAGCTAGTTGGTTTGTGGAGCTGTGGATCTACACATAATGCAATTTCAAAGGCTAACCTTACCGAATGTTACACCCTCTTCAGTTTATGTATCAATCATTTTAATTGCTTGCTGTTACAATTTACGTTATAATTTGGTTAGCTACCCCAAGGATTATTTTGCTACCGAAGAATGAAAGAACAACACTTACCATCCTAAAAACGTGGACAACTTAAACGTGCTAAAATCTCAAGACTGCTTATTCTACTTTAGAGAAATAATGTAGTAATAAGACAAGCCATTTATTTTTCACTAACATTAACCTGTTGCCAGCTGGTTAGCCAGCTAACTTGACTGATATTTTTGATCTAAACATGGACAACAACATGGTATCATGGCAACAGTTCAGCTCTACTTCCGTGTGACGCAATGGCCGTGATATCTATGGTTGAAAACGAATGGAATGGTCGTCGCTCTCTTGGGTAAATGTAGGTAAATGTAAGTCGTTAGCCAAGACCATAGACTGTATTATAACATAATATACAGTTTATGGCCAAGACACACTTCGTTCACTCCATACAGTCTATGGTTCACACCAATCACTTGCAATCGGATTTACCTGTGGAATGTACCTTTTGAATAAGAATGTTTCTCTATTGTCACGCATCATGTATGTTGAAAACCACTGATCTCTAAAGAATAAGTTATTCTTTAGAGATCAGTGAGGAGAGTGAGAGTGAGGAGGGCACTGACTTTTGCAGCTTTAGTCTATATGACATTTGCCTCTTCATTTCATCACAGGGTGTTTTGATATGGCACTTCTGATTTGTATTGCGTTTGTTGGCGAGTTGGCAATTTAATTATTTCCAAAAATATTCTGCAAATAATCCCCCGTAGCCTAACACAGATTAAAAAAAAAACATGTAATAACCTTTCACGTTAGGACTGCGCATTTAGGATACCCGATCGGCAATACGTTGCCAACATGAAATCTTGGTGCTTGGTGAAACTTGCTTGGTACCGGCTGTCTACACTCCGCAACAGTAGGGGGCACTAATGAACAGTTCTGGCTGTTTGGAGAATTAGAATAGCAGGAAGTTGGTGAGTAACGTTAACAGTGAAATGCCGAAGAGGTGTCCAACCCATTTTCTAAACACTCCAGTGTAATTTCTGAGTTAAGCAGTTGCAAGTGAAATTGTTAAATTGTCATACTGATATAACGTAGTCACAATTAATTGGCACAGGACTTTTGGTTATATTTAAACGTTGGCACTAACAGCTACTCGTCAAAGTATGGAGGCTAGCACAGAGCGCAATCCACCGCCATTCCGTGATCATATGGACCAAGAAATAAATTCGAATAAATTAGAACATGACAGTGACGACGAGGGCGAAGATATTTTCACTGGCAATGTAAGTGTGTAGTGTCAATTTTACAGTAAACAATTTTGTAACTAAAATGCCCCAACAAATCCCGTATGATGCACTATTTAGCTTTAATTAGCAGTCTCCACAAACCAGAACACAGCTGTTAACGTTAGTTAGCTAGCCACATTTATTCACTCTGACCTCGGTTGTGAAATGATAACTTGACCTGCTTTATTAAACCATGAATCCCACTCAATATAGAATATTCACTTTAGTGTAAGAACAAGGGGGGGGAATTGTGTATGTATATGGCATTTCATTTGCACTCAGCTTGATGAACACTGTCTCATCTTTTCAAGCATAGGATATTTGTATGTGTTATTATGCAATCTCCACTGATGAATACAGACAAACACTCAACCTTCATGTCATGAATGAGACACACATTCATGTCTCAATTTACATAAGAAAATTAGCAATTTTATTAGCACTATGTGAATGTGATATGGGAGGTTAGTTTTTTTCCATAAGGTCTGTTAAGTGAAACAGAAATCAAGATTTTGTCAAAAAGGATAACAAATGCACAGCACATGAGCCACTTTTCTCTGTTTTTAACTTGTCTCCCCCAAGTCTCGGTTGTCTCCATCCAGATATTATGTTATATGAGTGATAGTCAGGGTATTTAATAGGTGGACCTTGGTCAGGAATATCATTTCTTTCCTTTCATTTTTAATCATTGTGCAATTTTGCCAACATTTTTATTTTTTAGGCTACGTTCTGAGCGGCGTTCGGAGTAGAGACATGGAATGGCAGTGTTGGAGAAATATTAGCTTATTAGTTGGGCAGCTCGTTCATTCAGCAGACCTTTAACCCCCTCGTTTTCTACAGGTTGATGGGACCCATGTCTTTTCCGGGGTAAAGGGTAGGCCTATTTTAATGTCAGGCGTTTAGTTTATCTGCTTCTGTATTATCTTTCCATCAATTGCTTGTCCTCTCATATGGAGCGCCTTTCTTATAAGCCTGCGTGTGAGTGGTTTGTTTTGGTTTTGTAGCTACCTGTTACTGCAGCCACTACTCTCCTAGCCTTTTTACTCTCTGCATATTGCTTTGGAAGCTGTCTCTTTAAGTAGTTGAAAAGCTTTGTCGCGTTGCCATCTGATGTGCGAACATTTTCTCTGCAGACTTTACTGATACTGCTTGTTCTTTATTGTTTTGAGTAAAAGCTAAACCAGTTCCATATCACTGATGTACCATGCGTTACGTTTTCACTTTCAGCCATAGCTTCCCGCTACAAGCTACATTCGGAATCAAAGAGGGGGGGGGGGAGCGAGAACTCTGTCAGTGACGTAGTTCACTTTGGTTGGTTGAGCGCTGTTTTTATAAGGCGGGCATTAAGCACTTGCAAATAGGGTGATTTGTTGAGGTAAAAACATTAGGAAGAGCATAGAACTAGAATATATGGAATGTTTTCATGATTATATTATTCATTACTGTATTATTCATTACTGTATTATTCATTACGATACTGCTGTCTCTGCTTTGGCAGATCGCCAGTACATAAATCGTCTTCACGATCTCATATCGTCATATCGCACACCCCTAGTAGTCGGGGGACAAGAATAAAATACAAAGAATATATAAAGTGTAGAATTCCTAGGGTGCAATAAATTGGGATCCCATGTGTGGTGGGTTTGTTCTTGACTCAGAAATGTGTAGATTACCCTTGTGCAGGGCTCTAAACTAACCTTTTGCCAGGTGCACTGGTGCGCCTTACTTTTTTTCTTGGGTGCACCAGCACAAAAGTTAAGTGCACCAATTTTTTTGAACACATCACATGTAACACCGTCCTTTTTTTATTAATCGCTGTCTGGACATACAATATTGATTTGTAAATGATTAACTACACCAAGTTCTATGTTAAGAGCACAGTTCTAAAAAGTTACTTATTCTTAAAGTGCTTCATTTAGCTGAAATATAAACCTAACCTCTTAATGCACAGCCCCCAATTTTTTGTGCTTTCAATAGTTATTCTATAGTATTCCAGAAGTAGTGACTCCCAGGGTCTTAGCTTTCATTCAAGACCAATATTAAGTTTCTAAGTAAAGGGGCTTTCAAGTTATAAGCTTTTGAATGTCAGTAGGCACTCTTGGTTACCAAAAGTTCCTATTGGAATTTCCATTGGGGACCCAAGCAAAACGCATAGACATGCCTTTACAAAAGCTGTTGTGGAAAATCATATTTTTGGTCTTTTGACTTCAAAGTTTAAGTGAAACAAGCTGAAAAATGGGGTTAGGGCCTAGATTTATTGATTTGGGGGTGTTATGAGAATGGTACCTTCATATCTTATTTTGAAGTGAGCGGGGAAAAAAACTGTTCCAACTTCTGTAACTCTGTGTCAGTATGTCACAGAAACAAACTAATTCTTCTAGAAAAAAAACCTGAGGGTGTGACCTTTCCAATGATATAAGGTGTATCCCTGAGTCTCAAACTCTGTAGGAACTATCAAGCTTTTAATTCATTAAAACATCTCAAGCTGACACATTTACCCTTTCACAAGCCCCACCCCCCTTAGCAACTGTTGCTACATCTGTCAAACTTTCGCTCCCAGCAGTTTCCCACCATAGAAATTAACAAAAATCCATCCAATTTTAACTTGTTTCTACTTCTGCCCAAAGAAATTATTTGTAACTTGGTTAAGTGAAAAAACATCATAGAAAAGTAGACTGAAGGGACTGAGAATTTCTGTCAGGCCTCAAAATTAACTTTTTTTCCTTCATGTCCCCCAGGGGTCCCGAATTCTATATTGCATTGTCCCGAATGTGCCAAATAGTGTCCCCATTTTTTCCCCTTTTAAATAGAGCTGGGTGGTTTGACCAAAATTTCAAATCACGTTTTTTTTTTTTTTTCCCCCTGAGTGGTCCCATGATGTGCTACCTCCTATTTATCTCTTAATATAGCTCTAAAGTCATTTACATTTACAGTATTTTATTAATACAATGCATTCCCTCAATGCAATATGAAAAGAGAATGGGACTAAAGTGAAGGAATCACATGCCATGGTAGTTGCAGTAAAAAACGCAGAATCTTTTGTTTTTACACATTTTTCAGACAACTTCAAAATGAGCTAATGTATAAACTTAATGCGTAAATCTTCCTTCATTTACTGCATATTCAAGCAAAGTAACCCTAGGTATGTCAACAATAAAAAATAACTTTAATAATTAAATAAAATATAATAATATTTAGGATGTCTTTGAAGGTGCGGGGGCCAGGACCACGGCTCAGGGACCCGACACAAAAAGGAGGGTACAGGGTATTTGAAGGGAAAATATACAAAAACACCCTAAAATGGAAATAAATTAATAAACCTTGAAATGTCTTGAAATACCTGTAGCAAGCATAACCTGCAGAGTTAGGCAGTTTACAGTGAGGGAGACTACATCAACCAACCAACACAAGAGTGACCCTTGACCCCAACCCCCTGCAGGAATCAAGGAATCAAAACAAAAGGCTATATTTATTACCTACCTAAAATGTTAATAATTTCAAAACGTTTACTAGGATCAGGCACAACTGTTGTCAGAAACTGTCAATTTAAGAAATTATCAGTTTAAAATACAAGGCACAAGTATCAGGCCTATATAATTTAAGTGGAAAGTATTATTGGGCATGCTAAAGTTACATTAAAAGCACAAGACAGTTGCATTAAGGCCCAGAGGTTCGCTATGGAAAAAGGTCTGTGTTTAAAACTCGTGCTGTTTATTCACCGTTAACTGTCCAGTTGAACATCAATCGTCAATCGCTGCCACTGCTTTCTTGCCTGGCAATATCAGCCGCCGAAATGGGAAATGCTACCCTAGTGGTAGGCTATTGCAGACAGCAGTGTTGCGTCTGAGGGCAGCATTCACGTGTTTATAATTTTGGTGGACGTGAACTAAACAAATTAACATTATATTAATGCCTGATGAATGATACTGTGATCACGTTCGTTTTTTAAATTTTGAACTATTAACTGAACTAGCAGCTAGTTCATGTTGAAAGTGAACTTTCCCAACACTGAAAATTGTTCTAGTCTTGTCTTAGGCTAATGTTGACAGCCCTTTGTTAATAGAATAGGGGGGAATTCAGGGGAAAGCCATATAACTCAGACAAGAACTATCTGTCTGACTTTACTGAAACAGAAAAACTGCGCTTACGTTTCTCGCAAACGAAATTGAAATCTAGAAGCTGCTTACAGGTGGATAACGTTAGCCAGGCTACATTAAATTTATTGACTGACTACTCTAGCACACATGACCGGGATCCTAATAGACGTGTTAATAATGTAACGTAACATAATTTTAAGTAACACTGGACAAAGTAACATAGCGTCTGCTGTCTACCGCTAGCCTACTTGTAATAAATGTTGCTCATCAGCTGACCAACACAACAAGCAGGCGAGGCGGAGCGTAGAACCCACAACCAGACCTGAGAGTGGGCTGGGGGAAACGCTAGTGAGTATGCAAGTGGAACTGCGCTCCAGACGCAAAGACTTGGGGATCAGCGGAGAAATGTCTTAAAATACGTTCCCCGTTTAGATTTTTTTCATTGTCCCGGAATTGTCCCAGATCTGATAACTTTGTGCCCCAGTAACATTTTTTATAGTCCTCGGGACATCGTTAATTTCGAGCCCTGGTTTCTGTATTTGAAGGTTACATACACAGGCAGACGTAACTAGGAAAACCCAAAGGTCGCAATGTTATGTGAATGGTTTTATCCATTTAATTACGGTACTTCTTTTTCGGTACATTGTAATACAACAGCAATGATGTTCGCGTACAGCAGGTAAGGCCACACCAATAAAATTAGTTGGTTCTCAGATTTTTCCAGGAAAAATATGGAGCAAGCGAGCGAAATAAAAAAAAAAATGTTCTGAAGGTAAATTAGCACATTCACAGTTAATGTTCATTAAAGACATTTACTCATGTGTTAAGCAAAAACTAAATGTGGTCTAATTTATAAACTTAACTTTCACACCTCACAGAACACTTTTTGTTATGCAGGTTTTAGGCAATGTACAAATTCATAATTCTGTCATTCTATGTTATGTAAAGGTTTGACGGTTTGTCAGAGTTTGAAAATCTAAGCACCAAGCAAGCTGGCTGTGGAATTGAGGTATGACATATAATGTAGACTACGTCTAGGCTGCTGTAGCCTTCGTTCAAACTCATTTTGTCACAGTTCATGACAGGGCATTAGAACGTCAAAATCGCATTGATTCATCAGAAATTAGATAGTGACTAAAACTTTGGGATCAGCGTAACGGAGATTCATCAATGTGCAGTCACGTGAATCTAGAAAAGAGAATTGTTTTGCATGGAAAAGAGAAACGTGTGTGCGAGGATGTGAGTGTGTAGGCACTTGTCAAATGTTTTTCTATTCTGATCAAATATTCTAATAATTGCAAACACTGGCCTAGCAGGATCCACTGGCATCTTTCCTCATATCATGTCTTGTCTCTTGCGCTCTGAAGTGAAAGACGCGATTTGATTTGGTTTTCAACGTCACGTGATGGTAGCATGGTTTTTTCAGTATTATAGCTGTCAGCCACAGTGTTTTTTATGTTCGTGTGAGTTCGAATTCAATTTTATTTTATTTTTATTTCATTTTGCATTTTTTTCAAGCGGCGAATCCGAGAACCAACTAATTTTATTGGTATGGCCTAAGGGGCATTTTATGACACATCAACGCAACTTCAACCAATCCCCGTGAATTCAGGGCGGTGTTGCAATTTTAACTAATCACCGCAACTTTCATTTGCGTGGTCTTGTCGAGCTCACGTCGACAAACTATCTTTTTTACACAGAGCTAGAATCACACGTCTATGTCTACTTTGCAGCGCGATCAATGGCATTGTAATTGCCCGGCCCACATTGAAGCACCCCGATTTTCCCAGTCAATCGGGTTTTACGCGCATCTGGTTATGCGTTTGCTTCTGTTTTTTATGTGGTGGCATTTCTTCCGTGTTTTTAAAATACTTAACACATTTAATCGGGAGGTATAGGCTACGATTTTGCTATAGGCTTATCAAACATTTGACTGGATAGCAACAGTAAGACAGGGAGCAAAGAGACCCAGACGACAAGAAACAACAGAGACAGGTCAGGAGAGCAACACCAAAATGTATTCGACAGAAACAGTGGTCACAAATGGGCAAGAAAGTTCTACACCTTTTAAATCACATGTCTAAAATTAAATGTCGAAGTTATAATTAATGTCGGGCAGAAGCTTCAATACAAATTAATAAGCTAGTTTAACAACATTTAGTAGCGTGGCTGTAGTGAAGCTACAGCATGAGTGTACTGACTCTGATAGCTTAATTTAGTTTTTTTTTTGCCAATGAAGTGATCCTTAAAGTTATATTATCAAGCATCAGCTCACAGCAGCAAATCCTCTATCTAGGCTGCACATGGAAGATCAGTTCATTGTAATAATGTGATGCATTTGATGCGTCAGTCATGCCATAATAATAAAAAAAAAGTCCACAATGTATGATCATATCACAGTAAACAGGCATACAGTAGGCATATCAATAGGCTATATACTAATCAGTTACTATTGTATAGCTATTGAGAGAGCTGTTTGTTAATCAATACAGTAACAGTCTAGAAGCAAATTGGACTATTAAATATAGGCCTTTTGTACATTAAAAAAGTAGCTGTTTTTAACTACTGTCATTTTAGCTACATTTGGTCTTAAATAGCTTTGGTGTAGTGGAGTTTCATCTGATGTGGAGTAACTGGTGGATGCTTAGTTAACTGCATTTCCTGATTAGCTTGCCCAACTGGTTATAATATATTGTTATACAGACAACTTAGGATAACCAAAGAGACAGGCAATATTATTGCACATAGGCTATACTTATAAAAGAGATCAGAAGAGGAACCAATAAAATGTAGGTTACAGTAGGCCTATGTAGCCTGTGAGACAGATGGACAATGACAGAAAGTTCTATGCTGTTAATTAATGCTGTTATTTTTAAATGTTTTCAAAAGTTGGGCCTGCTGTAAAACTTTTCAGGGTTTGTTGATTATATTCTAGTGCTACAGTATTTCAAGAAAAGGAGCAAGTAGTGGATTGTACTTTTAAACTGTGAAATTGGTGGATTTATAAAACCTTGCCATTTTGTGCACATACACCTGCAAGAAAGCGTCCCTCATCTTTTTGAGATATCCTGGAAAGTGTCCCTCATTTGAGGTTGAGGGAGTTGGCAGCCCTAGTAAGGTTGTTTACAATAATTTCTCAGTTTCAGTTTTTCAGTAATAATTTAATATTTCCTCATTTTAAAAAAAGTAAAAAAGGGAAAATCACAATTACTTATAGCAACTTTTACTTCCTCACGCAATATAATCACAACAACAAACTAAAAATCACCGCAACTTTCATCGCATTTTTTGGGAAAAACTCCCGCAACATCAGGTATTTTAGGCCGCAACAATCACAAAAAAGGCCCGCAAAATCCTGGAGGGACTGAGCAACCCAGAAGTAACCCAGGTTCACCTTGTTAAACCGGGGGTGACAAACCCTGGTTATCCTGATTTGGTGTTACTCGGTACTACGACGCTGGTTACTTGTTAACCTAAATGGAGTTTGTGCACGTTCACATAAAAGGGGGGATTTCAACGCAAGTAACCCTTTTCAACGATTGCTCAATCACCTTATTTCACTGATGGGGCATGCTTCTCTGGATTATTAGTTTTCAGAATGCCTGAAATGTTTGCAAATAATTCTTAAAATCGCCTAAAAAATGTAACACAATTCAGAAGTGCCATATCAATTGATATCAAAACACCCTGTGATGAAATGGAGAGCTAAATGTCATATATCGGTTTGTCCCCAAACAATTCTAGGACGCTGTGACTGCCTACCTTCTTCAAATCTTGCAGACAGGGTAGACTCCCTAAAAATGCGGGAGTCGTGGATTGAGCCTGGTCACCTTGCATCCAGACTTGCCTGATCACATGTCATCTAAGAATTTATCTTTTTGGTCATTTTGTTAACTTTTAAACCTTTGCATGAAGGTTGAGGCAAAATATGTCACCTGTAAATTAACAGGGCCACCCCATGTGGTTCGACAGAAACGCGTTTAAAATATGTTAAAGGATAAGAAAGAGCTAACAGCTCCATAGTAGGCCTGGCAAAATCGATTCCTCTTCAGGATTCGGGTTATTCTGAGTCACTCACTCAACTGATCCGGGTTATGCGAGTCACTTGAGTCAGTATTGCTAAATCAACAAGAAAACTCCTAGTCCTAGTGTACAATGGTTATTACCACTGCTGGATCTACTAATATGTTTATTATGCTAGGCTACTTATGGGATAATAACATAGCCTTACATTATATAGACTGCTAATAGAAGACAACTAATGATGTTATCTATATTAGGCCTATAGCCGGAGTGATTGTGTTTTCCTGAATTTCACCCAGGGGATTAATAGATTATTATTATTAGTTATTATTATTATTAGTAGTAGTGGTAGTATTATTACGCATAGCTATTATTATTATTATTATTATTATTATTATTATTATTATTATTATGTCATCCAACCATGTAACCGCGGTTACGCGAGTTTCCTCATGTGGCCGGTTAATTCTGCTTACCCGAGGATTCAAGAGTCCCCATCTACAGTTTGCAATGTTTCGGACTGTCTACCAGACCAAATGAACAATTATTTTAATACATTACATCTATAGGCTACGTGCAGAACATTGTGTTATTTCAGAAGTGAAAAAATGGCGTTTGTTGTGGAGTTGCTTTTCCTAACACAAG
>JAGFZM010001425.1:246789-279945 GCA_017657215.1 Limnothrissa miodon
AACCGGCTGACTGGACTCAACTGATCCAATGTAACCGCGATTCGCGGTTAATTAGCGCGACCCTAGGGACTCGAGATCCATGAGTTCCCGTCTACGAGCTTCGCAGTTTCCGGCTCTGCGGGAAGTTCTTATCTCGGACTGCCTGTGCCCATTGTCACTTGTGTAGTTGTGGTTGCCTACGAGAAATTGTAAGTTATACATCTTATGGCAGCAAGAGGTTTGTGTGTGGCGCTGTTTATAATTTTAAATCAAAACTTAGGACTCAAGTGATCCGGGTTAATAATACCAGAGAATCGCAACTCATGAGTTAATATAAAGATACGGGTGAAAGATCTGATTGAATCAGGATTCAACCAGGTCTACTCCATAGACTGTATGTGGACCGCAGAACAACGTTGCTAAACATTTGGTCACATACAGGGTTACAGCCAATTGAGATCAACTGGTACAATCCACTGCTGGTTGCCAGTTCTCTCTTCCGAATATTCCATTGAGTCAGGCCGCAAAGTCACCTGTTTGTATCGATTGACCTGGCAACCTCTTCTCCCCACTGGTTTTGAACACGCCGTTAACTGTTTGCAAGATTAACTCAATAGCGCTGTATAGAGAAAATCCTTGTTCACGTTGGATGGTTTTCAAAAACAGAACACACTCGATTTGGGCGTTTCTTGAGAGCTAGAAAGCCTACGTTGTGTTTTTTTTTTTTTCTTGACATGGGTTTAGAACTGTTTGCTACAACTTGCCTTGAACACCATGATAAGCTCCGGTGAGAATGATTAGCTCCTGTTTGCTCGATATTGTTAATAATGTTAGCTTGTTTTTAACGATAAGCCTACGTAACAGAAACACTGGTCGGCAGTAATGTTTTTAATTGATTCATAAAATATAATGATTTTGAGCCATTTAAAAATGGCGAACGCGTCTTGCGTTGTACACTTCTGCCTTCATCCATTGACTGGCGCAAGTTTTTTTCAGCGTGAAAGACCACAGTGGTGACAGGAAAGCCTTGCCTTGTCTTTAGACCATAAGCAACTAAGCTGTAGTGTAAAGTTGCTTTGTTAATAGTGTTTTTATTCTCTGCTCTTGCCTTTGTTGCTTGTCACCATTTAAAAGTCAATTTACTTCTGGCTGTTTTACAGGTTTATTAACTTCTGATGTGAACACAGTAAAGAGAGTGGTTTACAGTTTGGGCTCTAAATTAAACAGCAGTGTGAAATGATATCTGGTATTCCAGTGGTTACCCAAATGTGAGAAACAGTGATTGGTCAAAACTGTAGTGTTGGTCACTTCCATGACACCACAAAACTAATGTAAATTAAGAGTGACAACTTACGAGCAATCACTGTTTATTCTGGCATCTGGGTGACCATTTTAGAGAAACCAGCTGCTCTTTAACACTGTGTAGTGTCAGTGTAGTGTAGCTGGTAGAAAAAAAACTATAACTATTTCGTGTTTGGTTAGTAATGTTAATATCTACTCAGTGTGGGTTAACAGAGCTCAATATATTCCGTTCGTCCAACATTCTGGATCCCCCCCCCAACACCCATCCATACACACACACACGTGCACACACAACGCGTCTCGCATTGTACACTTCTGTACACCCCCCCCCCATATTAACTTGTGATGTGAACACAGTAAAGAGAGTGGTTTACAGTTTGGGTACACAAACCCCCCCCCCCCTCTCACCTTTTTGACCCCTGACCCATTAACATGCCTGCAGTTTAAACCTATCCACCTTTCGTAGTATGGGTTAATCGGAAAGTTATGCCACAATCAAGTTCAAGTGATCAAGTTACTCTCGAAGTTACCCTGATAAGCCAGTAACCCTGCTTCGTAGTACAGGCCCCTGATGTCTTCTCCTTGCAACATTATATATAAAAAATTTTGTCCAAATCATCCTACTCATGCATGTCCCTGTCTTGTTTTATGATTTCTGACGACTTAACTATTTTCCCAAAAGTAGTAAGAAGATAGATCTGTGGTAACAAGTTAGTGAAGTCATGGTAACAACTCAACAAAAATAACTGAATACAGAACTTTGTATTTGTGGTAGCAGGTCAGTAACAAAATGATTATATTAAGGGAATACCTCAATGGTGGGATTTGATGGCAATATTTGAAATACACTAATGAAATAATATCAGTAGCATCAAGTTAACTTGATAACTATCTGTACTTCATGTAGGTTAAACCTGCCTGTGGCACCCCACTGAACAACACAACATCAGACATCTTCACTGAAGAGGGATCACGCACTACTTCACAGTCCAACCAAGTGTTCCAGCATGATTCAAATGGTCTACGTTCTGATGATGAGCAAGACTTGTTTGCAGGTACATTTAGAATTTAAACATTTTGATTAATTGCTGCCGATTGATTTGATTGTTCAATTTCCTTTTATGGCTGTCCAGAAAGAGTGGTCTTTTAATCCGGAAGAGGCTTATAATCAAACCCAAACTCAAATATGGATCCTTTGCCTATATTTACAGAGTTTTATTTTACCGTTAATTTAATCTTAGGAATACTCTTAAATTACAGTAAAAGTTATGTTAAGTTTAATTTAATTTTATTTGTATAGCGCATACTTAAAACCTTTTTCACAAACGAGCTGGGTATCAATAAGTAGACTGAGGAAAGTAATTCTCTGAACAGAGTGCACAGACTCGGACCAGTTAAATCAAAGAAACTTCTTTTCTCTAACAAAGCTGTGGGGACACGGGTCAAATCGAGAGCCATTATACCCTATTTCGCGCAGTGGGCCAAAGCTCAAAGGAAAATACTTCGGCATCAATCAGCAGTACCCTGTAGAGATACTGGACACACGAAGAGCACTGCTTCCAATAATCAAATTCGAGAAAAGATTTCAAAAAAGAAAAGGGAAGGGTAAGACTTGTTGCAGATAAACTGTATATCGATGGTGAATTATATAAAGATGGAACAATCACACCATGGCTTTATTTGCTGGAGCCAAATGATGGTGAAGTGTGTATTGGTGATTGAATTAATGAGCTTAGTTATGAATTGATCTCCCACAAATGATTTGTTATGTTGGATGCTACTGACATTGCCTACTTTTAGTCTTTTAATATGACAGACATAAGGTATGCTATTTTAAATCTGTGTTTCTTTTGTTTTCTGTTTGTCTTTGCATACATAGTAATTTGTTTTCTAAAACTACTAAGATAAGTAATAAAAATAAACTCTCTAAATTATTAGGAGTCTGGAATACTGCTTGAAAATTGCCGGCTACTGTATAACTGTTAGGGCCTGGCTAATTATATGAAAAGAATTGAAATATTTGCTCGGTTGGCTGAAAAAGGATTTGGATATAATTTGTTTACAAGAGTGTCATTCTCTTCGAGATGATGGATGGAGAAATGGAGGTGAGAATGGAAGGGACTATTTACTTTATTCATGGTGCAAAAAATCAAAGAGGAGTCATTGTACTGTTTACAGACCACTTTGAACATTGTGTGCATAAAATGGAACGGGATGTGGATGGTCGTATAATACGTTTTGGGCAGTCTACACTCGGACTGTCTACACTCGGACATATTTATGCAGCTTAATGTAAACGGAAACTTTTAGAAAACGATGGTGAATTATTTTGGAAAATGGAGGGAAGAAAATATTTGTTTATCAAAATACCCAGGTATGTGTAAACGTAATCTTAGTTTCCTTTACAAAAAACGATTTTGTTGCTTGTGAAAGACGGCTTGTGGGTTAAGCCATGTAGGCCAAGCAATAGCCCACAAGCTTTCTGGAAATAGCTAGCTCTAATGCTAGCGGTGGAACGTTATGCAGTGATAGCTAGCTTGTCCTACCAACAATGAAACGTCAACCATTAACAGTGACACAAAACACAATTTTGATTAAACTTTAGAACTAATGTCTGAGATGAAAATATATACCTCTATACTGGGCTTTCTTCTCCTGGTCTTCTTTCCTTCTCTTTCACCCTTGGGCACCCGATAGGTTGGTCCTTTTCATTTTGCAAGTTTACCGTTTGTGTGCGACACAGTGGAAAAAAAACTTCAGTGTATTGCATTGTTTACTTTAAATTGGTACAAAATCTATCAATATACAACAAACGTGTATTTTAAAATTGAAATGATAAAATATTACTTTATTTAAATTTAACATTGTAAATATTATGTTAATTTTTTTTTTTGTTTTTACATGGGTTTGTCTTTTTTGTCCTTGAACAATGTCAATGTGTTCTAAAAAGCTTAGAAAGCTTAAAAAGCTTTGTATTTTTTTTTTTTGGTAGGCATTTGTTTTTTTTTTTCAGCACCCCTTCTGTTTAATCTGTAGTTATTTTGTTTTCTTTTGTTTTTCAGAGGCAACAGTGGAATTATCTATGGACAAGGGTAACAGACGAGAAGGCAAAAAAGAAATGTCAAGCCAAAATCCTTCTTCACAGGAAGTTTCCTACAACTCTAGTGCGGCAAACAAATCGTTGGAAGAGGTAGGACAAAAGCTAGTTATTATTACTTATTTCATATAACTGGATCGCTGGGCACACAACCTTCTTAAAAACCTTATTGTGGGGATAGGATTTTTTTTTGTATTGTAGAGATGATTTGCAAATGTAGTACACACCATTTTATTAACAAATTTAAAAATGAAAAATAATTGTATTGCCAGCAAATCTAGTTGCAGCAAAAGTAGAGATTTGAAGTAACAATTAAATAACAAATAAACAAATAGATAATAATTATTAAGAATTTGGCTTATCACATATATTTTAATCCATAAAATAGATGCGGCTTGTGTGGTGTAGAGTATTTTACACCACAGTGTAGAGTATTTTTAAACAATGCAAGAAATGTCACTGTTTTCCATCAAGCAGAAAAATGTGAATTTGTTTTGTTATTTCTTAATGAAGTGGGAAGAGGAAGAAAGTAGAGACAGGTTTGAATTAAACATTGCAGTGACTAATCCTGAAAAAGTTGGTGAGTCATCTTTTTTTTAAGTATGAAAAATCATAATTACTAAATATTTCTTAAATATTTCTTAAAAAGTGAATGCGTGTTGGCCTTTTCATAGTTATTCATTTTAATTTGACTTTTTACAGGAGATGGTATGAATGCTTATATGGCTTATAAAGTGTCTACACAGGTATGTACAGACTTGCTTATGGGGGAATGACAAAAAACACAATTACAGTGTAACACCAATTCAGCTTAACTTCTGTTTTTTTTTTGTTTTTTTTAATCTGACCAGTTTGGACATTGAATCAATTTTGACCGCATTGATGCAAATATAAATGATAAGATGCATGATTGAAAGGCAGCAGCTAGTTAATCCCTCAAAAAGGGATGAATTGCCTGTAGTTATCAGTGATAGTTTCTTCTTGTTCCTCACTTGATTTTTCTCAAGGTATGTGATATATGAGTGCCCTTCTTGCTACTGGTGTTTTTTTTAAGTGTTTAGTTGTTTTAAATTATGTACAAATAATGTGCACAGGATTTTAGGAGCTGTGAATTAGGAAATCAGGATACTGTGAAGATGTCAACCAGAGATGTTAACTTGAGTCTGAGACTTGGACTTGAGTCGCACTAAGTCGCACCAACAAAGACTTGTGACCTGACTTTCGACTTGCCCTCAAAATATTTTGACTTGACTCGGACTAGGATGTTGTGAGTCGTGAACAATGTTCATTTAGGTGGAATTACCCATTTCATAATTAGTTTGTATGAAAATGCAAACTATTGTTATCCAAAGTCGTCTTACTAACATGGCAGTGCAAACTATTGTTTTCCCCTTTCTTATTAGTTTGCATGGAGATGCAAACTATTGTTATTCGTTTTCTTCTTTTTCTTAATCTTCACCTAGGAACTTCACTCAAACTTCGTTGCGTAGGTCTCGCTCATGCCATGTGTGCTATGACTTTTCTAAATTCTGACTTGAATACTTTTTAAACTATTACTAAAAAAATGATAAAAAATTGACTCCATTGACTTAAAATGGGAAATTTAGAGTGTAGACAATCCTGACTGGGTGTCTAGTCTTCTATCAGACTTAATTAAGCTTGAACCGTTTAACCTAGAAGCTTTGGCGCTTGGTCATGCCTTGTACAATGTGTATTTCCAAGTCATTAACTATTATACTTTTTCAAATATTGCAGTTTACGTTTTATAAAACATTAAACTAGTAAGCCAAAAATGTCGTTTACAGTGAGTGATGGAACAATGAGGTCGTTGCAACATATGTTTCAACCTTCATTTAGAACAGGGGTTGCGTATTGGAAATCAGTCAGTGGATTGTCATGAAGTCTCCTTCGCTAGTAGAAGCTCAAAAGTTTGGAAAATGGTGCTTCATGCCTACATGTGTTGCTTAAAATAAACGAAAGAGCAACTCCTAGGTTCAAAACTGCGGGCTCTGGTGTAGCTGAGTGAGTGAATAGGCTATTCTATGGCACCATAATCCCCCATCACAAATTAAGGAATATAGTGTTGAAGTAGGCTACAATCAAGGCACTCAACCCTCATGCACTAGCCATGAAACTCACTTATTTCAATTTGTCACGGTCTCACACCTGATTTCTCACGGTTAGAAATTAGGCTATTATTTTTACAGCACAGAAATTCACTAAATTTAGAAAGTTGACAGATTTTAACTTTGCGGCTCAATAAATCATAAACAAAACAATCTTACAGCACAATATACGGGTATACCCAACGGTGGTAAGGTAGACAAGCTACAACCGGATTTTCGTCCAAACAATATGTATTTAAAGAAATACGGACGACATCGGTCCCAATGACCAGTGTACCGTAAGAAGAAAGCATAGGAACCATCTGCAACATGCAAAACGCAAACAGATAATGTCAATAACTTCATTTCCAAAGAGTGAAGAGCCACCAAAATCACCAAAAGCTTTTTGGAATGTTTTTGAGGTTGAATCTCACCTCTTAGTTTGGTGAAATGTAGACTACCTTACTCCATATATATATTTTTTTTATTATGACTAACATTCATCTTTGTTTTTATGAACTGTAGCCTACTACCACCAAAATGGAAACACACCACTCATTATGGTTGAAATTTACTTTGGTGAAAAAATCATTATTAGTTTGCATGATGACATGCAAACTATTGTTATCCTGTTCCTATTATTATTAGTTTGCATGGTGACATCCAAACTATTGTTATCTTGTTCTTCTTATTATTTGTACTTATAGATGAAGTCTATGGGATCTTCGGAACTTAATACAGCCTGAACCGCTGAACCTATCAACTTAATTCCATTGCATTGTGTAGCTACCACTCGTGTGATTTGTGCAATGTATTTTTTAACTTTGTAAACTTTTTACTTTTTAAGTTACATTGGCATCTACTGAGCTCGCTTCTCTACAGAACTAGCTAGCTCAGTGGGTAGAAGAACTGGTTTGTGACCACAAGGTTGTGGGTTCGAATCTCACTTTACCTGGTACGATTGAGGTGTCCTAATATTCTCTTGGCTGCCCTTTGTATGGTGTTCTATTCACTGGTGTGTGAGTGTTTGTGAAACTATACTGTACTAATAAACTATACTATACTAATAAACAGACAACTTAACTCTTCTGTTGACTTCAGTTCTGCCACTGTGACTGTGTCTATTTTCAGCAGTCAGCAAAACCAGCCTCTCCAGCTAATTGCCTTAATTTACGGCAGGTGCCTATACTGAAGAGAACTACCTTAATGTGAACAATGTGTCGATTCAACTGGTTGGCTCATTAACATGTGTGTTTCACCTGGGCTACTTGTGGCTTTGTCTAAGTATGCCCTTGAATAAGTCAATTAACCATAGGTTGCTGAAAGGAAACTATTGACTATTAAATACTGCAACTGCACTCGTGTGGTGTGTGCTATGCAAGATTGTTTTATTTTAGTTTTAAAATTATAACAATTTAACATCTACAATAACCCCGCCTACAGTACAACCCCTAACCCTTACTGTGGGAATCCATACTTGTGACTTGACTTTTCTTGTTCCTCTTTGTGTCTAGCTTCATCAGTGTTCTTAAAGAAGGCATTTAACCCTAAGTTGAATCATTCCTTTGAATAGACGGTCTCTAAATTGGTTGACAGCTAAATTGGCTTGTTAAATTGTCAACTTGTGTTGACTTGAGCTGGGCTACTTGTGACTTGCCCTTGAATAAGGCCATCAACCATAGGTTGACAACGACTGACAATAAACAGACACCTTAACTCTTGTGGGTTTGAATCTTGCTTAACCTGGTACTATTGAGGTGTCCTTAATTTCTCTTGACTTCCCTTTCTATGGTGTGAGAGTGTTTGTGAAACTGACAATAAACAGACAACTTAACTCTTGTGTTGACTTCAGTTCTGCCACTGTGACTGTCTATGTTCAGGAGTCAGCAAAACCAGCCTCTCCAGCTAATTGCCTTAATTTACGACAGGTGCCTCGTTAAAATGTGTGGTTCACCTGGGCTAATGGGTTAATGGGAAAGCCCCGCCTCCACTAGGGTGCTTCACCCTAAGGCAAATGTCTGTTACCGGAATTAGGTATTCTGGTGGGGAGGCTTCATGCTCGCTATGGTTGTGTAAAATTAATTACAGGAAAACTTTTTTTTTCTTTCGGTATGGCCAACTGGTTTGGTTTGGCCTTGCTGAAGTCAGTAGCCTTTTCTTTGACTGTTCTTTGGAGGTTGTGTGTCCACTCTGAATTAACATACTTACTATAATAATTCTACTGTCATACTTTTTCATCTACTATCAAGCTAGCTACCAGTAACATAATTATACTGTCTCCTCTTCTCAATTTTACTTGCATGTCACCATGCAAACGTAATTCCTCGGAATTGCTATTTCTAGTTTTAATAAATGAAGTCTATGGTATCTTTGAAACTTAATACAGCCTGAACCGCTGAACCTAGCAACTTAATTCCAACTGTATTGTGTAGCTACCACACGTGTGATGTGTGCTATGTATTTTTGAACTTTGTAAATATTTTACTTTTTAAGTTGTAAGACTTTAAAATCCTTGGTCTACCTACAACTCTTTCTGGGCATCTACTCAACAAGGAACACTACAGCAGCAGTGGTAGCGCAGTGGGTAGAGGAATTGGTTTGTAACCACAAGGTCAGATAAATGTTACTCTCGCGTTATGTATTTTGCCCCCCCCCCCCAGGGTCGAGTTTTTATGCTGGGAAAATCTGGAAGAATCACATTCCTGGCGAGATTTGACCATTTTGATTGGCTAATAGGCTTGTCACTCAAATGTCAGAGGCGGGGGAAAAACCTCAGACTCCTGAGGTTAGGTTATTGCGGGACTTAAACCCTCAATGTCGATGCGATAAAGGTTAATCGTGCATCCCTAATACAGAGGAATCAAAATTACGTTTCTAGCTATCCCACAGTGATATGCACGGTCTAACTACTTAAACTCAATTTTACTACTCAGCCAACTCAGATGTGTCCACACTCCAGTCACCATAGTTTCTATTATACTTATACTACCATCAAGCTAGCTACCAGTACCATAATGCAACCGTCTCCTCAACTTCAAGCAACTGCATTTTCATGCAAACTTAATTCCCTAGAATTAA
The DNA here is from genome assembly GCA_017657215.1 of Limnothrissa miodon. Taxonomy (NCBI): domain Eukaryota; kingdom Metazoa; phylum Chordata; class Actinopteri; order Clupeiformes; family Clupeidae; genus Limnothrissa; species Limnothrissa miodon. The sequence continues at coordinate 256,351 of JAGFZM010001425.1, forward strand.
ATTCTCAAGTTTAATTTAATAATTTATTTTATAATTCAGTTTTTCCAGGTTTTTCAGAGCTATGACAAAATCGCAGTTTTCCTCTTTATTACGCCCAAGATAACGCATGCGATTTAACTTAACACTGACATTGAATGCATTGCGGTGGCAGGTTTAACTGGAGCATTTGTAGCATAATGTTTTGAATGTTTTTAAGAACTTCAACTCTGAATAAGCGAATGGCCACTTGCAAGAACTGTGGTGCAAAAATGAAAGATGCTGGCTCAACAACTGTGAACTTCATCAGGCACCTCAGGATGCACAAGGACATTTCAGTGAATGGGAAGGGGAAATTTAGCTTGAAGCGGTGCGTCTCAGTCAGTTTACTCCGGAACTGTATGTCACAGCGGGATGAAACGCATATCACCGGAAAGAGGACAACCAGGGCTTAACTATATGCACTTGTGTGTACACCGATGTGGTGTTGAGATAAGAATTTTTTAATTTATCTTAATTTTATAAATAGAGTAGTGTGATGACAGCACTGATTGTCGACTGTCAATCGAGTTATTGAACTGACAATTCAATAACTCGCAAACCCGACATCGCACAGACACGACACGCATATCAAACGAAAGTACAGAAACAGGGCTTTCAAATGATACTCTACTACAGATACTCTATTAGTACATCGAAGCAATCATGGTATAAATGTAGAATAAATGTATTGAAATTATGACTACTGCTGTCAAACCGAATTTGCACTTAGGAATTTACTAATAGCAAAGTTACCGATCTTTGCAGGATATAAGCCTGAAACGTCCTAGTTGCAAAAAATGTAATCCAGGTTTTGCAAATACTGTATATTTCTGCATTGTGCTATTTATAATAATGATAATTTATCCTGCTGCTTCCAACACCACTTCTGCATTTCTGTTGCAATGCATTCGTCAGGAAAAGAATGCACACCTCCAGTGCACTTGCACGTTTGAAATGCGCATTCTCCAGGGTTCCCGCGGGGTCTTAAAAGCATTGAATTTATGAATTTGGAAATAATACCTTAAAAAGACTTTAAAAAGTCTTGAATTTTTATGCCTGGGTCTTAAATTTTGTGCAGTAGGCCTACGTAACTTGTCCATGTAGCATTTCTCATCAAAAGTTTAATTTATCAACCACCATTAGCCTATTTGGCCTAATAACGTCACCTAAAGAAAGAGTGGCAGATCCAATAATTGAGAACGCAACGTAGCCCCCAGTCAAATACAAACCGAACCAAAAATTCTGGAATAAGTATTTAGCTAACAAAACAACTTAACAGTGTTATTAGGGCTGTAACAATATGCTATATGAAACCGAAATTGCGAAACTCACAAACTTGTATCACGGTGTGAGAAGGCAGAATCACGACACACCGCTTCAAACTAGTTATCCTTCCCGTTCAGATCCAATGCTACCACATTTTTACATTATTAGCATTATTTGAAGTTACAATTATAATAGACCTTCAACATGAAAATAGTTCAGAACAAATTATTTTATTTTAAGGGTAAGCCTCCAATTATGTGACGCCCATCTACAAAAGTTGAGCTAGTTAAAGAATGTGAGGAAACGGCAACTAACACAAGGATTGTAGACACCTCCCTATGCATTTCAGTCAACAGTAAGGCAACGTTTTGGCTACCCACTGGCAAACAAGGACGGCACTCGTGTATTCGTGTATTTGTGTATTCGCAGGCGCAGTGTTTGTAAACATGTAATCCATGTATATAGGCTATTATATAGTTAATAACTTTTATAGTCAATATTTGTAGGACTATATAGTTCTTTGGTGTTTATTGTTATTTGTTCCATTTAATGTTATTTCATTAAATAAATAATACCCATCACCACCACCACAAAAAAAGCAAGAAAAAAAATCATGACAGGAACTGAATTGTGGATTTGGTGTATCGTTACAGCCCTAGTCAAACTCTTTTGTGGTCTGCTGAACTTTCTTTGATTTTTCACACTTCTGTTTGGCTTGTTGTCTGTGGTCTGTGTCTGTTCTTCTGTGTTGTAGTGTGAGTACTCACTACTATGGTGCAATAAGGTTAAATCATTCCATCATCTGTTGAGAAATAAATGAAAGCAAATTCCAAGAATTTTTTTCCCTTGCCGATAGGTCCATGTTGTACTGTAGGCCGCTAGCCTGGGCCCGCCCATACTGTCTGTGACGCCACAATGAACTCGCGAACGAGTCAGTCTGGCCAGGCTGCCATTTTAGAGCTCTTCCGTTTCCCCAAAAAATGGGAACTAATGAGAAACGAACTTACGCATACATCATTGGAATGATTGGTTGTAGATTCGCCCAGTAAAATACAGAGGCATGTGAACCCTGATTCTCACGTGTGGTCAGTTCAGGTCAGGTCAAAAGTTCAGTTTGGGTCAGTTCACTCGACGCAGAGAAGGAGAGAATCATTTTTGAGTAAAGAGAGAGAAGATAAAACAAACAAGAATCATGTCAAAAAGAGACAAAGTTGACTCCAGCCCAAGTGGCTGCAATGATTACTGAGGATGATGCCATTATCAGTAATGATTATGGTCCAAGTGTCCAAGTTACATTTTACATGTTTGTTGGAAATAAAACTGATTTTTTTTTTATCAGAGTAAATCCATACCATTTTATTCAGGAAAAAAAGTGGCACTTATTTCCGTCAGGCACACACCACAGGATTTTGTACACTGCTAAGTCACAGCACATCCCACTACCATGGTTCTTATATTGCCAGATTCCAGACAGTCTCCTCTCACAGATATGTAAAGATATCCGTAATGTAAGCTTTCTGTGGTGAGAAACATATAAAGCTAGTTTTTGTGTAGACGCAACATGATTGTTAATTTAATTAAATAATTTCTTTTAATCAACAAAAAAAGTTAATTAATCATATGACACCAGATTCTGATAGCCCAGAGTGTCCACAAAAAAAAACCATCCAGTTTATGTGTGTAGCCTTTTCAATGACCAAGATATCAGCTTCAAAGTAAACAGAGTAAAAATAACATGAAAATAGCCTAGGGTTTAAAAGGTTAAACGTCTTAGCCTATATTCCCTTGTACAGTAACAAACGGAATGTAACATTAAACAAAATAGCTGGATACTGATGTTACTGCTTAAATGCAATAGATATAATGGATATTGCCGTTACCATAAAATAACGGTGGTTTTTGTAAGCGCACCTCCAAATATAGGTCTAGTAATTAATTCATTTTATATTAAACAATAATCCTATTCTCATATTACACACTACTGCTATTATGAATTTGGAAAATAATGCTATTTTACAGCACATACAGTACAATACAGCAATGCCGTTTTCTCTGAGGTAGCATCTGATGAAAAAATGTTAAATTTATTCTTAAGACTTCACTTGGACTTTGGACTTGACTTGGCATTGCCCCTCAGAGACTTGAGACTTGACTTGGACTCGTGCACAAACACTTGAAGCTTGACTTGGACATGTGAACATCTCTGACATCAACAACATCTCAGTTTTTGCAGAAAAAAAGAAATTAGGATCACATCAAGTCAATCAAAATATGGTACTTGATATATCAAAGATAAATAATAGATCAATCTTCAAAACCTGTTTGGGAATTTCTTTGCCATAATAACTGCCTACACATGAAGTGTTCATTAATTGAAGGGGTAGTTGCAAGGGTTATTGTCAGAAAAGCGTTTCTTTTCTCCAAAGATACTCTTCCTACATGAAGTATATTATGTTCTTTGTAAAGGATTAGTTCACTGTGGACATATGACAGAGTCTTAGGTGGATTGTCATGCCATGGCATTATCTTTGATGGTTTAGGGGAGCATGTTTTTGGAAGTTAGATAGATCTCTGTAGTCAAATGATGTTTTACGGACTCCTGACTAAATGACAGACTGTTACTGGTATCAAGGGCTTGGGAAGTAGGGTGCTGAGGGAGCTGCTGTCATAACAGTAACAATGTCACCGTCACGTTATTGTCATAATGGAACACACAAGTTTAGTATCGGTCTGCATACTACTCACTTCCATTTGTTCTTTAAGATGAGTGACCTGAAGTGTTCACCAGCTCTTAAGCAGCATATTTTAGAATTCACTTAACACACCTCTCTGGTCTCTTTGTAGACAACTCTACCCATGTTCAAAAGCACAACATTTTCTGTGAGAAGAAGATTTAGTGATTTTCTTGGACTCTATGAGAAACTTCTGGAGCGGCATTCACACCAAGGGTATATCGTTCCTCCACCCCCAGAGAAGAGTGTTGTAGGTGAGGAACTGCTGTTAAAGAAATGGCGCTTTTCCACCGACCCGGTTTTGCCCAGCTGTACTCGACTCTACCCGCATTTTTTGCTTATTCACCAGCCTGAAGTAGGGCCAAGTAGATACCATTTTTTGTACCTGCTTCAGCCAGGTTCTATTCGGGCCAAGTAGGTACTAAAGCGTGACGTGAACAGACTGATGCTGCTGACTGGTTTGAGACTGGTTTAGTCGCAAGCTTTAGCAGAGCTCTTTTTGTTTTCCCTATTAAAAGTTTCCTGCTACTGGCCTACCTGAGAGAACAACTTGCCTCTGTTCGGTGCTGTTCGTTTTGTCTTTGTGAAATAAAATATTCCACGCCATGAATTTTATCTACTGGTATGATATTCAGAACCTAACGCTATCAGCGAGTGTTGAAATGAGAGGTAACAACATCTGTTTACTGCTTCAATTTCGTTCCACTGAAGTGAATGGGACAACTTTTGTGTGGAATTACATTATTTTGGAGTCCTTCAAGTTTTCTGTATCCGGTATAATTGGCAAGTGTTTACTGTTTGGATTTTGAGAAGTGTACTCGGGTCAAGCAGCTATCACTTACTAACTCTACCGACGTCATGGCACACCCACTTCACAATAGTACCATTTTGTCCCAGGGCTAGTGGAAAAGCAAACGGGTCTAGTTTCAGCTCTATCCGGCTTTAGTTGGCTCGGTTTAGTAGTGGAAAAGCGCCAATAGACTTAACCTTTAATGAAGAATCAGGTGTAAAACAATTTATATTCCTAATGCTTAAGGCCACAGTGTGCTGTTGGTAAAAATATATAATATATAAAAATAATTAAAATAATTAACAAATAATGAATTGGCAGCTAACACTAACTAAATTTAGCCCAGTCACATCATTTTAACTGTTTTGTTATTTAGCCTTCACCTTTTTCCCACTGATGGCACTTAATCAACTGGGCTGTGAATTGCAACAAATTTCTTCTTAAATATTAAGTTACAGTCAAAGTAAAAAGTTTGTGAACCCCTTAGAATTATCTTGTTTTCTGCAAAGAAATCAAATTGTGTTAAAATTAGAGCATCCCCACATAGCAACGTGCATAGCCTGATCTTCATCTTTTAAAACAAAAAATACACTGCATCATGTCTTTAAAAATGCTTTCAACGAGTTATCAGAATTTCAAATAAACTACTTTTCAGAGTGAAACCAGAGACGGTTGATGGTAAAATAACACAGTGATTTGTTTTGAGAATGTGTTATTTTTCTTGTTAGGAATGACCAAAGTAAAAGTTGGGAAAGAGGATCACTCCTCAGCAGAATTTGTTGAGCGACGGAGAGCAGCACTGGAAAGGTGAGTTTGCTCCTGGTTAAACTGGAAAACAATGTCAATAACACATGACACTGAAACTACAAATCATTGAAAAAATATTTGTTTAAAATGTACTTTTAGTATGTTTTTAGAGATCCATTTTGCATTATTATTTTGTAATAAATCCATGTGATCAATGTAAACTTCCATGGACTAATATAAGCCTTTTAAGGGTTACATCTTTAGAAGAGGAGACTAAGTCAGACGAGAATTCTAAAAATAGGAACAGAGTTTTATTTACAATGGTGAGATTAGTTTCAACTTTATTACACATGTATCAATACAGAGTAACGAAATGCAGTTTAATTTCTTATCAGAAATGCAAAAAAAGTGCAAAATATACAATAGTTAAGTGGTAGGTTGTTGTTTGCGCACCAATCAGTTAAGTGTTCAACCTCTGCCCTGTAGTCACCGTTCTGATATGTCCAATCACCGTGGTGTCATCTGCAAACTTTATGATGGCATTGAATCCATACACAGACCTGCAGTCATAGGTGAAGAGGGAGTAGAGGAATACACTTAACACACAGCCCTGTGGTGCTCCAGTGTTGAGGGTAATGGTGGTTGAGCAGTTAGGGCCTGATCTAACATGTTGAGGTCTGTTAGTTAGAAAGTCCAGTTCCGGAGGGATGTAGTGATACCTAGGCTTAGATCGCCAAGTTTAGTGATTAGCTTAGAGAGAATGACAATGTCAGCAACGCCACGCCTCTAGGTCTCCTACACCTCCGCCCGCTCCAGCACTGTCTGGCGCGGCCGAATGTGTCCTGGACAATGGGGTGGTCCCTGGCCCACTAGAGACGTCTGCAGAGCTTTGTGCGCAGCGGCACGCTAGGTGCGGTTATTCACAGGAGGGTCAAGGGATGCATCCAAGCAATGCTGGGAAATGTGCTTAGGCCACTCAGCCAACGGTGTGCTCAGGCCACTCAGCCAACGGTGTGCTCAGGCCACTCAGCCAACGGTGTGTGGTCGAACATCAACCAACGTCACCAAATCAACATGCTAGAGCTGCTGGCAGTTTTTCTCATCCTGAGGCGCTTCCTACTCCTTCTCAGGGGCGCTCATGTGCTGATCAGAACGGACAACACCAATGGTGGCCAACATAAATTGCCAGGGTGGTCTAAGGTCGGAGAGCCTCTGCCGCCAAATTGCCAAAGTCCTGACCTTGTCGTTGTTGCACTTCCTGTCCCTCAGGTCAGCCCATTTACCCGGTGTTCTGAACATAGGCACAGATCTCCTGTTAAGGGGCCTCCAGATCTGGTCCAGATTCAGCCAGGCTCAGGTGGATCTCTTCGCCTCCAGAGAGAACACGCACTGCCCACAGTGGTTCTCAATAGGGATGGACAATCTCCCCCTAGTAATGTCGTACCCCTTCTACGCTGAAAGCCCCCTCGCTTCATGTTTCGTGAAGGGAGCCAGGTGCCTGCGGCCTAGTGCTGTCAAGTCTGTCCCCTCCTGGGACCTCCACGGTGGTCCTGCGGGGCAACAACAGACTGGTAAAATATCCAGAGGAGCTTGCTGCAGACGTTGAAGGACCGCAGCCTCCTCAGGAAGTACAGCCTGCTCTGCCCCTTCTTGTAGAGTGCTTCTGTGTTTACTGACCAGTCCAGTTTATCGTCCAGGTGTATTCCCAGGTACTTGTATGTTTTCACCACCTCCTTATTAACCCCCTCCATGGTGACTGGCACCAGGGCGGGCTTGGACCTCCTGAAGTCCACCACCATCTCCTTGGTCTTGGCAGTGTCGAGTTGTTGGTGGTTGAGTTTGCACCATTGCAACATGTCCTCCACCAGGCTCCTGTACTCCTCCTCCTGCCCATTCCTGATACAAGCCACAATTGCAGTATTGTCTGAAAACTTCTGCATGTGGCATGACTCCGAGTTGTAGCAGAAGTCAGATGTGTACAAGGTGAACAGGACTGGAGAGAGCACTGTTCCCTGTGGAGCTCCGGTGCTACTGATGACCGTATCAGAGAGGCAGTCCTTCAGTCTGACGAACTGTGGCCGCTCTGTCAGGTAGTCTTCAATCCAGGATACCAGGTGGGCATCCACACCCATCTGCAGGAGCTTGTCACTCAGTCTGGGGGGTTGGATGGTGTTAAAAGCACTGGAGAAGTCAAAGAACATGATTCTCACAGCACTTTTCTCCTTTTCCAGGTGAGAGTGTGTCCTGTGCAGGAGGTACTTTCTCCTGATAAGCAAACTGTAACGGGTCTAGTGCATGGCGCACCTGTGGCCTAAGTATCCCCAGTACCAGTCTCTCCATGGTCTTCATCAGGTGTGATGTGAGAGCGACTGGCCTGAAGTCATTAAGCTCACTTGGGTGTGGTTTCTTGGGGACAGGAATGAGACATAATGTCTTCCACAGTGCTGGGAGACTCCCTAGACAGAGACTCCAGTTGAAGATGTGCTCAAGTGGCTCTCCCAGTTCTGCAGCACAGGCTTTAAGCAGTCTTGGGCACAGTCCCCGGGCTTTCCTGGGATGGAGTTTCTTCAGCTGTCCTCTGACTTGATCTGCCGTGACGATGGGGGGGGAGAGGAGCTGAGGGGGAGAGGGGTTACCATGGTCGTTATCACCTTGAGGGGGATGGAGGGGGGAGAGGTGTGTCTGTGTCCTGTGGGGGATGGGTACATCTGGCGATGGTAAGTGTTGCCTTGAGAGTGAGAGGGGAGGTGTGACTTGGGCCGTTAAGGAGACGGGTTTCTGGGCAGTCCACGTCCATTGAGACTTGAGCACGGCCATCAAACCTGTTGTAAAAGCAGTTTAACTTGTTTGCTTTGTCCAAGTTTCCCTCCACAGAGCAGCTGCTCTTCTTTCCCAGGCCAGTAATGGTCTTCATTCCTTCCTAGACCTCCTTCATGTTGTTTTCCTGCAGTTTCTGTTCCACCTTCTTCCTGTATTCCTCCTTGGCCTCTTTCAGCCTGACTTTGAGCTCCCCCTGTACGCGCCTCAGTTCTGCCTGGTTCCCCTCTCTGAACGCCATCTTCTTCCTGTTTAGAAGGGTCTTGACATTGCTGGTTATCCAAGGTGTGTTGTTTGGAAAGCAGCGCACAGTTCTTGTGGGAACAACAACGTCCATACAGAAGTTCAGGTAGTCAGTCATGCAGTGTGTAACCTCCTCCAGATCTCCTCCATTCTGTAGTACACTCCAGTCTATGGACTCAAAGCAGTCTCTCAAAGCCTCATCCGCTTCTGGTGTCCATTTCCTGAAAGTGTGTGTGGCAAACGGTAGCCTGTGTACTTTTGGTTTGTACATTGGCTGCAGATGAATGAGGTTGTGATCTGATTTTCCTAGTGGGGGAAGGGGGGTGGCGCTGTATGCGTCCCTCACGTTTGCATACATGAGGTCTATTGTCTTGTTTTTCCTAGTCGGGCAATGAACAAACTGGTAGAAATTTGTCAGGGTAGAATCCAGTGTTATGTGACGCCATAAAAGCGTCTGTGTTCTGAGTTTGTAGCCTTGCGATTGTAGAGTGTATGATGTCACACGCTACGTCAGGAAGTGCTCGTGGCGGAACGTAAACAGACAACAATGGCGTGTGAAAACTCTCTCGGCATGTAGTACGGCCGAAGGCTAACCGCTAGTAACTCCACATCCTTACAGTATGCAGTCTCTTTAACTGTCACATGTCCGGGATTACACCATCTGTTGTTTATGTACATAACCAGTGCACCGCCCTTCTTCTTGCCAGAAAGTTTATTGTCTCTGTCCAAGCGAGCCACACTGAAGCCCGGCAGCTCGACGTTAGTTGTTGGGATGCAGCTAGTTAGCCATGTCTCCGTGAGGCATATTAGGCTACAGTCTCTGTAAAGTTTCTGGTTTCTTACCAGGGAAGCCAGTTCGTCCGTTTTGTTTGCCAGTGAGTTCTCATTCCCCATCACCATCGATGGAACTGCAGGTTTAAATCTCCACTTCTTCTCCTTTCGTCTCGTCTTTACTATGCATCCGGATCTGCAGCCGCGAAAACACCATACTTCCTCTGGGATGGTAGTTTTAACGTTGCCAGCATATTTCCGCAATGCGAGCAGTTGTTTCTTTGTGTAAACAAGTTTTTTATCGCCAGAACAATGTAGCTGATCCATATCCATAGGATAGAATAAAAAACACTCCTTACAGTGTGTAATCAGAAGTAAGGAAGTGAGCGAAAGTAAACATAAAAGCACTAAAACACACAAAGAAAAACGAAGACGCACGGAGCTACTAGGATTGCTGCCACTCGCGTCGGCACCAGAAATGTCAACAGGCAGGGTGAGTCATTATCATTCTTCCAAGCAATAACCTATGGGCATAGGCTACTTTTTCCTCATTCACAAAAACATGATACTGAAAAACCATTAAAACAACATTAACCAGACCAGCGTGATGCATCTAATCATAGGGAAACTTATAGGGCCGTAGTGCCATTGTGAACAATGCCATCATGACATTCACATTATAAATTGTGACAGTTTGCATTGCTTCCCTGATGCGATTGGTTGGGACTCAGTGTATGCATATGATAGGGCATTGTCGTGTCTCGTGGGTAGTTAGTCTTTTATCGGTCTTGTGATATTGTCTATTGTCAGGCCAGTGTCGCTGTGTCAGATCAGTTTCAGCTAAGTAGGCCTACCGGAACGCAGAATAAAATGGCGCAACCCAAAAGACTAAAACACAGAAGTAAGGAACTGCGTTCTGCTGCGTTCCAGCCCACTTCAAGCACTGCCCAGCCGGAACACAGAAAAAAGTGGCGGAACGCAAAACACGAAAATACAGAAGTTCCGAAACTGCGTTCAGCTGAGTTCCGGCCCACTTCAAGCACTGACTATAACAAATAATTTTATTGGCTCTCCATCCCTTGCTTGAAAATTGAGCAGCATTGACTAAAAGGGGTATTTGTCACATTTTTGTCAGTATAAAGCATGAAACCAACTAGAAATTTGAAGATATATAATCATAGGGAGTCCGGTAGTAACTCCATTATGGGAGTCCGGTAATAATTCCATTGTTCATTCGCTGTGAACATATAGCCTATTTGCCTTTTGTCTCAGTAAATTAAAATATTCACGTTTGTGAGAATACAATTGGATGGGAGGGCAAAAAGCTGGCAAAGGTTGCAATGTGCAGTTGTAGCGAACAAAATGGGTCAGGGTAAGAGTTGCTTGCCCTGCTGCCCGCCGTTGCTTCCAGTCACTCGGTAGGCTATACAATTCTGCTACAACGCGCCTCTCAACAAATGAACTACGTGCTAATCTAGAACTTCAAATAAAAAAAAAAATGCCTGTCTTATTAAAAAATGCCACTGGCCTGGTGCAGCATTACTGAACGCTATATGAGCAGAGGGAAAACCGCATTTGGCACATTTAGGCCGCCTATTTGTCGCAGCACCGTTAACTCAGCTGAAGGTGAAATTCTGCCAGAGACGTTTTTATAGGAGAAGAACTTTGATTTAACCTACAGTTAAATCCTCATTAACCCTTTTAGTTCTGTAATAGAACTATAAAAATTCCATTCCGCCTGGCCATTTTGCCTTTTTTTCTCTATAACTGTGTCAGAAAATGCCCTTTCTAAAAGATTTTTTGTGCTTTTTTTAAGAACATATGTAGCTTTCAAAATGTGAAAAGGATTTGTCTTTAACATATGTAATAATTTATAAAAACAGTGTTTTATAACAAAAAACCTAAAAATCGGATTTGAATGTCAATCAAACTTTACTTCAATACATATTCAAAATATATAGATCTAAAGATTCTGAGATAGCAGAAATGTAGATATACATATTTTACAATATCTCACAAAGTTTTGTTTTATTTACACTTTCAGTGGCCAAGTTACAGGCTATAATGTTTGTCCATGTCTAGGCGTTTTTTTGGGTGCTGCAAAATTGGCCAAAACAGTTCGTCTAGCTGCAGACAAAATCAAGTGCTGCACTCCTTACATATAACCAAGGAGTCCTCCTCTTGAATTTCACATATTTGAAAATTTGCAATAACGATAAAACGGCGATATGACTGATGCGAGACAAAATACTTTACAACTCTCATGCTAATTGAAGCGGACACCTTGTTTTTACTAGGGCTGTCAAAAGATTATTTTTTAAAATCATGATTAATCTAAAAAAAATATGTAGTTAATAGGGTTCGGGCACACACCTTGCATTCTAAGAATTTTGCCGCCATGTTGGCAGCGCACCGAACGTAATATCCATTCATTCAGATGCAGAAGACAAGAAGCAGAAATATAATATTAGCGATTATTTTCCTCTTGCGATCGTGGGTTGCGCTGTTACACACCACTATACAGCAACATACGACCAAGACGGCAAAAACTAAGTAACAACAGCACACTAGTAGGCGGGAGTAATTCCGTAGCAATCCATAGTAAACTAAGGAGTTAGGCTGCCAAAATGGCGGTGCCCGCAAGGGTTTTCACGTCATGATCCCGAGTCCTATTGCTATCAATTGCTATCAAATTGCCAAAAAACACATTTCTCTGGAAAACGTTTGCTCTGATTATCACAGCAAACTTGTTTCTTGAATTCATGCTTGCTTACATGCATGTTCCATGTAATTCTAAATTCTATATAGTCTTACAGAATTTATGATGCACAAATATTTGGATTTGATGGAAAGGCATATGGCTACAAACTAGACAAGGAAGTTCAGTTCAATCAGGAAGTTGTTTGACTCCTGACATTTCAGTCCAATGAAGCAGGCTCAATCACTAGGCTACCTACAGTCATCATGTAAAGGCAAAAAAAATGTGCGCATCCACACCCATCGGCCATTAACCACGGGATGCATTTAACCTGAATGAAACCCCCACTGCCTGCATAAGCCGGAAATATAACTGACCATTTTGCTGTACGTTGTAGAGGAGCGGTTTACCACTAACTTCACGTTACTTCTAACTATATTTTGGATGCTAAATTCACGGAAATTTGCGTTGTTTTTCACCAACCCTAAACATGCCAGGGTGGCCTTTTATTGTGGGCAGTATAAGGTACACCTGTGCACTACTCTTGAGGTCAGATCAGCATCTTGATGTGGCACACATGTGAGGTGGGATGGATTCTCAGCAAAGCAGAGGGTGCACAGACATCTAACCGTGCACCCATTCTAAAACAACCTCTGCAATTAATTGGAAGATATAAAAATAGTATAAAGACATTCTATTACTGATAGCAATTTTTGGTGTTATAATTTTTGGTGCTGGGGTGATGATGGTAATGAGGATTGCTGGGGATTTTTAGACAATGGTCTCATTAATTACACATTTCTATCCATAGTTATTCTGGCTGCTGTGAAATATTACAGGAAACATTTACAACTACTTAGAAATATCCACACAGTTCCCAATCCCAGTGTCCCTTTAGATTTGAAGCAGTAGATGAAGTCTTCTTCGTGTTTGTGCAAAAAAAGAGAGAAGAATGTCCTCCGAGTCCACCTAACCAGGGGTGCGTTTCCCGAATACCGACTGAAGTTAGCATTGAACGACGGTAATGCAAAGTACTTTTGACCGTTTCCCGAACACCGTTGGACGATGAAATTTGTAACAACGTGAGTTCTTTCAGATTTATTATGTTCATTGAATTTTCCTTTTTTCTCTTCATAGGTACCTGAAAAGAGTTGTTTCTCACCAGAGCTTGATACAAGACCCAGATGTCCGGGAGTTTCTGGAGAAAGATGAGGTTTGTGTATTTAGTCATTTAGACACCATCAGCAAAAAAAAAAAAAATGTTTTTTTGTTTGGTTTGATTGCCATTTTGTCAGAGTATAGAACTTGTATACTCTTCTCAGTTTGTTAAAATAACAACACAGTATTTTAGACCATAAAGTGCATTATTTGCAGTATTTGATAATACTCATTTCAAAAGATTATTGAGGTTGTGTGTGTATTAGGGCTGGGCAAGAAATCGCTTTCTTAAATTTGTTACTAAAAACGATGTTGATTTTGCATAATTCGAGTTTTTCTTTCCTTCATTAATATTTGGGTATTTTCGCGTAGCGGCTCCTCATTAATATTTGGGTATTTTCGCGTAGCGGCTCCTCCCCCGCGCAACACAACCACAAACATGACAACGGCAGGTTAGGAGAAGTAAATGAAGACGGCAGCTCTAGCACGCATGCTACAAAACTACACTTGAGGAGACTAGGAATGTTGATGTGACCATTTGGCCGGTGGTTGAGCGTACCAACGTTAAGTGGTCAAAATTGTCTGTTAAAAAATGATTAGTGTGGGGTGTGTGGGTTTGTTTCCATTCACACAGATTATTAGATGAGATGACTTTTTGAAAGTTGCACAGCATTACTAGCATTACCCACTGTTAGGAATGTGAATTGGAAATTACTACCATCATGATCTTCAGTGTTAACAGATAAGGTAATTCTGATCAACTGCTTTATTATTATTAGCACTACTGTCTCAAACTAATCATGCAGGGTCTCACCAGAGCGGTCATTTTCTTATGAGCCACAACAATGTTTCAAATTAGCTTCAAACAGGTTGCTACACCTGATAGCCTACGTAACCGATGTGTACAGTAGGCTAACAGTAGATACAGTAGATACAGCGGGCTTCATCAACATTCCAAAAAATAGACCGGTCTTTTAATTGTATTTTGACGGCTTGGCTTAACGCTGCCGTAACGCATTGAGTTTAGCTCTAGGATAACAAATCTGACTGGTTAACTGGTTTCAACAGACTAATGAGGCTCGGTGAACGGTCAGAGGTATTTTTTTTGTTTTTGCCATCCCAAGAGGAGACTTTTATAAACTGCGTGCCGTATGATAAAAAGGGAGTGAGATGGAAAGGCCATCATGTTACACAGTGCAACAGACATGCTGCCCATTCTGTTGAAATGCAAGGTTTAAAACTTAAAAGCGAGGGTTAAAATGTAAAATCTGAATGTTGAATGACAGAGCCTCATTTACCTTGTGATGGCAGTGCGTAATAAATAATAAAAATAAAATAATGTTCTGAAGGTAAATTAGTACATTCACAGTTAATGTTCATTAAAGACATTTACTCAGGTGTTAAAAACTAAATGTGGCCTAATTTATAAACTTAACTTTCACACCTCACAGCACACTTTTTGTCATGCAGGTTTTAGGCAACTTACAAATTCATAATTCTGTCATTCTATGTCATGTGAAGGTGCGTTTTGCGCCACCAGGCTCTCAGCACCCATCATCTCACGCATTGTGTATAAAGATTGGGGGGAGGGGGGAGGCTATACGTGTAAACGATCTGCTGGGAGGATGGGCGACTAATTGTTTACAAAAACTGCAGTCATTCAAATAGCCTACCTATATCCCTAAATCCCTCATTCGCAAGCAGCACAAAATTTATGTCCTTGTGAAGACTGTTATTGAATTTAAGTAGGCCTACTATTTCACATCTTACACTCAAAATTACACATTGCAATAACAGAATCAAGTAAATCAAGTAAGTATTGCAATAACAGAACCCTGTTCTGGAGCCATACTGTAGTCCATAGCCAGTGAACACGCGTGTAGCCTAATTCATTTATTGTGAGGCGCGTCCTTTGCCACAGAGTCGGCGGCAAGGTGGGGCATTTGAGGGCCGTGCCCCACCTAGCAGCCATCGTCGAAAAAAGTTAGGCTTTAATTTTATTAATATTTTAAAATTAATATGAAATGAAATAAAAGAAATAAACTGGAGATTGGGTCCGTGTACTTTTTCATTCATTCATTATTGGATTGTGGATGTCACATGGAAAAGCCAAAGGCGTGTTTTTGTCTTTTACCAACTGAAAATAAAATACTAAAAAAAAACTGCCGTTCTGAATTAGGCTGATTGTCTATTTTGGACTTGTGACCTGCCTGGAAGTTAGGAGGCTAACTCTTTTGGGTGCAGGGCATTGCCCTGCATGGGTTTGTGTTGATACTGTTAACCACGTGACACGGCATAGCCTAGTCAGACAGTTTGTGATGTTGTAAAGGCATACAACGCATGCTGATAGATAGATAGATAGATAGATAGATAGATACTTTATTGATTTTATTTATATCATAGCACCTTCAAGACATTGGCGCTGGACGTGGACGTGGCTGCTGTGAAGTTGTGATATTCACGACCCAAGCGTAGGCCTATCTGATGCTCGGCTGGAAATCGCCGTTTCTGAAGAGTAGCCAGAGACTGTTGATGAAAAGATCTTTGGAGTAGCCTACCGAATTTTGAAGCCAAACGTGGACGCTGTTCATTTGAACTAAACCTTAACTGCTGAAGAAACAGCGATTTCCAACTGTGCACTTGCTTGTGAACATCACGAAATCTTAGAACACGCATAATGTCCTCCTTAGATACTGTGAAATATCTGCATGCGCTGCATGCCTTCGCGACATTATGTCTGAATATGCTTAAACACACGATGTGATGCGGGTGACAGTATCAAAACAAACCCATGCAATGCCCAATTCGCCCAAAAGAGTTGCTAACGTTAGACTACTTCCAAAAGGGTCACAAGTCATAATTCAGAACGCCAGTTTTTTTTATATTTTAGTATTTAATTTTCAATTCCTAAAAGACACGCAACCATTGCTTTAGTTTCTGTCTAAGAAATAATACACTACCTGTACAAATTCATATAGGCTACAAGCCTTTTTTCATTTCCCATGTAACATCCACAATCCAATAATGAATGAACAAAAAAGTACACGGACCAGATCGTAAATTGCATTTGCATAACACACGTATTAATTAGGCTATTTTTATCGAATTGAATTATTAATTACTATATTTAGCCTAGGGTTGGTTAATACAAACACAAAAACAACACTCAAATAACAGACTATTTACAGTAACAAAATAACAGTAGGCTATTCAGTATAACTAGCCTATTTCAGCTCAACTTTATTCAAGGATATTTATTGTCACATACTTTTTTAAAAGATAAAAATGTAGTGAAATTTCCTGACAGCTGTAGGCTATGTTATGACTCGCGGTCGCGGGCGCTCCCAAGTGCCACCTGGTGATTGTTTGGGTACACTGCAGCTTCTTCAGAAAAAAAATTATTAAATAGTGCGTGACACACACATGACGCACGTGAGGTTCGTGCTTGCAGCTGGGCCATTTCATGTGACACTGACTGTATAGGAAACGTACCTAGCATTACCCACGTTAGCGCCTTAGCTACAAACAGTGGATGAATTTTATTGTCTTTGTGTTAGCTATCACAAGCTAATCGATAGATAAAACAATCAATGATGAATACTGTCGGATATACCATTATTACTTACAAGTCCAGTAGCAAAAAAGCTAGTCACCATGCGTTTTGCAATGTGTAGCCTCCTTCAGCTCTCGCCAACAAATGAAAGCCGGACCAATATTCACTCTGGTTCCCGTTTTTTTTTTTTTTTGCTTCCTCAGATCTCCTTATTTTCTTAGTAGCTCCGCCATGATTAAAAACTCTTTAGTGTTGCTTTAATGGGCTGGCCAAGTTATCTTGGTGGGGAGAATAGGGAGTGAACCTGATTTTGATGACATAGCAGGAACATTTCTGATTTGCCTTGCTGAGCTTCCATTTTCTCAAAATCAATGCACACTTTACTCCTACCATTTCTATCTATTTCTTTCTACTATAATTTCTATCTAATCAATTTAAATCAAAGTATCAACAGTACTTTTAAAATGACATACAAAAAAAATATTAAAATGGCAATAACATTTAAAAAAAATGATTGTGATAAAATTGTTTTGTAATCATGTAAAATATTAGTATTTACCTCTCACCTCCAATTGATTTTTGTTTTAAAAGTCTCATTCCATCGTATTTTCATTAATTTTGTGGTGGTCTCTTGTCTAAAATAATGTCATGAGAGTTGGTTTCGACAAAAAATATGCTGTGATTGTCTTGTTTCAAGCAATTTTAGTTAGGTGAAAAGGAGAGCAGGGATAGCTCTAGAGGATTCTTATGAATATTAATGATATGCAAATAATATCATAATAGTATCGTCTCTGATTGGCTAACAACACTGTGACGCTCTTTCTAGTGGGTCTGTCTGCAGGCAGCCTAACGTTTTCTTGAGGGCGGGTTAACTGCATAGCCAATGTTCAAATTGACGTAGGCTTGTACGGCTTTTCCGATTTGCTTGTTTTTCCTGGCAGTTTTCTATCACAGGCGAATACAGACTACAAGGGTAGGAGAGCATTTTGAAGTTGAGCATAGAAGTAAGACTTGGGCAGACCTACGGTAATCTAAAAACATCAAGTCTTAAACGGTTTATTTTGGAAGGAGACCTTTTAGAAGGCATCTGTTTTGGTTAGATCTGCAGCTTTCTCATTAGTGCTTTGTACTTTTGACTTTTTGCTTGCAGTGTTGGCACAAACCTCATGCAAAGCATGCAACGCTATCTAGAGCAGCCACTCAGCTTAGCTATCAGTCAAACACAAGTTGGCCAATAGAAATACACCCCTGGAAATTAAATGAAATTACAGTATTTAAAAATTTTATTGTTTGTCAGCCCTAATTTTTTAAAATAAAAAATCAAACCATAAAACGTTTTTCTGTCAATACATGTAATATTGACTGGGAAGTAGAACATTAAAAGGAGACAATATGCTTTCAGTTGCCACGGGCGGTGAGTACACAGGCACTGAGTGGAGCAGGCTTCTTAAAGATGATCAACAAAGCATCAGATGCAGTTAACAAAATGACAATCAAGATGAATGAGTCGGACAATGTAAGTAGTAGCATCTTTGTTAACTCATTTTTTACGAGCCCAGGACAAACATGGAACTCTGTTTTTGACCCTGTTCATTGTTTTGGAACACATTGTTTTGTTTTTTTTTAGTGGTTTGAGGAAAAGTTTCAGGAAGTAGATAATGAGGAACAACAACTACGAAAACTTCATACAGTGGTGGATGCTCTAGTCAACCACAGAAAAGGTGAGCGCTTTTACTCTTTTTCTGGTCTGGGAGAATGGTTATATGTGTAATTAATAATTTGCTAAACTTTTTTTCTGTTAAGAATTGTGTGTGAACACGGCTGTGTTCGCCAAGAGTATGGCAATGCTGGGAACTTGTGAAGACAACACTGCTTTATCCAGAGCTCTATCCCAGCTAGCAGAAGTGGAAGACAAAATGGAGCAACTGCATCAGGAGCAGGCCTGCAGTGATTTTTTTCTGTTCGCAGAGCTGCTGGCTGACTACATACGACTGCTTGGAGCTGTGCGGGTCAGTGTTGCATGCATTAGTCTATACATAATGCTGTTTCTGTGTGCATGTTTGAAATATATATTAGTCTTTTGTAATGAACTTCCTTTTCTATTGTTGCCATTTCACCTGCTAAAGTTTGAAATTGGAGTTCTGAAAGGATAGTTTTGAGTCAATAAACCCATAGCCCCATTGTTTGAGGAGGCCAAGGACTAGGAAATTCTCTTTCTCTTTTATTGCGTTGATAAGTACGCTGTTTATGGGAATGGGGATGTATGTTTTCATGAAAGTTTTATTAGACTGCAGGTAAGTTTTTGGCTGTTAGGCTACCTCCTAACTGTTCAGATAGTTTAAAAACTATTTTCTGGCCCCAGCTGTGGCGCAGCTGGCTGGGGCACCTGCACCGTACGCCGGCAACCCGGGTTCAATTCCCGCCACATGGTCCTTTCCGGATCCCATCCCTGCTCTCTGTCCCATTCATTTCCTGTCTCTCTCCACTGTCCTATCAATAAAGGCAAAAAAAAAGGCCAGAAAATTACTTAAAAAAAACAAAACTTTTTTCTGATATGTAACGTCTGTCATCACCAAGTTATTCTAAACTAAGGACATCAACAAAACATATTCAATAAACTAATAATTCATACAAACAATAAATTTAATTGTAAAATGAACTTATTCTATAAAGCATGATGTTAGCCCAAGAAAAATGTTTCCTTTTAGGCTTAAATACATCCTCGTTTTATTAAAAAGAAATTGATTACAATTAAAAATGGCTTATCTTTGAAATTAAGGTTAATAAGGCAAGGTCACACTTTGAAGGCTAAATACACTCCTCTCAGAAAGCAAAGGAAATCCTTGGCCCCTCTCTCAACCAGCTTTTTACGTCGTTGTATATGGACAGGCGAAATCTATTCTAAAGAATGAAATGTAAAATGAAAAAAAGATTCATGTGTGTTCATCACTGTATGATAGGTGTATATTAAAAGGTGAAATATATAGAAATATGAAAAAAAGTGAATGAGAAAATAATTACAATATGAATCATAAGCTGAAAAGGGGGGGGGGAGTAGTTTGTGAAAATTCAGGTTGGTTTGTAAACCAGACAATTTACTGACTTTGTGCAAAGAGTATGGATCCTGTTTCCAAATGCCTTGTAATATCTTAAGGGTGGGATTTCCAACAGGTTCATTAAGTGTAACTTCTGTTAGTCATACTTTTACAAGGGTAGTCTGGACTATTCTTTGCTTTTTTTTTTTTGGTTAGCTGAAACTGGTGTTTTTTTTCTTCTCCTTTTTCCATTAAGCATATTAAAAGCGTATTTAGCATATTTAAATTCAACACCCGTAAAAATATCTAATAAATTGAGTATGCCAAATATGAACATGAATTCCCTTTGTAGTTTGCATATGGGCATTTCATCAGTGTTTGAAGGTGGAGTCACAAGCACATCATACCATTGCTAGAATGTGAATCAAGCAACAGTTTTAATGAGTTTAGACAGAACCCTTCTTTCCTTGTATAATACAAATACTTGAAATGTTCTTCAATACTGCAAGTGGTATTTTATCTAACAGCCAAGATAAATGATAATGTTATGTGTCTAATTATTTCTGTTTTGGTATGTGGTTGTTTCAGAATTCATTTGACCACCGAATAAAAACTTGGCAGAAGTGGCAGGATGCTCAGAACACGCTCCAAAAGAAGCGGGAAATTGAAGCGAAACTTCTCTGGGCTAACAAGCCTGACAAATTGCAGCAAGCTAAAGAAGATATTACAGAGGTAATTAAACTTTTGGTTCAGAGTATGAGATTTTCAGCATTTGTATAAAACTGTTAAAAAAAAGGAATTTAAGAAAAACTTTCATCTGAGTGCATATACTTTTGACTTGTACAGTTCTGTCCAAAATCTTAACATGGCTAATAATGGTGATACAAGATGGGAACAAATAATGACCTTGTGGTCATGACTATAGTAGGTGCACAGTAACGCCAAGCAACAGACTTACAGTAACAGACATGACATGCATGCTGCTTGTTGGGGGTAATTAACTTGTAAAATAAAACTGGTATGTTAAAATGAATAGCAGTTGAGTTTAATTAGCAAGGTCATTCCATCTGTGAAGAAATGGCTGTCAAGATTTCACTAGAGAATGCAATTCCAGGGAATTACGTTTGCATGAAAATGCAGTGCAATTAACTTCATGTCATGGATTTTCTAAGTTAAATAGTTTATAGAGTTAATAGTGGGATAGTTGAACATTCAAATTAATTAAATAGTTAAATTTAATTTAAGAAAGAGACAGAAAGAGAAGTAAGACAGAAAGAGAGAAAGAGAGGGAGAAAGAGAAAGAGAAAAAGGCAAAAAGAGAAAGAGAAGAAAGATGTTATGATGCTAATAGTAGTAGTCAGTTGTCTTACCTGATATTAATTAGGTATTATGCTAAATAGGCTAAAATGCTAACTATGTTAATCATGCCAACAGTGGTACTCTGTGGACTTAGCTGATGTTAATTAGTATATATATACTAGTTATGCTAACATGCTAGCTATGCTAACAATGCTAATCATGCTAACAGTGGTACTCCGTGGACATAGCTGACGATAATTAGTATACATGCTAACATGCTAACTATGTTAGCTATGCTAACAGTGGTACTCAGTAGACATAGCTGACGATAATTAGCATATATGTTAATCATGCTAAAATATTAACTATGCTAGCGATGTTAACAATGCTAATCATGCTAACAGTGGTACTCAGTGGACTTAACATATATACTAATTAACATAAGTTAATTATGGTAATATGCTAATTATGCTAACTATGTTAAGTCACCTACTACCAGTCATCACTTGCTAGGGTACTTCAGGTTACAAGAGTTAATAAAAATAAGGTGTCATAATAGTGAATTGTAACATTATATGGTACTATTACAGTTTAAAACATTTCAATAGTGTATTATGGCAATGAGGACGTATAGGGATGTGTGGTGTAGTAAGGTGATGTATATAGTAGAGTGGTGAGAGAGGGGAAGACAGAGAGAGAGGTTTGTATTGAGAGTTTGAGAGAAAAGAGAGAGAGAGTGACAAGGAAAGAGGAAGAGAGAAAGAAAGAAAGAGAGAAGGAGGATCAGATTGTAAGCTTAAAACATTAGATAGATAGAAAGATAGAGAGAGAGAAAGAGAAGAAAGAAAGAGAAAGAGAAGAAAGAAAAAGAAAGACAAGAAAGAAAAAAAGAAAAAGAAAAAAAGAGAGAAAGACAAGAAAGAAAGATATAGAAAGAGAGAGAGAGAGGAGGGGTTTGTATTGAGAGTGTGAGAGAGAAGGAAAGAGAGATTTGAGATTTTAAATCATTCTTTATTGGTTTTCAAAACCATAGAAAAACTCAAACAGTTAAACTTTCAACATCAAAATGCGCAGAGAAGAAAAGGAGGAAAAAAATAAAATAAAATAAATACATAAATAAACAAACAAAATAATAGATAAACTACAGAAAGTGACTAAAGTGCAAATTGTCATCAGTAACAGTACATAGCGCGTGTCAGCACCACATAGCTTCAAATGCTTCTAGATTCTGCATTAGTTTATAAAAAACGGAAGTCAATTAAGACTCTGGCCATTACAAGAGCAGGGAACAAAGCTAATGCATTATTCCCTGGTTGATCCTCAATTTAGTTTTTCCTGCTAACATAGATGGACATTTTAGCTTCACCCAAAATAAAATTTAGAAGAAGAATTCATTTTGTCTCCTTCTTTGATATCTAAAACCAAGAATAAAAGTCTCTGCGGAAAACTCCTCATCAAAACAATTAAACAAGTGCTCTAAGATTAAAAACAGTGGTTTCAACCTTTCACAGTACAAAAAAAGCATGAAAAACAGTTTCCCTTTCAGAACAGAAAGGACAATTTTCACTCACAGCTGAGTTTAAAACAGACTAGGGCATTCACAGCGACCGCCCCATGAAGGAGCCTCCACTGTAGGTCCCCTACCCTCTTGGCCAATGGTGGTTTGTATAGTGCCGTCCATTCAGGTTTCACATTCACACTCAGTTTCAGAACAGAGCGCCACGATGTGTCACTCCTGCTGCCAAAACACTTTTTGTTGAATACTTTCACACAAGCATAATAAAACTGCTTACCAGTGGCAATACCCAACCTGATAGGGGTCACGTCTGAAAGTATCGGACTGGCACTCTCATCCAAAATGGGTTAAAGTACCAATTCAGGGAAGTCATCAAACACATAAGGGCACACACCTCTTGAGCAGTAATCACTTAGTAACCTTGATTCCTCTGTAGTGCATGTAATGCGCCATTTATCCAGGAGCTGCGCAGCCACGCGGAGAGATTTAATTCCTAAGGAAAAGGCAAAGTTCTCCACATTCTGAAAATCTCCCCCTGCTGAAAAGTCCACTACATGCTTTAAAGTTATAATTTTGGAATTAATAAAGTTCATTTTCAGGGATGGAAAACTGGATGAGGGGATATCCATTCTTGCACCGCCAACCACAGGTTCTTGTAGAAGCCAATGTAAGGAAGATGAAGCTCCCTGCCTGCAAACATTAAACATGCCCCATATTTTTAAAAGAGACCGATAAAAAGGAGGTGACCTAGAACCATCAACTCCATGTGGTCCTGGGTTACCCTAACCCTAACCCTGTGAAGAAGAGTGACTTATCCAGCCCCATCCCCCCACAAGTTCTTAAAATCATACAGCTCAGAAGCTTCCAGGCAGCAACTGTGGGTCCAGTAAGAAGTTTCTTTACAAACTGCAACCTAAAAGCAGCAGTTCTGCTGTGGAAATGTATGAGCCCC
>JAGFZM010001425.1:290607-302068 GCA_017657215.1 Limnothrissa miodon
TACACTCTGAGGAGTTACACTTACTCAGTTTCACTCATATCACTTATATCTGCAGTTCTGAATTAAACATTCAACTGATGATCTGAGTTGCTGTGTTTCTGGAGATATGAATCAACTATTTGCATTGTGACGTTTCAGCGGAGTGGTGTGTGTAATTGTGCACTACTTATGAATTCAGGCGGTCAGCAATACTTTGCCACGCCTTTTCTCTTTGTTTTATTACTGTGGCGGTGTTGCCTTTCTTCTCGGGTTTGTTTACAGGTGGAATCTTCACTCAAATAAACTGGAACTTTTCCTCTGTTGGTTTAAATACTACTATTATCTTGAACATAACTGTACTGTATATGCAACGTGTGCCGACTTTTGAGGATACAGATTTTTTTCTAGGGCTGGGAAATTAATTAAACTTTCC
The DNA here is from genome assembly GCA_017657215.1 of Limnothrissa miodon. Classification (NCBI taxonomy): domain Eukaryota; kingdom Metazoa; phylum Chordata; class Actinopteri; order Clupeiformes; family Clupeidae; genus Limnothrissa; species Limnothrissa miodon. The sequence continues at coordinate 291,020 of JAGFZM010001425.1, forward strand.
TTATTCAATCATGTCATTATTAATCATTATCTTATGGCAAGTTGGGGTAAGAAAGTCTAATGTTCATAATTTTATTTTGATTAGTGTCTGAACATTAGGGTTATTATTCCAGTCCCTAAATCTTTATACGCACATTGTTTAAATGTATTTTTTTTTATATACAGTGGGAGGCTAAAGTCACCCAGTATGAAAGGGACTTCGAGAGGATCTGCACGACAGTTCGCCAAGAGGTTCTTAGATTTGAGGTATGACTTACTTGCAACTGTCAGGATTTTACAAGTACCAATAATGCAATACGTTTCTTAATCATACTTGTACTAAACTACAGAAAGACAAGGCAAAGGATTTTAAAATCCACATCACAAAGTATCTGGAGTCTCTTCTACTCTCTCAGCAAAGGGTAAGTCTCATACATGTACATATAATATGTCTTTATCCTGTCATTTGTTTTGTCTTATTATTGAACGTGTATTTGAACCCCAATTAACCAACTGTTTCTTACACATGTAGCTCATCAAGTACTGGGAGGCGTTCATACCTGAGGCAAAGGCAATTGTATGAGTGGATGCACTATCAACAACAGACTCTTAAGCACATTTGAATAAGCAACTTGAAAATGACAGGAATAATCATTTTGTACCCTGTAATTTTCTTCAAGTTTTTCTATATCTCTGTGGTGTTGCTTATGTCTGTACTTTTCACTGTCCAATTACTTTATATGCCTTGGGGAAATAAATGTGTGTGTGTGTGTGTGTGTATGTATATATATATATATAATGTGTGTGTCCCATTGTGCGTAAATCCAAGCACTGGAAGATTTAAAAACTCTGTGTGTGTGTGTATATATATATATATAATCACACATACATATACATACATACACACACACACACACACACATACATATATATATATACACATGTCCAATAGTGTAGTAAAGCACATGATTGTATTGCAGCAGCTTAAAGGTTGTAAAACCTGAAAGCATCATCTGTATTGTGAAGATCTGTTTACTATGTGCATTTATGATGTTGCTAAGATTCAACATCTTAATTATTTGAAAAGCTTTAGGGACATTAGATTTAAGGTAAAAGGTTGGTATTCCACATTATATTGTGGTATATGGCTTGCCTTGAAAAGATGTGATTTTTCTGATTTCCTCCCACATTTACATACCACCTATAGTGGGCACAAACATTTAGAAATGCTTTCAACAAAATAAACTAAACGCTAGTGCTGACATGTTTGTGTCTTCAAAATTGTCCATTGTAGGCTATAAATCATTGATCTATCTACTGGTGTCAGATTTTTGCAGACTCGAAGCTACCAGTTATACAGCTGTTACATTCCATATGTATTTCTTGTAAGAGCAGGAGTATTATTCATAATAAACTTGTACATTTTACTCGTGTTTATATATGATATACTTGATGTATTTTTAAAGGATGGTGTAATGCTTCTTTCATGATGCATGGTACTTGCCTAATGGAAACAATTCTAGACTGCACCTTTTTAATGGCATAAACTGTTAGCTGTTGGAGAAGGAAATGCAATGCATGTTCAATGTGGTAAAAAGTAAAATCGTGTTTCTATATTTTTCACATTCCCTTTCCTCTGTCATTTAAAACATTAAGTATATACAAGCTCTGAACATTAAAAATAAAAAGCCTAATTTTGCTTAAATAATTAAAAAAAAAAAAAAAGCATAGATTTTCATGGAGTGGAAATCTGAAAAAAAAAAAATAAACAGATTAACTGCACTATGACTTGTGAGGATTGAAATCATGTACATACACGTTTTTTGTTTTTACCCATGACAAGATTGTTTCTACAGTTTTGTCAAAACAAAAAAAAACACATTTCAAATGTAATGGAAGCAATGTACTTTCAATTCTAAATGAAATCACTGAATCTGCAACTCCTACACAGGGAATAAAGAAATTGCCTTTTCCCTTCTCTTTAAACACTTGTGTAAGGTGAAAAAAAAAATCTCAAAAGTATCAAGTTAATTTATGTCATGTAGAAATATCCATTCCTTGAGCATTTCCTCTTGCTTCTCAAAGAGTCAGGACATACTTGATATGGTAAACTTATGCCTAGTTTACTCATTTTATTTGAACTTCTCCATTTGCAAACTAAAGCATTTGAAGAGCACTAGTTGGGTTACTAGCCTAGCTACATGTAGGTTTCATCTATGGCATATTGTAATCTCAAAAACGAGTAATGCAATGCAGAGACTAAATAAAGGGGACAATTCAATTTCAATCCCATGTGAAGTTCAAAGCAAAAGGCGTCTTGTGTTTTAAAAAGATTTCAGGAAGAAATCTTTTACAGGAACCAAGAAAGTGAACGGACTGAAAAACTTATTAAAACCTTGATCGGAAACACTTTTAAACCCACTAATTTTAAACAGAACAATTAAATCAAGATATAAAACTGCTACACAAATCAAACTGACCTACAGGCCAGCTGATGAGTATAAAATAAACAATAATTTAAGTCCAACTTCAAGTCACAGTCACTCAAACATTGGTCACATCGGAACAAAACAAATAATAATTATGCAAAGGCCGTATGTTCCCTGTGTGTTCCCATGTTTGTTCCCTTTCAGTGGGCTCTCAACCACATTTAAAAGTGACACTGATTGGATGTAAACAGAATTTACAAAACATACACATTCATGAGAATGTTCAACCCTTTCTAGGAGGCCCCTTGCTCAAAGCACAGCATAATTCAGTAAATGTACCAGTAGGCCTAATATACACACACCTCATATCCCATACCCAAGTCCACAATTTAAAACACACAAAGATGCCACAGCACCAAACAATAGTTTTCTAGATTTCTTCAATAAATTTCAGTGATGTTGTAATCTTGACTGGGCTATGTGGACATACCAAAACGAACCTCCATGCCGTTTGCAGCACTGTGGCATACGTTTTTTAACTAAGGGATTAACTCAAATTTAGATAAAGGTAGTCGTATTTTATCATGGTTGCTCTCAAGGTAAAGGTTGTGAGTGGGGGACTTGATGTTTTCAGAGATCTTCTTCCCTATCCCATGGGTCGTCTTTTCTCAAAAGGTGGTATGACTGTCAGGAGTTCCCATCCCCCTCATTAATGACGTGACTGTAACCAGTTGAGGTCTCCCTTTGCCGGCAGAGCACAACGAAAAGGAGAAGGATGAGGAAAAAAAGGAGAGATGCACACACTGCTAATCCGATCACCACTTCTGTGGGAAAACAAAGAAAAGTGATATTAGGACCTCCTTTTTAAGATCAACATACAGCAGAAGTAAATAGTTCTGAATGTTGTTTCTTTGAATTGTTTCGTTTCATCCTTTGACTTGTTTTAAAAAAGGGACCGTTCATTCAATAAGGAGTACCCCGGGTCATTACCTGACTTGATTAGTTGATTGACCTTATTTGAGTCAAAAGCTGACCTCAGCTGAACATACATAGACTTTTGCTGTCAGGACTAGGGTCAAGTATCAAAACAGGGTTTCACATTAGGATTTTTAGTAAAATGTCAGAAACTGAAAGAGCCTGTAGCTTGAGAAGGGAGAAAACACAGGGAAACATCTTAAACTTTTAAACTTAAGTTGACTGCTGCACGCATCTTCAGATCCCAGAATGCACTGCTCCCTTAATTGTAATCAATCAAGTTTGGCATTCATAGTGTTCAGTTAAGGCAACTAGACCTCTTTTTGAGTTTGAAAACGTTTCACTTTCCGTCCAGAAAGCTTTATCAGTTATGACGGAGGTTGGAACCAGGAACTTATATTTCTGGCCTGTGGGTGTGAACTGTAGACTACACCCCTTATCATGTGATCAAAGATCAGAAGAATCACCCATTAACACAGTTGTGCCTAGGAGTTTTGTCCTTAGGGTGAACCTGTCTGTCTTGTCAGCCTTTGTGGGTGTTTCCTGGTTTGAAGTAGACTGGGATGTTGTGCATACTGAAGATTCTTATTTTCTCAGATAATTCAGATATGTAGGAGACCACCATGAGTTTTCCTCTGTCACTCTTCTTTTTGTTGGACAGTGTCATTCCTCTTTCCTGTTTTGATGAAAGCCCAGTTGGGATATCCACAGGTTATCAGTGCTTGTTTTATGTGGGAGTGCTCCTTTTGTTGTCCCTCTGTTTTTGGTGGAATGTTATAAGTTATAAGTTATGTTGTAAGGTCCAGATGACACTCAGTTCCAATGGGTGGTCAGAGTCAAAAAGTAGGTATTGATCAGTGTGTGTGGGTTTCCTGTATACCTCCGTGACAAAGCTTCCATCCATCTCCGCCAGTACTTTGCAGTCCAGAAAAGATAGTGTCTTTCCCTTTGAGTCTTTGTGTCTTCCCTAGTGAACTTGATGGTGCTGTCACCGGGTTGATATGTTCAGTAGAAGCCTCTACTTATTTACTTTTAATTTTGCACCAAGTGTCATCTACATATCTGAACCAATGGCTCGGGTGTGGGCTGTGGTCTACAGATCACACCCACAGGTCAAAAATATTAGCTCCTGGTTCCAACATCAGTCAAAACTAACAAAGCTTTCTGGATGGAAAGTGAAACGTTTTCAAGCTCAAAAAGAAGTCCAGTTGCCCAAGCAACACTATGACTACTACTACGTGGATAAATGAGAATCTTCAGAGACATGTTTGGCAGATACTAAAGTGAATATTTCAATGTTTGCCCATTTCATTTGCTTTACAGAGAATTTTTTTGCACTTCTAATGCAAGTGCTTATGTAAATTCAACAAAAGTAGTCCATGCTATTAAGCCAGGGGTGCGTTTTCCGAATACCGACAGAAGTTAGCATTGAACAACAGTAATGCAAAGTACTTTTGAACGATCCCACACTTGATTTCCGACCGTTTTCTAAACACCTTCGGACAAGGTAAGTTGGAACAACGTTAAGTCGGACTACGAACTATGAACTACGGAAACTATGAAGTCTACAGATGTTTCGGAAGCGTTCAGACAATATTCGGATACATTTGCTGCTGAAAGCCTCTCAAAAACGGAAACGCGTAGCCTCATTTCATTTCATTGATTATGCTATGTATTATTTGGATAATAATGTCTTTATTCCAGCACAACCACACTTTTGAAAAGCTTTATAACACAGGACTCTTATTTGAATGGCATTCTTTTTGTTGGTGAAAAGCCAACTCGACCAACTATCTGAAAACAAGAACCCACAAAGTAGGGCTGGGCGATTTGGCCTAAAATCAAAATCTCGATGAACATTTTAACTCGATTATGATGATTTTTTTTGTCCTCATAGCTCACTGACAAGGTTTGTACATTAAATATATTACTTGATTTTAAAATTGAAGGAAAGACACTGTCCACTATCTATGTTTGTTTATTGAACATCAATGTTTTCTTTGGTACAAGCTGCTGTTGTTGCTCAGTTGTCTCACTGTTTAAGCTCTCCATGCTCGTCAGCGGAATAATGTATTTGACTCCACACACGATAGTGTTTTTAAAGGGAAAGTAATTGAAATAATCAACCTAGAAATTTGATCAATTAAAGGTTCTGAAGGTCGATTTCAATTACTTCTCAATTAATCGCCCAGTCCTAGCAAAAATAACAAAAATACAAACCTGTGTCTTTTGCTGTAGTTTCCACCTGACATTCCTTTTCCCAGTCAGTTGTAATGACGCCCTTTGTGAGAAGAATGAAGTCTTGTAGAGGGCAGTACTGTTCACAGCCTGGCAGGGCCAATGGATAGGGGGGGTTACTGCTGTCATTGTGGTAGAACATTGCCACAGTGAAGGTCCTAGACAATACATTTCCAAACAAAACAATGCAAAGAAAGTAACTTGAATTACTTAACCAAAATTCAATCCCTCAAATATTTCATTACAAACTAATGCTAGGTGATGAACATACGTACAGAAATCTGAGGTATATGTACATCCAGAGGCTCACATTAAAGTTTTATACCATGCCTTGTAAAAACAACATTACGCCCCTCTTTCTTTTTGCCCCACATAACCATGGCATGAAAGCCAAAGTACAATACAAAATATACTATTCAAGGCGTAACTTTGGTGAACTTTAATCACAAGCTGCATGTCTGTATTGGCACGAGGCATGCATTTGTGCAAAAAGAAAAATGCCTAGGTCTTTAGTTTTAGTTTCAGTTTTAGAGATGTCTGCATTCAGTTTTGGAGTAATGATGGACAGTGATCTAAACTTTAACAGTCATATAAATCACCTAAAACATTTTCATACTAAGAGGTCTAATGTCAAAAAAGGATCTCAAAAAAGACCACCGAACAACTCTGAAACTGTTAAGTAGCTGAATATTAGATGCTAAACCAAAAACCCCCAATGTAAGTTAAGACTAAAGATATATCTGATGAAAGAAAATGTGTAAACAGATGACCAACACTGCAACACTGTAGGTATATTTCACACATACTTTTGAATAATCTGCGCCTGAAAGTTGCTGTGCATGCTGCACAAACTAAGCCAGCCGTTGTTGCCAGCAGCCAACCTAGACTAAGGAATACATCAATTTCTATTAATCAAGTTTTATTTTAGCCAGACTAAGGACAAAATTAGATTTTTCCTTCGTGCATGTAACCATACTTCTTGCAGCAGCCTACACCAAAACACATATTTCTAATAAAATTAAACCATAACTGACTTTGATAAGCTTCACTCACTGAGGCCAACATGTGCATTAGTAATAGGCACACTTAGCTTTAAAATAGGTCATATTTAGTAGAGCACACATTGATAGAGGTCCATCACAAAAACATAGGATTATCATTTACAAGTATATATCAAAATTAGAACCATGAAGATGTGGTTCCATGTAGATATGCACTGAAAACATTGAATAGGTGGTCCATACCCATTGTCTTCTTGATGCAGTTCAAATATGTGACAAGAGGCATATGGGGGCTGCAGCCCATTGAACACATCCAATGCGGTTTGCAGTGCCACTATAGTGGTATCATGCTGTAGTCAAAAAACAACACGCATCACACACACACACACACACACACACACACACACACACACACGTAAATCAACTGAATTTTCAATCATTTTAGATTACCATTAACTTAAATGCAGTTTACATCTAAAATTGAAACAGTCCAGACACAATCAACCCATAGGCTAAATAAAAATTAATAAAAAAATTAATAATCAATTATCTATTATCAATCATCACAGCTAACTGAGGAGGGCAAGGAAACCGTTTCAGTCTTGTTTTCTTGTGTCACTGTTCAGATAGTAAACTACTGGTTTGAACATTCACTCTGTACCAAACAGTCTTATTCAGACTCCAACCAACAGCACTGGGCAACCTTTGCTATGTAAACATTGACTCAAGTGTATCAGTCATTTCATCAAAACCTAACAACTCACCTTAACTCCTAAACTCCTGTACAGGAATGCAACCTATGCCTCACACACATCTAATCAGACACACTTTTATACTGCCATATTTTTATTTCCTGCCAAAATCCATTTTTTCTATATCCAGGTTGAATTGAGCATAAATTCAGAGTAAAAGGCATGGCAATGTTAATCATATAATATGATCCCAGTCTCAAACTGTAAGAAAACAAAAGGATATGGCTCCTGGATTATTCCATTTTTTATTTACAACTCCTGTCGATCTCTCGGAAATGACAATATTATATGGACTTTCTTGAAGACATCCATGAAAAAGATTTAATGTAGCCATCTAGCTCCATTGATTTTGCACTTGCCTGCAATCTCTCCCTAGGTTAGGGGTTAGTTTTAGATTTGGAAGCCCTAGCAGGAGGAGTCCGGCAAAAATCGTGTCGGAAACGAAATACTAATAAACAAAAGAACAATAGGGCAAGACCACAATGAGAGGTAAAAGTACCTATAAACTATTTCAATTCATGCTTGTTCCTTACCTTTCAATACCTTTTTTAGGGTTTTTTGTTAGTGTCTTCAATGCACCCGCCTGGCATTTACATGTAACTTTATTTTACAAACATTTGGAGTTTTAAAGTTTGGATTTCGTTAATTGTGTGGATTTTTGGGGCTAATACAAATATCTGAAATACAATCAAAAATACCAAGACTGTAGGGCTGGGCCATATACCGTTCATGATTATACCGGTACAATGCTATGATGTAATTGCAATATAATAGGGGTAAAAAGAACATGCAGTGCCTTTGTTTTGATATGCTCATACATGTAGGAAAAAGCATGGTGGAGACAGAGAATGAGAAGGGCCAAATGAATGAAATAGAATGGTGCGACTTCAGTGGTCTGGAATGGTAAATGGTAAATGGACTGCATTTATATAGCGCTTTTCTACTCCTACGAGCACTCAAAGCGCAATGTATGCCTCTCATTCACCCATTCACACACATGCATTCATACTCCGGTGGCAGTGGCTGCCATGCAAGGTACCATCCTGCCACCGGGAGCAATCGGGGTTCAGTATCTTGCCCAAGGATACTTCGATGTAGTCAGATGGAGTGGGGCTCGAACCTGCAACCCTCCGGTTACCGAACGGAACCTCTACCATCTGCGCCACCATCGCCCCTAACTGGAACTGGTTTGTTTTTCGCCCGTCAGATACTCGACAAAGCATAATGTTTTGTACAACAGGTAAGGGGACCGTCATTGCAAAGGGAGGAGGAAACACCACAAACATACAGTATTTCATCATTTGAAGCAGAAGCACCTCTTGGAGTACAAAAAAGCTGTAAAAACTTGGGTTGTCAAAGTTAACATGTTAATTGTCACTTCAATCATTATTGTCGCCATTAACGTATGTGTAGTGTTGGTGAATACCACTTACTTCACATTAAATCTTGCTTTATTTTGCATGCTATTCACCCGAGGAATTATGCGTTGTTAAACAGCTCGTCTACAACGTACAGCATAACGGTCAGTAATATTACCTGCATATGCAACACATTTTTCAGGTCAAGTGCATCCTGTGGTTATTGGCCGATGGGTGTGGATGTGCATTTTTTTGCAGTTACATGAAGACTGTAGGTAGTGATTGAGCCTGCTTCATTAGACTGAAATGTCAGGAGTCAAAGTACTTCCTTTTTGCTCCTTGTGTAGTTTGTAGACATATCCCTATTATCAAACCCGAAAATCCAAATATTTGCATAAAAATCCAAAATGTATATCATAAATTCTGTAAAGAAGTTAAGATTTAGGTTGATATTGACGGGTCAATATATGGAAAATAACCCCTTAACCCCCAAAAAATTGATACAAAAGGTTTTTCAACTGATGCCTGTAGGTGCCCTTAATAACATATTAAAATGTAAGTAAAATCTAACTTCAGGGAGGACTTCACTTTCCAAGATGGCTGTAAGAAGCTAATTCTGGCAATATCTTGAGTACTATTTAGCTTAGATAGATGTCAGTGTTTCATCAAATTTAGAGGTCACTGAATGAGGAATCTCACTACATTTCCATTTGATCCATTTCTAATAAATATTTTCAAAGATATTATATGCTAGCTCACTAGCTGAATAGCTAATTTCACACAGGGCAAGATTCCCAATACTCATTTGTTAAGTCTTTCTGACATGGAGTAACATAACTAAGAAATATTTACTTTGCTGTTTTTTTTAGGCTAAATTTGTAATTCCTTAGAAAAAAAATACCTTGGGTAAACCAAGATACTTGTATTAACATTGTATTGACCAGTTTTAAACAACATTATTCGCCAAGAAGTTCATAACAGGTTTATCCCTATTTTGACAATATTTAGAAAGCATAGATTCTAGTGTAATTACTAATAGTTTTTTTCCTCTGTCTTTATTAAAGAAGGGCTAAGCAACGTTCCGTTTTTTCCTCTCACGAGCTCCCTCTAAAGACCGCTGTATTGCATTGTATTGCACTGCACTCTGTTTTGCACAAAGTTTTATAAATGAGGCCCCTGGTCATTGAGAAGACCTTGACAAGGTTATTAAAAACAACAGGAGGTTTAACACATGGATGTGGCATGTCTGAGGAACAGAGTGTCCTTTGGACGCGGTCATGCAATGCAGGAGTTTACAAAGCGGTCCTACACCATGTCCAAAGGATGAAGAGAGACCTTGATTTCAGGAAGATAGTCCAAACTAATGGATTCCACACCTTTCTGTTCAGATCCATCATTAGCCAACTCCCTCCTGTCTTGAACTTTCTGAATTTGAATTCACCGTTTAGTACGTTAATTATACGGGAGAGGTTGAGGGTATGAAGGCAAAAAACTGGCGTTAAAACTTGATGGATAATAAGTTCATGTCAGGAGTGAATGCTGCTTTCTGATAGTCTACTGAAAGTTATTTATTGTAACTAACTATACCATTACCTGCAAGACACTCCGTTGCACTTGTAGACATATGGATTACCATGTAATACTGCCTGTGGATCTTGTCAAAAGTTTTGACAATCCACACAACAAATCCCTTCCAGAAGAGTCAGATAAAGAGAAAGATTAAAACAACCTTTCATATAATTAATCTGATTTTTAAATTTTGTGAATTTTTTTAAAATAATTATTTAATATCTAACTGCAAATACTTACAGAACAATGTTGGGCAAGTTACTTTTTAAAAGTAATTAGTTATAGTTACTTCTTGCAAAAAGTAACAGTTAGTAACTATTACTGTATTACAAAAGTAACTAATTATACGGGAAAGTAACTACTGCGTTACTTTTTGCGTTACTGCCCCCTGTAAATTCAAAAGTATGTTCAGTTACTCATAGTAAAAATGAATGTTAAATGTGTATTATGACTGAAATACACACATACTGTAACAGAATGACATATTAACATTGCACACCAATATAGGCCTACACTAATTTAATATTTTTGTGGGACAATGTGAGAAGACGTCAATACATCTTTATATAGTTTTGTAGCTATTAAAATTGCTGTTACCAATATAGTAGAACAATAAAACACTGATGTTTTAGAAATGTTGAGCCTATTTAATTATTTAACTTAAACAAGCTACAACAGACAAAAAAAATGATAGAGAAAATAACGATAACAAAAATTCTTGGAGAAACGCTGATCTCGTTGCATAATCG
>JAGFZM010001425.1:302078-312078 GCA_017657215.1 Limnothrissa miodon
ATTTTGCTACAACAGTCTGACTTCATAGAACTCATGAGACAGAAAACAAAGCAAACTGAAGGAATTGCGTGACGTCTAGCTCACGTTCATTTAAATTTGTGTCGTGAGTGACACATAATGGATCGTTGATTATGCTAGCTGATTATGTTCTCAATTGTGCACTTTTTAAAAACCAGTGTTTTAAAAGGCCCACTATGCAACATTTTTCATTTAATTAATCCGTTTCATACTGTTTAGGATGCTAAAATGAGTCATTACACGGCAAACGAACGGTGTAGAATGCGCCACCGTGGCCTATAGCGGTAGATACAGCACTTGCAATGTTCAGCAGCGCGGACTGCCTCCAATAGAATGCAGTGCAATACAATGCAATACAGCGGTCTTAAGAGGGAGCTTGTGAGAGGAAAAAAACAGAACGTTGCTTAGCCCCTGTTTAAGGATAGAAACAACACATGCCCATTGCTAGGCATTTTGAAGGCAGGCAGAGGCGATTCTACATTTCCCAAATAGCCGGAGACCGAAGCAATCATCAAAACTTCGATGTCAACCACTTTACTGCATTTTAGACAACCTGTGAAAGGGGCTCAATGTGTTAAAAACCTATATCCCTTTAACAGTGATTATAAATGTACTCTTTTGACAGTCCTAGTAAAAACATAAGAGGCGTCTGCTGCAACTAGCATGAGAAAAAAAATATTTTGTCTTGCGTCAGTCATCATGTAGCCTATCGTCAGTTATATTGTTATCGCTAATTTTCAATTATACATCATGATAAATATTTTTGGCCATATTGCCCTGGCCTACTAGTCTGAAAAAAAAATGCTGATTTATTTGACAATTATTTTTACAACTGTATATTATATAAAGTATACTTAATAAATAAAATAAATCAGCTACACATATACAGGCTTACCGCTGAATACACAGTCATCTTTAGAGGATCTTCACTCTTCGGAACAGCGTGGTCAGAAAGGTTCATAATAATCTGCTTCAAGAGGAGGCCTTTAATTAAAAAAAGGACAATAGCCATTAGCAAGCAGTTATTGCCAAATGGAATGTAGTTCTAAACAACTATTATCAATTTAATAGGGTTGTCCAGCAAATAATAATAATAATTAAAAAAAAGAATAATAATTTTGAGGCCATATTTGGCCATATTTCTGGCCTAATGTTGCTGCGTTTGTCTGAGTGGAATGCTTCAGCATTATATGCAGCCTTTCATGGTCGGTAGATATCGTTGAAATAAAATGTGACCAGGCATGGCATAACAGGCCACGTCACTGGGACGAAAGTTGTAAAAAGTGCAGAAGAATTTTTTGCCCCAAATTGGTGATTTAAAAGTGTATATTTTGTCTTGGCTAAAATTCAGGAACTAAGCCAACGTGTGAATTGGGCATGGTGATTAGTGCTATCAGCTGTATGCTAGAAGTTACCTCGTGACTATTAATCTTTATTTCAAAAACAAAACTAAAGTAAAGTGGATTGTAGATGAGCTGAATCACGGTTGCAACAGAGCATATCTATAAAGGTACCTCGACAAGCCAGATACCTTTGGTTATACCGACAGAGCTCACTTCTGATTCTGAAGAGAAATGCACTGATGATGGTGACTGCATTACATTGGACAACATCACTAATATAGAGCTGATCTTAGCCCGAAGATGATTAAGTATTAAGACTACAAGGAAGAATCACTCTCTCGCGCAGCATTGGAGCTATATTGAAAGATATCTAATGCAATCTAATGTCAAACTTTCTCCAGAGTTTATGAACAACATGCGGATAAAATCTCTATTTGCAGAAAGAAAGTGGCAGGACATGTAATTAATTGGATGCCTTATTGTGTTGGAGGCACTGATGTCTGCAGGAACATCTTCGTGTTTCGTATGGTGCAGTGCCAAAGCAATAATGACTAGCTGATACAAAGTGCAAATCTTCCCGATGATAGAAAGTTTGCAGCGGTCAAGAATCAACACCTGCCCTTTTGCAGAAAGAGAAGGCGGTATGCTGACACTAAGGTGTCTCTTGGACCCTAAGCAGATACATACAGCAACAGGCCTGAAGAATAGCAATGTAGTTATCTACACCTGTATTAGGCAGTTATAAATAGACAAGATGTGTTTCACTTAAAGTGCTAATAGACATTAAAATGCTTGATGTAGACTGCTGTTTCTGACATTTCTAATGCAATGTGTCAAAACACTGGAGCAGCTCGGGATTTAATTGGCACCAAATCGAGGCCCAGCAGCTGCTAAACATACTTTAGTCTGTTTGGAAAAAGTGCTGTGGAGGGGGTAGCGATCAATGTCCATTACTGACAGGTGTCTGTTCAGCGTCCTTATATCAGCTATTGATTCCAACTCAAAAACAATAGAAGTTTGCTGCTCTTTCTTTTACTCTTCCATGTTAGCAGACCACTATAGTTTATCACCACAATATCATCAGTATGTACTGAGAGTTTGCATATTACCCCTTCAATGGAAACAGTGGATGGCATGCAATGTATCAGCAAGTCATATCAGCATTCAGTCTTTAGCCTACTACAGTCTTAGCCCGATTTCACTCATTAAAGCCACTATGTGGAGGATATATCTTCTATTTATCTTCGTCTTTTATTAAAAATACATTTTTTATTTTAAAAATATAATGTAAAACGATGGTAATTACCTCCATGAATAAATTGTAGTGTTCCCGTAAACTTGGTAATTTCCATTTATATATAGATGTGGCTGGGTACCAAATAAGAATATCCATTTTGCGCCGCCATTTTCAAAATGAGGACCATTGGAAATGAGGACCGTGGGAAGGGAAGGGCTAATACATTTTATTCAAATGTGTGCAGTATACCACTTCGCCGATAGATGGGAGAAATTCTCATACAAAAAAAATAAAACTTACACATAGAGGGTTTAAGCTGCACTATGTTCTTACATGCACTAAGAAAAAACCTAATTACTTGTATTAATTCAAACTTTTAAAATGTATGAACCCACCTCTGTCCGGCTGAAATCTATCTATTCATAGAAAATTTAATAACTATTTACAATAAATACTGGTGAATGAGGTCCACATTTCAACAAATGTGCAGTAATGTGAAGCTACAAAATGATAACAATGCGTTACATGTTTTTTGTCTACTGACAGTACAGTGAACCATATGGTTCTGAACAGATCAAAAAAATTAAAAATAAACATACCACCCTGCAGCCGACACTTCTCTTCCTGCTTGTATACACCAAACATCATCTGGAAGCCAAAATTTTTTAGTCTCCTCAGTGTCTCCATCACCTCTGGAGTCACCCATGATGGCAGAGTCATGTTATGTTTCCACTGCGTGATAAAAGATAAAAAAGAAAAAAAAAGATGGCTTAAAATTCAGAGAACAGGTTGACCCATTCTATATTATTTCTATGCTACATTTATCACAATCACAAAGAAATTATCAGACAAAATCAAATCGGTTCCTGATTATTACAATCCTCGTCTGACTTGGTCTCCTGTTTTGAAGATGTAACCCTTAAAAAATAAAACTGTCTGTTCTTCAAATTGTTCAATTAAAATACAAGCACAAATACAACCCCATTTCTCCCATGTTCTCAAAAATTAAAACCAAAATGCTTATTTGAGTGGGAATGAGTGGATCATGCAGCGCACCAGGCTCGCAGACAGCTTTCATCAGCCTTTTCTGGACATCCAGCGATTCACTGACAACAGGCGGAGATAGGAGGAGCACATTTGAAATGCTTAAGAAGCACCAAATTATTTACTTGATATTTTGTCATTGCGCACAGTTGAATTTAATTGAATGAAATTGTATTATTTTGTGGGATTTGCAAATATTTTGCACTGGTTTAAATATTATGTCAATGTGTTAATTGATTTGTGGCCATAATTTGATTTTGATAGCCTACACTCACAAAGAGGCTTAATCTTATCATGTCATATGCCTATTTAGTGTTTGCACTTTTCACTTTTCATAGACCTGCATATTAATGGTTCATCCGAAAATCCTTGTTCCATGTTTTCCTGATAGCCACAATCCATGATCATGTCAAAAGAGACTGCCTCCATTTTGGGTTAATAACTCGATGGTTAATAACAGCCCTTAGGTAGGTGGGGGGCATACACTGATAAAACAGTTTACATGGTATGGGATGTTTTGTTTAGTGTTTGAATGGCTGAGGGGATTAGGCTTCTGCTGAAGTGGACCACACGAGTGGGAAGTAGCGGTTCAGTGGGTGAGTAATCTCCAGGGAGATTGCATGTGCAATGAGTGTGATGGCCTTGTTATTTTGTTCCTGCAGACTGGTGGTGAGCAGACCAATGACTTCTGTGGCAGTGTTGGTTATCCGCTTGAGTCTGTTCTGGTTTGTGAAAATATTGAAGAATGGGTGTACAATGCTGGTCTACAGAAGTAGGAGTAGGTGGGGGGCAAAATGAAATTCTTTGAGTTTTTGTATTGCAGACAGTCCTTGGTTTCTGTTTTGTTGTTTTTTTGTGAATGTGGTAGCAGTACATAACATTTGGCGTGTTCTATCCTAAATAAATGAATGCAGATTCTCTCTTTGACATGTCTTATAAACCATAAGTGTTCTAAGTTTGCTCCTTTGAGTCATATATATCAACATACAAATATACTAATGGTTTCCTTCCAGTCTTCACAGTCAGGGGTTAAATTGGGCCGGGGCTGAGCCCCTGATTATAACATCAAAAGCAACAAACCTTTTTTTCACGCTTAAGAGTAATTAATTAGGCTAAACTATCGTTCTAACAATTAGTAAAACAATTAGTTTTGTGTAGCCTAATAGACCGCCTGGTTTTCCTGATAAAAGGACGACCTATCAAAGCTTATAAAAGTTGCAATAAAAGATTCTAGAACACTATGTGGCTGCGTGGCTACTTTTTCCTCAGAGTCAGAGACGTTAGTTGAGGCTGTTAAACAGAGCACTGCACGCTGGTACACTATATGCGAGAGGTTGACACAGCGAGATAGAAGCAGACAGACAAGGTATGTGCGAAGAGGTACTTAAATGCAAAGAGGTGCTTAAAGGAGTAGCTGTCAGTTGAATTCCATTGTGCATTTGGCCAGTTCAGTTTCCATACATGAGCCAGCTAGCATACCTCAGGTTGCTATGAAATGCTAATGTAATTTACATTTACATTTATGCATTTAGCAGACGCTTTTATCCAAAGCGACTTACAAAAACGAGGATAACAATCAAGCTACATAGCAGAAACCTTAAGGAGCATAGTGCTAGGGGATAGTGCTTCAGTTCATTTTAGTGCTAGGATAGAAGATGTTCTCTGAATAGCTGGGTCTTTAAGAGCTTTTTGAAGGCCTCCACAGATGGCCCTGTTCTGATTGTTTTTGGTAGGTCATTCCACCAGCGTGGGACGACACATGAGAAGAGTCTGGATTGCCTTGGGCGAGGTGCTGGGACTGCCAGTCGACAGTCATTGGAGGACCGGAGTTGTCGGGGGGTAGCCTGAGCTTTTATGAGAGCGCTTAGATAAAAAGGGGCAGATCCTCTAAGCACTTTGTAAGTCAGCATCAGTGATTTGAATTTGATGTAATGTAATGTAATGACATGAAGTTGACATAAGCCTAACGTCACCTGAAGTTGGGCTACCTCTGGCAAACAAATAAAACAGTTTAAAAATAAAATCCACTGTTTTGACTCCAGATCATGCAAGCCTTGAAAGTTTCTTAAAAAGGATCAATATTTAGGCTACACTAACAAATTGCGCATTTCCCCTCTGCATGTGTTTCACAAGCTATTTTTTCACTTTAAGTTCTACAGTACAGGTAGATTTAAAATGTTCTGACAGCCATAATATCCCAATAGCAATTTGATTTGGTGCTATAATGGTCGTGTATCTTGTGTGGTAAAGGTATGACAGGTCTGTGACGTTTAGGCTATTATAATTTCATGTCATGCATATGCCAGTACCAATTTTGACTCCAATCTGTACTTAACAATTCCCAGTATAGTAGGCTATCTGAGTGAGTTAACAATGCACAAAAACATAGTGTAGTAAAGCGTGTGTGTATTCTGTGCAATCAAAAAAATTAAAAATAGTTCGCTCCAACCCCAGACCAGAGCCCCCCCACATAGCAAATCCCAATTTAACCCCTGTTCACAGTCATAGGTGAAGTCATGCTTGATCAGAAATTAATGACCAATTTAGATGTTACAATATTTTATTGTCTGAAACTGAGAGGGTCTGAAGGCTCGCTAAACATTACAAACACATTAGCAGCGAGCTGAACTGGTCAATACACTGCTAACAATGTTAAAGTCTGACAGTGTAACTAGCATGTGGCTACTTCTTCCTTTGATCTTGAGCATTTTACTGGTGCCTTTCTGCATTGTAGAAAAATCTCAATGGCCCTTTAAGCTGGGCATACACTGTGCGATTTTTTCAATCGCATCATTCAGCTCCTGCTCAAACTGTACGACTGAAACGCAGGGGGTTAAAAGTTCGTAGCTTACGATTCATGTTCTCACACTATACGATCTAACACTCTGATGCGACTGCTGTACGTCCTATACACGACACTCGGGGCTCTTCTGAACAGAAAAAGAACACGGAGATTGACTGTGCTCACCAAAAACAAATGTGCTGCCTTGGCAATTTGTGCCATTCGCGTGCGCAGACGCTCATTAAAAAAACGAAAAGGCAACGTGTATGGGCGAGGCGTGTATACAGTGAGAACTGGAGATAAGCAGCGAGAGTGTTGGAATCAGAACATATGAATTATTTTGCTAGACATATGCAGGTTGACTTCATGCCACAGTTCGACCAGTGGTGCCTCAAGCCTGGGTGTTGCCATGCTGTTCCAACTTTTTCATTAAACTTTTGTTTTTGCACATGCGCTGTGGGATGGATTGTGTTAAATCGGCTCGTGGCACTGCTTCAACAGTGCGATGCCCTCACGACGGGCGACCAGAATTTCAAACCGGTTTGATTTTCTGGCAACCATGCGATTTTCTGATCAGGAGCTGGTCGTGAGGTGTTAATCGCTTCTCGTTACCCCATGTACTCTACACAACGCACGATGAAGTCAAAACTCAGGCCGATCCCAAAAATAGTCGCACTACTGAAAAATCGTGGCAAAATGGGCCAAAAAAAAACACAGTGTATGCCCAGCTTTAGTCCATTGAGCATGAGAGAAAGACGACAGACATCTCACAATGCTCATGTACCTTTGTGCTAAATTTATTATCTACACTATAGGGCTGCACAATATATCGCAAATTTATCGTTATTGTGATGTCAACATGCACAATATACATATCACGAAAGACTGCGACAACGCGACAGAGAATTTATAGCACATCAGGAAATATTGTAACATGTCAACGCACATGTTTAAAGATTAGCAAAGTAAACACACTGGTTCAAATGTTTTATGGGAAGCATTAGATTGCTCCGTTTAATTTTTTTTTGGGAAATATTGAATTACTGCATAGAACAGTCATCTTATGGAGCCTATGTTACCAACAAATCCAAAGCAAAAAAACATCAACACTTACTTACTGCATGTGATATCTCCAATGCAACACTGAATAGCATTATCACATATTTTCCTATTATCGTGCAGCCCTACTACACTAAATTCAATGCAGATCTCTAAAGACTAAAAGATACTGAAAGAGCAGAAAACAGTGATCTAATATATATATATACAGTATATATATATATATATATAATCTAATGTTCACAAGCCACCTGCTCGTCTAGCATGCAAGTGGGGTTTCTTTCAAGTTTGAAAAAATGCATGACGTAAACAAAATAGTCAACCTAAAAATTGGATAGAAATGCTTTTGGATCACAATGCTTTATGATGAATCAATTTCAAATGTCTTTTAATAGTGAGGACAGAATGTGTTGAGTCTGACATGATTGTACTAAAGAAAAATATGGTAGGCTATACACAGAGACATAAAATAGGTGCCAAGCCAAACCCTGTGTGTGCGGAATAGATCATTTACTTGTTGTCATTAAAACTATGATCATATATTTGCGGGACTAATTATCTTGACTTTGAATTATCTTCTCTTGGCAACTACAGAACTTTTGTTTAGTAAATATTATTTTAACCAACTGATTATTATAGTCAACCCAGTTTTTAAGTCAATGTAGCAGTATGTTGTAATCAACAGTGTTAAAAGCATGTGTGGAAGCAATGAATTACAAATACTCAAATTACTGTAATCAAGTAGGTTTTTGGTTACTTTTTTCAAGTAAATTTTCAAGTGTGTAATTTTACTCATGCTTGAGTACAATCTACAGCAGGATTGCAATTCTTCATTATATCACGTAATTATCATACTGTACACATTAATACATGCAAATATGTTTTTACAGAAGATTAATTTTTACATTACACACAATTCTTGTTTGAAAACATCAAATACTCTTTAGACCACAGAACAGTTACTGCATGCCACGAGATCTTTCAGTCACAAGACCACAGTGCTCAAACCATTCCTACAACAGAGTATTTCTTTCATGCTTAACATTTTTCATGTAAGCAGTGGCTCTAACACCATTTCTTGCAACTTAGTCTCCCTACATTTCTTAAGGGTTAAGAGTCAACCCTTAAACGTTTCTTAAGGGTTGTTCATGGGGGGTGGAATTGAATAAAGTCATTTGGACATTGGAGGGTGGAACTAAATTAAATTGAATTTGAATCCTTTCCCTCTTAACAAATGCCATTAGCAAAGGCATCAAGCAGCAAAAATCATGCTGGATGCATTTCTAGTAGATGTACTCACCTCACAGTAAAGGGTGTCATGGACACTCCAAATACTTTCTACTGTGGCTGTGGTCAAGCCTGTTTCATTCCTCACCATTTCCAGGAAATCCTTTTCATTTGAAAGGAAAAAAGAAATGATACAATTGATGACAACATTATTTATATTATTTCGTATTATTACATTTAAAGGTTAAATTTCAGGTTAACCACCACCATCAATTAATGTGTACATAAAGCGTTCAATGTGTATATATTTGAAGGTTTTTGTCTTGAAATGTGTTAAAATAACATTTATTGCGGTTTGAAAAACGGCAGCGAGTTCGTTGTTATTTCCGCGTTATGTCACAAAAGGAACTCATAAGAATCAGCACAACCTAAAATGCTTAACGTGTAAACGCAAAACGTAGCTTAATGTACCAAAACAGCGATCAATCGTCACCAAATTTCTCATGGACGTCTCTTTTTAGGCCTTCTTTCAGCTCTCTAAATATCAAAACCGAATTCCCAAAACTACGGATGATACCTAGCCTACGCTTTTTCCTCTGCATAGGCGCCCATTGTAGCTTACAGACAAAGCTTAACGTAGCTTAATGTGCCAAAACAGTGATCAATCAAAACCAAATTTCTCATGAACATTTATAGACATGCTTACTTTCACCTCTCCTAATATCAAAACCGAAATCCTAATATTATAGATTTGTGGGTTAAGCAATACTCTTCCATAGGCGCCCATAAAGAACATAGATCTAAGTGAGGCCACTCTCGCGCTAACGCAATGCAATGGAGAACGAAGATGACTGGGAGACAGCGGTGGAAACCCAACGAATTCTTTACTGACGGTAGCCCTACAGTGTTGAGCCTGTCAAGCGTGAGAGAGGAAATTGTCAGGAATCATGGCCCTGAAAGAGTTATTGAAACTTGGTGTGAGGAGAATGAATGGCGTGTTGGTCAGCTGTCCTGGTGAGTAGCTAGCTGGAGTGCTAATATAAGAGAGCCTAAATATTCACAAAATCTGGCCATAACGTAGAATAGCAATGAGGGTCAATGACTGAATTCATTACTTACATGGTGTCGGTAGTCTTATTCAGAGCCGTAGTGATGCACATTGTAACGTTACAGGCAAGCCATCATGTGAAGATGCATTAAATGTCAAGTAGGCTAACTGTTTCCTTATGTGGTAGCCTATATTCCTTGTGATTTAATTAGCAATGCCCATCATCAGAAAGAAAATAAATG
>JAGFZM010001425.1:314578-321396 GCA_017657215.1 Limnothrissa miodon
CCAAGGAAGTGGTGGATAAAAGAAAGTGTTTACTGAAGCCAGGAAGAAATTACATGAGTTAAATGTTTCACTTTTTGTTGTTGTTTGTTGTTTTCTTTTCTTCGTTATCCGTTTTCTTATTTCATTATTTATTTATTATACTCTTGTGCACACACGCAGTTACATCTGCAGCTTGGTTAAAAATATGAATGTATATGTTGTTGTAAATATAATGGTGAGGTGGGGAATGTTTGAGTGTGGGTGATTGTATTTATTATTTTTCTCTTTTTTTTTTTTGCCCAATGAAGGCTTTGATTCTAACGCGGGCTTGAATAGTAAGACTGTTTTTGAGAGAAGAAAGTGGGGGAAAAAAAGGACCATGGACTTGCACATCAGTGGTAATAGGCTTTGTACTTGCAAATTAGCAATGTAGGAGTGCTGGGGTTTTCATGGGGAGTGTGGGGGGGGATGCGCCTCACGGATCATGTGTGGGTTGTGGGGCTGCCCCCGAGGGGCCATGTGAGGTGGTTAACGTTAGGCTACTACTTACACGTTTTAAATGATAAGACGACATATTCGATGTTGACGAGTGATGGGCAAATGTTTGCCAGTTTACAATCAGGGTCGTCCTTCAACTTTGCAAAATGATCCCACACTGGACCTTTTTCCTGACAAAATCCCAATATTACAGATGATGCGTACGTTAAGCGATTTCCTCGCCATAGGCACCCATTATAAAGAAAAAGCTTAACGTAGCTTATTGTACCAAAACAGATTTACTGTTAAGTTGCCAGTGAGGTCGTCACTGTGCACATTGTTTAATCCAATTCCTGCCTCTCTCTTCCTGTTTTGGGCTTCGGGAAAGAGAAAAATGTGTGACATTTGTCCATCAGTGAAAGTTTGTCAGAGCTCCCCTAGGCTGGCAACGGTTGCTATACTAGGATTGGTCAGTTGCCGTTTTGGGGAAGGTCCGTGGCAGCCAGAGCCATAGAGAAAGTTTACTCTACCGCTCTCTGGCATCAGCCAAACACCTCTCCCACAGGCACGAGATCGCGTTGATCTCTCGTTGCTTTAATGTCATACACTGACTGCGCAGCCCGATTGCGTAATTTCACGTGATTTGTTTTTGCAACTAACCGACTAATGAAAATGTATTCGATCCGAGCCCTCTTCATATCGAATGACTGTTTACCTCCTCTCTTGGTACACAGCTTAATAACAACCCACTTGGTGCCTAATGGCTAAATTCATAAAGGTCACTACATGGAATATTAATGGCTCCCAGAATCCTGTTAAAAGGCATTAATGGTTGAGTTATCTGAAATCTCATCAGACTGATATTGCTCTAAAACAGGAGACTCATATGGAGGGTAAAGAAGCAGACACACTTAAGAGAGCTTGAGTGGGGCAGGTTTTTCATAATTCATTTAGTAGTAAGAAGAATGGGGTGGCAATATTGGTGCATTAGAGATTGAATTTAGTAATGCAACCAGAAAAAAGACGATTAGGGAAGACTGATTTGCATAAATGTTACCATTAATGGGGTACAATTTAATATATGTAATCTGTAAGGAAGATAGTGATTTTTTCCACATGGTTAACAAGGTAATGGGTGAGCTTGGGGAAGGTCAGACTGTGATGGGTGGGGACTTCAACCAGGTTCAAGAAGCTCTTTTAGACCGCACAACATATCATAAAGTAGTGCCAAGACATAGATTAGCTATACAGTTAATGATGAAAGACCATGGTCTCATAGACATTTGGAGGGTGGTTAATTTTTTTTCACACGTGCATAAATCATATTCAAGGATTGATTCTTTTTTTTTTAGTTTCAGGTAAATTGACAGAAATGTTGCTCTGTCTGACCATGCACCAGTAGAGCAGTGAGGTTGGGGTCAAATGGTCCAAGTGTGAATAGATGGAGACTTAATGCCTCCTTGCTCCAGGATCCTACACATAGAATAACGATGGATGCTCTCCTTAAGGATTTTTTTAGCAAAATTTGGGCTCGACAGAGAAATTGGGAACCGTCCAAAAAAAGCTTAAAGATTTAGAATCTCAGATTAAAAATAAGGAAACTGAAATATCACAATATTATAGTGAGTGCAAGTTTAAAGAAATATGTAGCTTGAAATATCATCTTAATGCGATTTAAAATAAAAGGGCAGAATATACCATCTTAAGGATGAAAACTACTTTTTTGAAAGTGGGTAGGCAAGTTGTTAGCCACACAGCTAAAACGGAAGGATGCTAGCCTCTTAATTCCAGCTATCATTAATGATGAGGGGATAATATGGATAATATGGAAATTAATATCATATTCAAGAGTTTTTATCAGAACCTTTATAGTTCCGAAATGCTGCTACATGGAGCCAAGTATGCAGATTTCTTTTAAAAAATTTAGAATCCCAGAGTATCCTCTGTACATATGAATTTGTTGGATGCACCCATACATGAATCTGAGATCAGGTCAATGAAGTCTGGAAAATCACCTGGTCTGGATGGCTTTCCAGCAAAATATTACAAGACTAATATTGACCTTAGGCGCCTTTTACTTCTTATGTGGTTAAACTGCAAAGAAGAGGTTCTCATAGCAGCCTTTTCTGTTGATGCTATGAAAGCATTTGACAGGGTAGAGTGGGGTTATTTAATATACATGTTACAGGCCTTTGGTTTATTAGGTGGGCCGCACCGCAGCAGCTGTTCTAACCAAGGGCATCATGTCTGTTCAACTGTGCAGACAACACCTTCATGGAAGAGTCAGCAGAAGAAAAACTTGCCAAAGTCCCCATCATAAAAGTCAAAGTCAGAAGTTTGCAACAGAACATCTACTGAAACCTGTGGACTGACCAAGTTAAAATATAACTCTTTGGCCATAAACAAAGCAAAGGCAAGTTTGAAGAAAAAAATAAGCATTACATGAAAAAAACACATTGCCAACATGTGGTTGGATCTTTCATGCTTTGGGGTTGTGAGTGCAGCCAGTGGAACAGGAAGCATTACATGGGTATAGAAAAGAAAGGATTCCACTTATTACCAGCAAATTCTGTAAGCAAACATCACACCATCTCTAAAATGGCTAAAACTGAAAAGAGAATGACCTCTTCAACAGGACAATGACCCTACATACCAGAAAATCAACCATGGACTACCTTAAGAGATGCAAGATGAAGGTTTTGGAATGGCCATCACAGTCCTCTGACTTAAACCGCATTGAATTTTGGGAGTATTTGTAAAGCTTATAAAATTTGCACCAGACAATATTTACTAATGATAGTTGTTTCCCTGCCTCACATTAAGAGCTGACTAAGGTCTGAAACCTTGTAAAAATAATCTGAAGGTTTGGAACTCTTAGGGTGCCCAAACTTTTGCACAATGCCATAATTAAGATATTTTTATTATTAATACTGTTTTTAAAGTTCGGCAACAAAACCTATGCATTAATGTTTGCTGAAATAATTGTGCATTTTATCTATTTCCTAAAGAGAATGTGTACATATTTTCAGTTTTAAAAATAAAAGGGAACACTTAAACACCACAATGTAACTCCCAAGTCAATCACACTGTTAAAATCAAACTGTCCACTTAAGCAGCAACAATGATTGACAATCAATTGATCTTGTTGTCAGCACATTCAACTATGTCAAGAACAATAAGAATATTTAATTCATTCAGACCTAGGATGAGTTATTTTAGTGTTCCCTTTATGAGCAGTATGTATGTATATATATGTGTGTGTGTGTATATATATTATATAAATAGCATTCAACACAAGAGTAAGCTGTCCTTAATAACATACATGTTGACATTGGGCGGAATTCTCCGATAAGTGCACAATTCTGTTTTTACACGATTTCATTTACGCACTTTTATACTGTGCATATTCTGCTCTGTAGATGCCTGCCCCTCCTACAGCACTTAAATTAGAAATCAAGGTGGCCTTACGAAAGGGGCGTTAGTAACCCAAATAGAGGGCAGTCTCAGTGCCAAGGTTGTGGATTTTGGCAATAAGGAAAACATGAAACAAGGATTAACTACGGATTAACCATGAATATGCAGTTGTAGTCAATGGAAAGTGCAAACGATAACTTTAAATTTGAATAGGCATGACATGACAAGATTAGGCGTATGTCTGTGCCTATCGGCTAAACATAATATTTCAACCAGTGCAAAACAATTTCATAATATTTCAACCTGTGCAAAACAATACAATTTCATTGAATTCATAAACTGTGCGCAATGACAAAATTAAAAAGGAAAGATTTAGCGCTTCTTAACCAGCGTAAACCATTTCAAATGTGCTCCTTCTACCTATAGCCTGTTTGTTCAATGGAAGACGGAGGAGAAATAAAGAAAAGGTTGTAGTCACACACACACACACCCACACAAAAAAAGCAAACCTCTCAAACTACTACGAAATCAGCTCTGCAATTTAAGATTTTGCAACGGAGAGAACAGATGCCAGCACAGTTGATGATAACCGACCGGTTTTGTGGATTATTGCTGAGGCAGCATAATTGGTGTTCTGCCTTGGGTGTCACACTCGCAGACCAAGGCAGATAAATGCGTGACAGTCTGCGAGTCTGGTGCGCTCTGCATGCTCCTCTCGTTCCAGTAGAAGAGACAGTTGTGTAATATTATATTGAAAGTATTTTTAAGGGAACAGGAGACCAAGTCTGTCGAGGATTATAAAAAACAAACAGATTTGATGATTTTGTTGGACAATTCCTTGTGTTTGTGATAAATGTAGCTTAGAAATAATGATGAACAATGTAATATAGAATGTCTCAAATGTTTAAATTCGTCCGTGACCGACATCAAACGCAATATACTTTTTCACCATATTGTGGCACTTGACCTTAATACAGCCCTCAAAAGTGCGTAACAGTAAAAAGACTTAAGTCAGGAGAAGAATGCACGTAAAGAAACTTTCCATGAGAAACGCCCAGATTTCATGTTTGCTCCACCTACACTGCACAACTGGCCTTTTGGCACGCAAGTGACTGACGTAAGTCAATGGCGGAATGTGCGCAGGCTGAAAAGCGCGCAGCTACGCGTTTTTTTAACTTAAGCCACCAGGAGAATTCCGCCCATTGTGTCTTCTTGTTACTTCTAAAGAGAAACAAAACTCAGTTAAATAGGTTGAAAACTAGCTTGAACATAACACTTACCCTCTCCTGACTCTGAGGAAGTGTATGCACAGGTATAGGTTGCCACTGCACATTTGGCTCAAAGACCTGTGAATCATTGGGTGGGTAAAGTCCAGCTAAGTTGGCCTCGGCACTCATCAGGGTTCGATCATAGTCAGTACTTCGGACAAATATCTGCAAAAAACATGATTTTTTTGTATACAGCAAAAAAGATGTGCTGATCATTTTCCACCTCAATTTCAAGAGAATATACAGTATTTAACAGTGCTGTGTTTTTCTTCAGATGTAAATAACCTCATGGCGATTGTAGTGTTCACTGAGGAATCCATTGTAACGCTTGCGCAGCATCTGTCCCAGCTCATAATGTTGCTTCATTCCTACCTAAAAGTAAAAGATTGCAAAATAAATAAATAAATAAATAAAAACAAACAAACAAACAAACAAGTTTGCCTAAACGGAACATCTCTGTGGTTAGAAAGAGGAGAACCCAAAATGGGTCCTATACAAAAGAGAGAGTCAACTCATAAGAGGGTGCAGAGAGGAATGTCTGAGCTAGTGTCCACCGAATAGGCCTCGTGTTCCAAACAGGCTTGCCCAACCAGTCCCCTATTAGAATGTGAATACAAGGCCAACTGGTTCCCCCTGCTAGGATTGGATGTGTTGGGAGTCAGTTCTGTCTACCACATGCAATTCGAGGCGATACTGGTAATTATGGATATTTTTTTAATGACCCATTTAAAATGAAGACCAGCTGAAAATAAATAACATAACACTTACCAATTATCTCAACATTTAAGGTGCAAAAAGAAAGAAAATGTAAGAAATGCTTAATAAAGTGTAATAAAAATAGTGCGAAGTGTTAAATATAAACAGAGAAACTGACCATTTTATGCAAGTGTAGTGCTAGGAAGCTCACGAGCTGTTCACCTTCTGCTGAATAAAGTGTTTCTAAAACATGTGCAGTGTTTTGTAAACATAATTAAAACTGAGGTAGTTTTAAAATAGTTTAGGAATAGGCTGTAGTAGACCTTAAAAGGTGCCATTTTCAACATGTTTTGCAGTATGTCATGGCCAAAATTGTTGGAACCCCTGGATTTTATTTCTCATGGAAAAGTATTGAATTATCACTTGTTTTGCTATAAACATGTTTATTCCTTATGTGTAAAGCAGATTTGCCATTTTGTCACTCAAAACTCCAAAAATGGGCTGGACAAAATTAATGGCACCCAACATTTTGAAATTGTAGAAAAATAAGATTGTTCCAAGCATGTGATGCTCCTTTCAACTCATCTGGGGCAAGTAACAGGTGTGGGCATTATAAAGATTACAACTGAATCTGAATCTGACTTAAATCAGAAAGAAAAGAACACAGTACCTACAGTCAAAAATGGTGGAGGTTCAATGTTGTTTTGGGGCTATTTTGCTGGCTCTGGCACTGGGTGCCTTGACTGTGTAAAAGGCATCATGAAATCTGAGGATTATCAAAGGATTTTAGGTCGCACTGTAGGGCCCAGTGTTAGATAACTGGGTTTGCATCTGAGATCTTGGGTCTTCCAGCAGGACAAAAACCCCAAACATATTTCAAAAAGCACCCAGAAATGGATGGCGAAGTGGTGGAGAGTTCTGAAGTGGCCAGCAATGAGCTCAGATCTAAATACCATTGAACACCTGTGGATAGATCTTAAAATT
>JAGFZM010001425.1:341890-365817 GCA_017657215.1 Limnothrissa miodon
GTTGCCAAACGGAGAATGGAGTCATGTCTCTTTGAGGGTGCAACATATACATTACCCTGATGACTACCATTCTCTATAGAGTACATCTTGGAAAAGTTAGTCCCAACTCTTGTATTAAGTCCCTGATCCAATTGAACATCTTTCCGCCAATACCCTTCTCAACTTCATTAATAACCCCTCCTTTCATGGCATATAATATGCTTTTTCCACATCAAATAACTTGTGCTTTCCTTATTGTATTTTCCATGCATAAAATAAGGTCCATTGTATTGCGTCCACTACAGAATCTCTGATGGTTGGAAAATAGGCCTTTTTATTCACCCTCATACATTAACCTTCAAACAATCATTCTTTCCATCAACTAAAATGAATTAGATGTTAAAGCAATTGGCCTAAAGCTTTTAATTTCAGTTTTATCCTTCCCTGGTTTCCCAAAATGAATTACTACAAAGTGTTTCCAACACAAAGGCTATCTCCCTTGCTCTAAAATGTTATTATAGAGTTTTAAAATTCAATACTTCGCTATATCATCGATCTCCTTGATCATTTTGTTACATATTCCATCTTTCCCAGGTCAAGTATTATGACCCCATTTAATGCTCACTTAAGTTCCAATAATGTAAACTTCTTGTCAAGTAAATTCACACTAATAGGGCTCGGGATCATGACGTAAAAACCCTTGCGGGCACCGCCATATTGGCAGCCTAACTCCTTAGTTTACTATGGATTGCTATGGAATTACTCCCGCCTACTAGTGTGGTGTTGTTACTTAGTTTTTGCCGTCTTGGTCGTATGTTGCTGTATAGTGGTGTGTAACAGCGCAACCCACGATCGCAAGAGGAAAATAATCGCTAATATTATATTTCTGCTTCTTGTCTTCTGCATCTGAATGAATGGATATTACGTTCGGTGCGCTGCCAACATGGCGGCCAAATTCTTAGAATGCAAGGTGTGTGCCCGAACCCTATTGCCTGTTTTCCTAATAGTCCTTTATTTCCTCTATTACCTTAGTTCTCCAAGACAACTCTTGATCTGTTTATTGAGTTTTTTTGAGCTATGAACCTTGACACAAACTTTTGCAAGCATCTCAGCTTTCTCTTGGTTGGTCACTTATCTTTAATCTTCTAATGCCTCCCATCTTTTTGCTCATGCTCCAAACCTCTGACCCTAACACAGCAAAAAATGCCCTTTCTAAAATAACAAAATGTACTCTTTTGGGAAAAAAAATACTTATTTTAAGCAAAATTATCTGCCAGTGCAGCAAGAAAATTGCACTAAGATTTCTTGAAACAAGAAAAAAATAAAGAGAATGGAAAATATAGTGTCTAAAAACAAGAAAAAAATGCTCAAATCTAGTCAACAAAAGGATGAAAACAAGACAAATGTGCTTGAATCAAGGAGAATGATGTTGAATTCAAGTCAGCACAAACAGTCTCCCATCCAGCTTATGACCAGGCTCTATGCTGCTTTGCTTCTGAATTGTATTATGTTGCTTACCTTAGTGTGCCACTGTTAATACAACCCATTTTGTAGATCAGAAACAATATGTCTCTGAGGTAACTGTTTTGAGGCCTCAAAGTAATTCTAGAACAATGTTTCAATATCAGGTTTCAGATCTGCAAGTCATTTGATCTAGCGCCACCAATGTTTCAAAGCTGGAGTTGCATCCATGACTAACTTCTGAAACATATGCCAAATTTTCAAAAATGATTTTCCAACATCCTGAATTTATTTGAAAATTAAACTAATTCTCGCCGTCACAAATTTAGTCTGTTCTTCATAAAACTTGGTAGAAAGAATCTTTTGACCAAATTGATATAAAGGTTACCTATTGGCGCCTCAATTTTCCCAAGCGTTCAACTGAGGCAAAATCGTCAGCAACCCCATCAAACAATATATGAGCTTATATCTCAGCAACAAATTGATGATCAGATCCAAACATGCAAATATCCTACTTTGGTTCTAGACATGTTTGTGCGGACGTAGAACCATTTTGCATCATTTTGCAAATAGCTGTTTGCACTGATAATGCAAGTGTACCTCTTAGTCTACTGTGGAGAGCGCCAAGGATTACATTTGTGATGTCTGTCAATAATGGCAATATTGGATTTTCTCAAAAATGTTGAGGCTTTCACAGGCCACAGATTTTGTCCATTCTTCATAAAAGTTGGCATATGTAATGTTCAGACCAAGCCTCATAAAAGATGGCTACAGCCATTTAGATGCATGTAACCTATAACGCAACTGAAATTCATCATGGATATCTGTGATTGATTGCCACAAAACATAGTGTGCCCGTCTCATTGGCATTGACCAAGGAAACATGATGTGTCTATGGCCACACTGTCCAATTATGATGCTTGCACCCATATTGCTGCTTGCAGACACATGTTTAAAGCCACTATGTGTAGGATTTATCTTCTATTTATCTTCGTCTTTTATTAAAAATAAATTTTTTATTTTAAAAATATAATGTAAAACGATGGTAATTACCTCCATGAATAAATTGTAGTGTTCCCGTAAACTTGGTAATTTCCATTTATATATAGATGTGGCTGGGTACCAAATGAGAATATCCATTTTGCGCCGCCATTTTCAAAATAAGGACCATTGGAAATGAGGACCGTGGGAAGGGAAGGGCTAATACATTTTATTCAAACGTGTGCAGTATACCACTTCGCCGATAGATGGGAGAAATTCTCATACGAAAAAAATAAAACTTACACATAGTGGGTTTAAGTACTTTTTAAAAGTACTTTTCTTTTGTTTATAGTAATAGTGATTATCTTAATGAGTAAAATTACCTTCAGTGACTGACAGTATCTGACAACTGGTCAGAATGCATTCCCTCCGAAAAATGAGATAAATCACCTCAAAATTAGTATAATTATCTAGGTAAGACATTCAAGAAAAAATATATTGAATCAAGCCAAAAAATTCTGCCTCAATAAGTAAATTAATCTTAAAATTAATATAAAATAAATAAATATAAATAAATATTCTGAAATCTGGGGAATTACACTAGTTAAGATTTTCATTTTTTGCAGTGAACCTACCACAAAAGTCACACTTCCTTTGTAGCCTCTCTTACAAGACGTTTTACATTTGACTGTGCTCTTTTACCCTACGGTCACACATACTGACAACAAGGCGATTTGATCACTCCACTTGGGTGAATGGGATTGTGATTTGCGCAAGCTCAACCTTTTGGCTTTAAAGACATCATAAGATAGATACACAGAGAATACGCAGAGCTGCGTTAGTGGCATTAGCCTACTTGTATGAATTTAACACTAATTATCTGATAAACATTTTATCACAAAAAAATATAGTTACACCCCCAGAAAGGTCAGTTTGTGCAGTGATGTGACTGCGATATCAGAGTGAAGAAAATGGGAGAATTCGTGTGGCCGATAGGGGACAATGGTGCACTATTTGGCAATCATAGATATGAAGATCTTCGCTCGCCCATCAAAGCAAGTTCATTTTCATGACGTGGGCCGCAGGAAATTTTAATCGGGCCGCTAGTTGAATAGGCCTGACATAGGCGATTGTCACCTCGTGGCCGTTCCTGTGCCGACTCATACAAACCTGTGAGCTACGAACAATCTACGTTAAAAAGAAATATCCAGTCATAACAATGCGATTTAATTGTTTTAAAATGTTTATTTCTCGCCTCAAATTAAAATAAATATCATGGAAAAAGCAAAATTCCCGAGATGTATTCATAATCCTGCATCTCTATACAGTTGTCCACCATGTTGATTTTTTTCAGAACTTTTTCAGACTTCAACGCTCCCTTTACCCGGATTGGCTGTTATGAAAAATCGCCTGAGTCAATCATCCAACATTTGCATAAAGTAGCCTGGCTTTCTATTTTCAACCCCGCCCACCCGACAACGAGAGGCAAATCACCTCCACTTGTTGCCCATCGCCCGCTATCATTGAAAATGAATGAATGGAAACTTGTCGCCACAAAATCACACGTGTGATCGTTGGGTTATACTCCATCAAATTGTTAAATGAGTGACTCAATTTAACATCCCTGAAGGCTTTATTTTTGGATTCCTTGCATTTGTCTGATCACCGAAGTACCATTTTCCTTTTTCTTATGCCATGCGATTTACCAATAACTTCCTCTTCTGCCTCACACAATATATTTGTCATTTTTTTATTTAATTTTATGGACGTCACAACCACTGTCTGACATTATATCCATCATCTTACCACTCACTATAAGGTTATATAGGCCCTGGTTTGCCTCTTTCTTTTTGCCATTTTGGAAACCAGTTATCCTAAAGTAAACACACTTCTTGATTCCTAATACTTGCTGTGCGTTTACAGCCAAAGTGACTAAAACGGCAAAATCGCTTTTGTCGCTCACAAACAGCAGCTACGATAAATAGTTATCACCATGACATGAGGGCTTTGAACGTTCGATTTTGCTTATCCATTTAAAGGAGCCGTAGAACAAAACAGCTTGGTTGTAGCAGAGCCGGCTACTAGGAGGGTTTCGCTTGTAACTAACGTTAGTGTTTCAGTAGCAAATTGTCCTGTCGAAGAGGGTTGACCTAATTGAAATTACAACCAAAAACAAAATCTCGTCAAATGACCAGTTTCATACAGGAAACTTGGGTGACGCCGTAATTAGGTCATGATGCTGACCAATCAAGTTTGCTCCCAAATCCTGTGTGCTGATTTTTTCAAATTGCTGGATTATTATCTGTACGATGCATCAGCCAGAGATCTGAGACCCCATTGCTAAAAATAAGTCTGCTCAAAAAAAAATCAGTATTTGCTCAGGTGGTGCTGGGTCCCCTTATGTTCTTACTTTCATCGTTTAGTCTCCTGTTTAGTGATGGCAAGATGAAGCTCCATAACACTTTGAAGCTTTCCAGCGAAATGTGTTGAAAAGTGATTAATTTCTCGAAGTTTCGCATCCACAGAGGGACCACCCACTAGTATACAAGAAAAATGAACAGGGTCTGAGTGAACAAATGGGCTAGCTTTTCATGCACTGCCACCATCTTTGGCCAAATACACAGGATTAATAAAAGACAAAACGGCAGTTCAGGCGATTTTGTGTTGTGAATCCCTTATTATGTCTGTGAAGATTCTCATTCATCCAGGTTGTGGTAGTCATAGTGTTCAGTTAAGGCAACTGGACGACTTCTTGGGCTTGAAATTGTTTCATTTTCCATCCAGACAGCTTTGTCAGTTCTGACTGATGTTGAAACCAGGAGCTATATCTATGGCTTGTGGTTTATCATATGATCAGGGATCAGAGGAATCACCCATTAACATTAGCATAGTCAACCTTTTGACTAGATTCTGTGATCACCCTGACCAATTCAATTCCATCACACATAATAGGTATTGAGCCCAGGTCACAAAGTTACTAGTCTGACGCTTTAGTTACCACGCCACATTTGCTTGTCCGTATCAAATGTGATGATTCTAAGAAATCATTACAGTATGCTCGTCAGCTCATTGATATTTGTTTTTTTAGTGATTACATTTAAGAATGCTTGTGTGACACTGGGTGGGAGGTGCGTTTAATTATTTTTATTTAAAACAGTATTTTTTCCACAGCCTTTGGAGATAGTCGGTTTCTTTTCCTTGAAACTACTTTACCTGCTCACATGGCACTGAGGAGGCTGGTGTACATAAAAAAATATTTGTGTAAGGATAAATGAGTTGGGTTTTGTGTGTGCTCCAATATGACAGTTGTGGGATGTGGGTTTGTTGCAAATCTGCTGTGTTCTCCTCAAATTCACAACTCTTGTCGTCAACCTGACAACCCACGTGTGAACATTTGTGTAGGGGACAGCTTTATACTTGAAACGTCCTACCATAATTGAGCCACTAAACAGAGCAAAGAAGTCTAAACAAGGCTTTCTACATGACATATGATGTCACCTCACTCCTCGGTTGTCTTCGATCACATGATTTTTTGGAACGGAGCCTCGAATCAGGGCTTTATCTGACACGCTCCCTATTGCTCGACACAAGCCTCCAAGTCTCGGTTCAAACCTAATATCACTAGTTGGGTCAAACCGTCGGGTCCTGGCAAAGATTTCCTGTTTGTGTTGTATGAGAGAGAGGTCTGGTGAAGTGAGTGGCACGGTAGATTTTGTGATAATACTCTGAGAGTGGAAGTTCTCTGCTGTTAGGCAGTAGTATTTTATACTGGTAGTCAGTATCAGTTTGGCAACATAGTGCCTATTTTGAACTGTTGTAAGTTCTTTTAATTTTTTTTTTTTATATTTTGGACCTCAACTGCTTGAGTTCTGTCAAGCCTTTTTCATTAAATTACTGTCAAAATCTACTGCCTCTGCATTTTTGTGTGCGGCTACCCATACCAGTATCATTACTCCCATCATTTCATAGCTCCCCTAATGAGTGGTACCAATATATTTGTGAAAAATACATTGGTACACCTGAAAATCATTTTGTGTCTTATTCAATTTTTTTTGTTGGGAGGACCCAAGGCTGTAGTCATGCACTCACTGGATGAACCATTCTTCCAGTGGGAGGCAGAGATGGACTCAATCTATCCTCTGTGTTTGCTGGTCAACTGAAGGACAACTGACTTGCCTGTGAAGGCCGTGCTGAAAACACTTCAATCATGTGCTAAATCAGGTGCTTCCATCATGTATGCAGTCATCATTTTACCATCTACTCGTGATATTTAGTCAGATCCCTTTAATACAGTGTTTATCGAAATGACTTAACTTGTCCTCATGCCTGCTAGTTGAGAGAGCAGGACCTTTAGAGTCAATGCTATGTGGTAATGGGGGAGAGAAGAACAACTAGAAGCATGTAGTCTTTCATCTCTCCACAGGGCCCTCACATGATCAATTGTCTTGCGCAGTCATCCACTCAGGAACTGTGGTCCTTAAGCCTGCAATGGGCAGTGGATTCAGGCTGTCAGTGTTTCATGTTTTGCTAGGAACAGAAACAAAACCTGAGAGTTTACCTGTTTTTATGTTCCAGATCATAATCGTTTACCGAAAATAATGGTAACCGGTTAAAAACTGTACTTTTTTGTTTTTTGATTTCTGGGCATAATATTACTGGTGATGTTCACTTTCGGTCGTTCACTCCATAGAAAAAATAACAGACAAGCTTGCCAGATCACTCAAACTGGTTTGCCAATAAAAAAACACATAGCTTACATTTTCCTTGTCTCACTGTAATTTTAGTATAATACTGAAGTTAAGTCTGTCAAAATTAGTCATCGGACTATCGATCTATCTATCTATGTAAGTCCCATAGCTGACATGGAACAATATTAACTTGGTGGGTGACCAAAACTAGGCTCATGCACGAGTGTTTGGCACGAGCTCCATCGCGTGTGCATGTTGATAATAATTTATTCATAGTAGACGCCCATCAGGAGATGCCCATTGGATTTAGACCCACAAGTTCAAGACAAACAGCACGTTAAAAACAAACCACACATAAGATGCGCTCTCAAACGGCACCAGAAAAGGTAGCTTCAGCCAACCAATCACATTAACATAAACATTTGGGGTGGGCATGAAGTTCATGGGAGTGCTGCTAAAGGCAGGGCAAGAAAACAATGCGCGTCCACAAACTAAGTAAACATCCAAAGTACCGTGTAAACGGCCAATTCCTGTCATCCATATAGCTTACTGCTCAACCTTACGTCAATCAGTAATGCATTACATAATTGGCCAAGTAAAATGGTACCGGAAATAGGCTTTACGAAACTCCATTTAAAATAATGAAAAAAAATTTCAATTTTGGTTGAATTCCCTAGCCTAGCATTTCTCATTGAAATGAATGGGGGCGGGACATGGTCACTTTCTCCAGGTTTTATAATACTTCCATGGTGTGGACTGATGCTCACGGATATAGGCTATACATTGTTTTAATTGGTAGATTTGATATGAAACTGTGTGGTTTGTTTGCGTGTTATAATGTGTGTGAACTGAAATCTGGTGAAAAGCCTTTTTGATTTAGCCAGTCGTGCACAAAGAGTTGTAGAGATGGATTTGATACATCTATGTCTCCATCATGTATACCAAATTTTATATTCTTCTTTGAGTAGTATGTTTTCAATTAGAAATAAAAGTCAGGGGTGAAAAGTATAAGGCTTTACTATAGGTGTGGGTCATAATTTACAAAGGGTTTAGGTTTGTGGTCACATGGTCCAGGTGGATAGATATGTATTATTCATGTCTGTGGTTGCTGATCCTGTGGAGGTTTTGTATGCTGATTCTGAATAGAGAGTTCTTCTTCCAGGCGTTCCTTTGCCCTCACCACCTACAAACACATTTTAAAATATATAGATATTTACCAACTTCAACCCAACAAATCTAGCACACATATAGGCAAACATACTATCACAGATTTCCACCTGGCTTCAAACCAGTAGAGCCAATTAACAGCATGATATGTGACAGGGCTGACAATAAAAGTTGCTTTTTATTCATATTGCATATTCTATAAAAATCTCTGTGTGGCCATTTATTGTTGTTTTACAGAACTATTAAACATACTGAGCATTTATCATTCAAACAAGGAACTTTATGCACTTTCATATGCAACATTTCTGGCTCAGTGATAAAAATTTTGAATATGAAATGGTTTGTATCATCATTCTTGTTACAGGTTATTGTTTACGTATACACGTTAGAATTAAACAGTGTTTACATTTGAGACACTCTCACCTTTGACTGCAAATAGAGGGAGCCTCCAACAGATTTGTCATTGACTTTAAATAAATGTTCATAATTCTAAAGAGGATGACAGGTAAGATTTAAAGTCAGTTCATGCATAACATGTTAACTACATAATAACAGCAACAACCTTTGTTGCAAAAGTACATGAAATATTACACATTGCTAATTCGTGAAAAACTTATGATGAAAAACATATGATGAACATTGGATTTGGATCAACACATCTAAAAAAAAAAAAAAAAAAAAAATTGGGATGAGAACAACAAAAAAAGGTTAGTATTCTATATGTTTGTTTTAACTAGATGAGTTCCTGGACATATACTGGAAGTAGAAAAATGACAGAAAATGGAAAATCCTTAATCCTCTCAGCCGTTTCCATACAAAACTGCCCTTTAAGACCTTTTGCTAAAACATCATCTAATGTGACTGTTTACACTTAGATGTCACTGAGCAGTACAATGCTCTACAATAGGTGGGGTTAAGCTGAAAAAGAAATGTGGAAATATAATGATATAACAATTGTCCACAAATTATTAGGTTGTTCAAGCAGCATGAGCCAAATGCAAGTTCATTAGGTTATAAATTAGCCTATAAAGCCTTGTTCAGTATCTAGGCTGCTTTGTGAGTTAAGCTAGCTTGCTGATTCTTGATTCTGTTATGAATCAAGCGTCATTTACAGGCTCATTTAAAAGGGTTACAACAAAACGGTTCGTAACTCCCGCCTCCAATGGCAAATTCATGAAGCAACAGGGGATTGGACCAGAGACGGTTCCAAACTATCTTTGATTGGACTATGTAAATGAAGGAGTTGTATTTTAGTGCTGCCGATGTAAAGAGCCACCTTGTTTCAGCCCGGCCATTTCTATCTTGAAATTTACAAGTAG
Organism: Limnothrissa miodon; assembly: GCA_017657215.1. Classification (NCBI taxonomy): domain Eukaryota; kingdom Metazoa; phylum Chordata; class Actinopteri; order Clupeiformes; family Clupeidae; genus Limnothrissa; species Limnothrissa miodon. Next base: position 351,486 of record JAGFZM010001425.1, read on the forward strand.
AATGAGGCGGTAGACTGTGTTGACGTTTTGCTATGGTCCATTGGATACCATAAGCTACCTAGATTCAACAATAACATGGTAAATGCGGTTTGACATTCTATGACGCCTTTAATTGCCTTGCCTATGACACCTTTTAATGTCAGATTATTTATTAAAATGATGACAAAAACTGGTTAGAGGGGGGGGGGGGCCCCAGTGAAATTTTGCTTGGGGCCTCAACAGACCCTAGGATCACCGCTGCCAACACCACAGCACAGATGTGTGAATAATAACAGGCCACAAGAAAATTGTACATTCTACAACATTGTACATTCAGTGGTTAAAAAGGGATTAGGTAGGTTTGGGAACTCAAATTCTGACCCTGTTTAGAAACCCTGTTGTTTCAGGCATCACAAATTATATGAGCCCAATTCATTGTTATGTAAATACAATGTGATCACTTTTTATTTTCAAAATAAAGATTGTGTTAACCCCCAATTGAAGTGTTAACTTTTACAGCCCGAATAACAACACATCCATTTTCTAATATTTAGGCGAACAAGTAGTCACCGAATCCCCCGAACGACTTTTTATCACTGCTACTCAAGTATTCAAGATTATTTGTCAGGAAGCCAGGAGACATGGGTACTTCTGATTTGATGAACAATATAACAAAGAGGAAGGAAAGCTAGACTGAAATTTGACTGTTCACACAATTTTTTTTTTTTTTTTTTTTACATCATGTGATTGTTGATTAGATTTCATTTGTTTTGTTCAATTAATTTATCTGAGGTGCCATACATTTGCAGTGCATTTCGGCCCACTTTAACCCTCAGTTACATTAGCAAGCTAGTTCCATATTCCAGTTTCTCAAAATATGCATAATATGGTAAATTGACTAGAAGTGATGCATGTGTGTTTCTAAAAGTGCAGCAATACCTAATGCATCATACCCGCTGAAGTGAATACGTTAGCTCTATGCTGTAAAAGCTAGTCTGGCCCTAGTGCTTTGATTTATACCAGAGACTACAGACTGAGCTACTTTGACAAAATGAAATCTGTAATTGTAATAAGTCTGTAACTGTAAGAATGTTTCTGTCACACCTTTTGGATTTCTTCAGGCGTAAGTGTTGTGATGTTCAGTATTTGCTGCGCCTCCTGTAACGTCATACCAGTGATGCTGGAAGCTGCGGCTGATTCCTTGCCAGCTCGCCCTCTTGCTCTGGCAGCCTCTTGGCTAGCTAAAAATAAGCGAGGCAAAAAATGTCAGGTTTTAAATCATGGTCGAGGTAGCGGCAACTTTGACGAAGTTTTGAAGATATATTACCAACAAATTCTTGCCGCAGGGCTCTAGCGAACGCCCGTCCAACTACCTGGACACCCATGACGATGATTTGGGCAAGGTACTTAGCCTGAGCAAAGAGAGAGCAGGGACACTCACCGAAGAGTTTGATAAACAGCGCATTTACACAAGCTCAGGGAATAGTCAGGGAATGCTTTTAGCCATCATTCACTATTGCTTATCGGAAGCATTGTTGTGCATGCAAGTTGCAACGTGCGTGTAGTTCACTTTAGTTAATTTAGCTAACGTTAGCGCGCTGATTCATATGCCTCTCGCAAGAAACAAGTAATACTATTTACTAAATATGTTCGGAAAACATATGAAGCTATAACTCTTAAGAAACGCCGCAGTGCCCGTTATAAAAAAAAAACTCACCATCGTTAGTTTTTCTTCTACGTAAAGATGATGTCTGGCCTGGTACCTCTGTTGCCCACGCCTCGAAATAGTACCAACTTCGACTTTTAACCACCATTTACTGCCTCCAGGATCACAAAACAATACCGCCTTCTAAATTGTTATTATGCGTCTACAAATCTTTTTGCTGTCAAGGTTATTATTGTAACCTGTAACCATAGATAGCAAAGGTTGTAATCAGAGTAGAACCATAGATCATTCACTCTCAAAATACTTCCGGTGTGATACTGCACTCTACCAGAGCTACGTTCCGCTAGCACCAGAGAGGGTATCCAAGATCTTTGCTAGCACTGAGCTAAAATCACTGATCTCTAAAGAATAACTGTTATTATTTAAGGTCTGTGGCTAGAATCTGCCTACACTCTAGCAACGATATGCCACAGTAACCTCAGGAAGTAAAAGGAAACCTGGATATTTCTTCTTCTTCAAAGCTTCAAAGCGGATTTGACACTGGTCTGTGTATTACCGCCACCTACAGGATGATTTCTTCCATTAAGTCTTTCAGTCTCAGATTCTGGCAGACGATTTAAAAAATCTAACTAGGCTAGAATTAACTTTAGGATTACTCATTCCTAACAAAGCTGGAAGAGTAACAGTGGTAACACCAAGTTAGAAAATTTCATTATACAATATGCGCCTAAACCCTAGCCTGGCTAGAGCGACTACAAAGCTCAAGAGCTTAGTCTGGCCATTCTACGATACTAAACGAATTCTGGGAGGCGGGCTTAACCGGCGGCAGTCAGAATCTACAACCAATCAGACCACTCAGTCTCGTTCAAGCTCGTTTCTCATTGGTGTCCTCGAGTTTGGGATAATAATTCCACTAAATCGGCAGCCTGGCCAGACTGACTTGCTCGCGAAATTGAATGTAGCGTCACAGGAAGTATGGGCGGGCCCAGGCAACCTAAACACATTATACTCACTGATCTCTAAAGAATAACTGGATAGGCTAACCCATTGTTAGAGCCCCATCAACAATGAAACCAATAGAATGCTCAAGTCAGCAGCCAAATTGGGACCCCATTGGGACCATTGGGACCAACGGAATTCTTCAGCAAGCAGAGTGACAATGGATAGAACTCAAATATGGCGGCTGCCACTGTGGCTTCAACCTTATGACGTAGATGTCCTATCCAGTTATTCTTTAGAGATCAGTGATTATACTGAACACATTCCATCAATACATGAGTCACTGTCTCAGGAACCCTACATACCTCACATAACCCATCCAAGTGTTTGCCCACTAAATTTAGTGTGCAGTGCCCTAACCTAAGTCGAGTTAATGTGACCTGCTGAGACCTATCCCCAGACAGAATGCTACAAGATGTAACTGATGGCTGAATTGAATATAAAAGTCTACCCTTTGAATCCCCATCCCACTGATGCTGCCATGCCTGAAAAACCCCCTCCATCAGCTTGCTTCTAAGCTCAGTTCTTCCTGGGCTAACTTGTACAGAGATGGAATCTTTACTTAGATGCTTTTTTGCTATTTTGTCTACTACTTCATTGCCTACTATACCAAAATGGGCAGGAACCCATAAAAAGGAAACCTCACATCCTACATTATCAAGATTATTTAAACTCAAAAGAATTTCCATAATAAGATCAGGTCTGGCATTTGAGGAGCACACTTTTAAGCAGTGGAGGACTGAAGAAGAGTCTGAGCAGATAACCACATTGCTAGGCCTTGCTTCCATTACCCGCCGAAGGGCTTTTAAAATGGCTACAGATTCTGCAAAGACAGCAATGTTATTACTAAGACTGTACCCAATTCTTAAATGATTTGGGGAATAAAAAAGGCGCAACTTACTTTGCCAGAATCTGTTTCTTCAGAACCATCGGTGTGGATTTGAAGACAAGAGTTCCAGTTAAGCTGTATGTACTCCATTGCAGAGTCACTAGAAAACTCAACATCTTCATTATGTTTATCCTCAAATAGTCTAAAATCAAACCACACAGAGGATAGGAGCCAGACAGGGACTGATCCCCAGCTAGAGGTTTTGACTGGAGTCATTTCAAGTAATTTAAAATCTTTAGCCCATGATAAACATTGTTTGACAAAAGGCTGGCTTCTTACCTGTTTGTTAGCAAATTCATAGCAATCTGTCAAGATGGAGCTTGCAGGGCAGATACTAGCTTTCTCTCTAAGTCTATTCCAGTAGTGCAGGGAGAGCTGAATTCTTCTTAACTTTAGAGGTTTCTCCCCTGTTTTAATGAGAAGGGCAGATGTTGATGTGGAAGTAAATGCACCGCAACAGACCCTAAGAGCCTTGACCTGAATGACATCTAGTCTTTTTAGAGCAGATTTTGCTGCCCCTCCATAAACCTGACACCCATAATCAAACATCAACCTAATCATATAGCTTGATAAATAGTCAGAAGAGTGCTCTTGTCTGCCCCCCAAGAGATACCTGTCAAACACCTCATGACATTTAACACTTTGCTAGCTTTAGCTATTACCTGAGATATATGGATGTTCCAGTTTAACTTACTGTCAAACCATACTCCCAGATACTTGAAGCTTTCAACTTTCTCTATAGGGGAGCCATAAAGAGTTAGGAAACCATCCCATTTTTTCCTGCTCCGGCTAAAGACAACAAACTTAGACTTAAACTTAAAGGATTTATCCGGAGTAAAATACACTTTAGATCAATTCACGGATGATTGGGAGTAAGGCTTTGTTTCTTTTCCTAATTACCTCATCACACTCTTCGTTCCACCAGGGAACCATTTTCTTCTGCAGGCCCAAGCCTTTTTTAGGAATCGCTAATGTTGCTGCAACAGATATAATGCCAGAGAGACTGCTGTTCCATTCATCTATTGATCCATCCTTTATACCTGCCAAAGCATCAAAGCAACTACACCATTCCAGTCTGTTTTGTTACTTCCCCATATTTCATTGTGTGCATTAAAATCACCAGTCCATATAACTGGGGGGTGTTCTTGCTTACATCCTCAAGCTCCTCTGTATTTATCTTAAGGCAGGGATTGTAAAAATTTAAAATAGTGAGTCTCCCTGAAGTATTCCAGACTTCTTTTACTATAAGTTCTGAATTGGATTTCAATGCCAAAGTATTATATTCTATGCCAGCTTTAATAAAGGTTACATATCCTCCCCCTTGTCTTTCACTTCTGTCTTTACGAATAGATACATATCCGGGTAATACAAAATCCAGAGTAGGTTTCAGACATGTTTCTTGAATGCATACAACAAACAACTTTAACATCACTAACAAACCTCTTAAATTCCTGTCCATTCCCAATTAAACTGCGGGCATTCCATTGCAAAAGATTAAAGGACATCTACCCCTCTCCTCCTCCCTCACTACTCATAGTCATGTACGCATTTTCCAGCAGCATTTGAAACTAGCTTTATAACATCTGACTTGTTCTTGGAAAACTTTGACCCAGAGACCACATCAGTAATAAATGCCAGAAAATCAACTTTCTTAAATACAAAGCTATCGCTAGGTGGGGAATGCACAATTTGAACTCTGGGGGGCTGTGGAGACTGTTGAGTGAAACTATTACCAGCACTTTGCTCATTGTTCACCTTTTTAACCTGTTAAGGCATGCCCCTATTTTTCCTTTAAAAAAAAACAAACGGCATACCCAAATTGAAAGCTTGACAGTTCCTACATAGTTTTAGACTCAGGGATGTGCCTCATACCATTGGAAAGGTGAAACCCTCTAGAAGAATATGTATGTTTCTGTGACATATGGACACAGAGTTATAGAGATTGGAACTATGTTTTTTTTCCGCTCATTTCAAATGACTATGAACTAACTAAGATATGAAGGTACCATCCATATGATACCCCCAAATCAAAAGTCCTAACTCCATCTCTCAGCTTGTTATACAAAAAAATTTAAGTCAAAAGACCAAAAATATGATTTTTGAATATACATTTTTGTAAAATATGTTTATGCGTTTTGCTTGGGACCCCTATCTAAATTCCCATAGAGACTTTTTGTAAACAAGAAGGCCTACTGACATTCAAAAGTTTATAACTTGAAAACCCTTTACCTAGAAACATAAAATTTGTTTCAAATGAAAGCTAAGACCCTGGGTTTTCATATCTGTTTGCTTGATTTGAAGTTACTCCTTCTGGCATTGAATGACACAAGCATAACCATAAAAATAAAAAAAAAAACGGGGGTGGAGGGGTGGGGAACTAAAAGACAGTAGCACAGTTTGACTGTCAACTTTCACATTATTTCTAGTTACTTGAAAACGCTTAACCTCAGTAACCTTACCTCCTTTAACTTTTTCCAAAATTTCCTCAACAGTTATATCAGTGGGAACTCCATAAATCACTCCTTTAACACCAGAGCCTACCCCCGGTACATACATTTCCACATCGTGTCCATTTAGAGATTTCAGGGCAAGCGCCTTTTCTTGTTGAGCTTTAATTTTACATATCACAAGAATCCTTCTGTTAGCAAGGGACTTTGCAGCCAGTTTAATTGGATTCATTCCCCTGGTTCCATTGCCACTCAGTTTTAATATTACCTTAAATTCTTTGATTCTTCTCTCTTTCAAAGGCAGAGACTCTCCTTCACTCCCATATTTATCTCTTTCCTTACGCTTCCCAGACACTATTTGAAAATCCTCTCCCTCACTTTCAACATTATCTGTAAATCCCCCCAATCCCCTAAATCGGCCAAAGACATACTACGAAAACTCGTAGCTTAGCCTTAACCACTTAGTGTTACCACTGTTCGCCAGCCGGCTGTCATACTCCAGATTGCAGCTTTGCCAGAGTACCCCCGTGAAACCACTTCGATCAATCTGGATATTTTGTACCACAGTAAAAGTTTATACAAATCACACAGCAGTGCTGTTGCTGGTAAGCATAGATATTGACTAGATGTCGCCTTGACTACTGACAGAGACGCTATATAGGGAGGGAAAGTAATCTCATCGCCCCCTGCTGGTTGCGTCTCTATATGAAAATGAATGGGATTTTCTCTTCAGAAAATTATATTTCAGTTCACACTCAAAAGTTAAGATAGTGGCGTTTATATGATATGCATATTGGGTAGTTCTATCGATTCAGATTGTCATTCCTTATGTTTTAACTGATTTTAATTGTTTTTGATGTTTTTTAAAAGCTGATAAAGGCCTACAATGAACGACCGTCGCATGAATGACTTTGCCGTAAAATCTGGCGCCTCTCCAAACAGGTAGTGGCCGGCGAGTGAAGCAAAATGCCGATATGTATAGCGTGGTTGGCAGAGTATTTCTGTACCAATAAGAAATGCATTCCCCGCTTCGGATAATCATTACCGATCGGACCATGTACAACACTGCCGCTATTCTCAGGGAGAGCTGTCAGGACTCGTAAGGGCTAGCATGAAGAATAAAACTTATAATGTCTCGGTGAGTGGAGAGGGAAAGTGGGCGTGTTACGTCAGGACATTTAAAGGGATTATCCGGAGTGAATCAACCCGTAGCTCTGTTGACTGAGGCTGTCGAATGGTGTCTATAGGTATCAGAATGACAACAGTAGGTACAACGTAGACCGAATTCACGAACTGGCCGCTAACACGAAGCATATGTCTACTGTGCATGAAAATCTGTCGTTCTTATACCTATGGATAGCACTTAGCAACGTGAATCAACAGAGCTACATGTTGTTTCACTCCGGATAATGCCTTTAACAATTAGCAGACACCAAAGCGACTTACAGAAATATTATTCAAAAGAATTCACAGTACAACAATAACAAAACAAGATCAATGTGAAAATACAAATAAACTATTCAAAAGCAACTTGAGTGTAATCAGGTTATATAACATAAATGCATAAATGTAAACGCTACTGTATTCACGAGCATACACAGCATAACACAAATGTAACAATAATACTGTAACAATAGCAAAATACAAATCAACTGAAGATGCCACTTAAGTGACTTAAGTACTCTTGTCCACTGCCATCTGCTATCCTTTCCGTTGACTGCATACAGGTCACCTTGGGTGAGAGAGGGATTGTCAGTACCTCCTGTGAGTGTCCAAAAGGGTCCTTCAAATGTTCCCATGCAGCAGCGGTCTGTATTTCCGCAATTCATCACCTCTCGGCCACTGATCAGGACTGTCAGTGGAAAATGCCAGGTACTAGCACTGACATAAAGTCTGTGAGGGATATGTACCCTCCACCAAGAGGATACAGGGCCCTATCCCGTGACGTCTCTGTGCTGGAGAAGGATGGGCCTCTCAGAGTTGGGAAGGTTCACCGGGTTAGGGTGGCTTATGTCATCAGAGCCACCTCCGCCACCCCCAAGCAGACACCCAATTTCTACAGGGCACTCAATTATCACACTTGAAAAACAAGGGGGTTTAACAGCCATGATCGCGGCCCTGCTGTCACAGAGCAGCAACGCAGGGCTGTTCACATCTATACCCTGCAACAGTGGAACAATCTGCTTGGTTCGAGTTGCGGAGAGGTTGGCTCACAGCCAGTAATTTTGGGCATGTTCTGGCCACAAAGCAGGACTGCCCAGCAAGGTCTGTTCTGAAAAGGGTTATGGGTCAAACCAGTTTGGGTGGGGTGAAATCTGTTCAGTGGGGAATTGACAATGATGGGGTGGGAATCCGGACTCTTCAAGACAAAGTAGGCATACAAGTGGGCAATAAGGAAAGCTGCCAAGAGTTGTAAACTTCAAGGTAAGACATCCTTTAAATAGTTACCATAGTTAAATGTCACTTTCCACTTTTAACATTGTGGAAGCTTACACTATAGTATTTACGTGACCGCAACAGATGAGTTTTTCAGATGGTTAAGAATAGATAAATTCTGAGTCCTAATTGGACTTCATGGCATCCTCAGCGTTCTGTTACCTCAGGTCAGAGGGAGCCCTGAATGCAGGCTAATATTGACGTTGTTTTCGCAAATAGACCTAATTGCCTCTCTTCTCTGACAAATATTTGTCGTGGATTAAAGTCCATGCGCCCAGATAATATAAATATTCATTTGTAATAGGTAAGAAAGAAAACTATCTTTTGGACCTCCACTACAAGCGCTCTACCTCGAGTGCCACATAAACTGATCTATGATAGCGGGGTGCTTCAGACTGTTAGATGTGGATGACATGATGTACTTGACCTGTACACGTCTTAAATCAAAAGCTGTGAAATGTTTTATAGGAGGGTTTCTTTATTACATCATGGCTGGGTCGATGAGGAGGGTCATTTCATCAGATGAAGAGAAGGCTGCCATCCTTGAAGAGGTACATTATGTTTATTATTTAGTAGGCAGTTTATTAACTAAATGTACATTTAAATGTACATTGAATGTATAATTTTATAATATAATTTGTACCATGCTATTATGTATTGTAGGCTCATGCAGGGCACTTTGGAAGAGCCCATATGGAGGGGAAGATCCGCCAACGCTTCCACTGGCATAATATCAGGGAGGGCGTAACGAAGTCGGCCTTTTATTGTGGGCAGTATAAGGTACACCTGTGCACTACTCATGATGTCAGATCAGCATCTTGATGTGGCACATTTTGATGTGGCACATTTAGACAGGTTTGTGAACAATGTTTGAGAGAAATGGTAATATTGTGTATCTGGAATGAATTTTAGATCTTTAAGTCCATCTCATGAAAAATCGGAGCAGGAACAAAGGTGTTGCGTTTAGATTTTTGTTGAGTGTAGTTACTGTGAATAATAACTTTTAATATGAGATAGACCTAGCTATATCTAAAAGGTAGGGTGTTGTTTAAAAATGTATGTGTGTAAAACAATATAACCCCCCCTTAGCCTGTCTTTTTTGGTTTGTCTGTCTTTTTGTTTGTCAGTACAGTCAGGACTGGGGAGGGGGTTGGTGGGGGGACAATGTGTGGAGAAAAATACAATGTAACTACTCTTGTGTCTGTTTTCATAAGTCTATTTTGCAATAAAAAGAAGTAAAAAAAAAAAAGTGCTACTTACACCACCTTCAATTAATATGTGTGTTGTACACGTAAAGGTAACAGTAATAATCTGTTTAAAAGCAAAAGGGTTCCAGGGTCAGCACACTACCTTCCACTTGTTCATCAGCTAGCTCCTTCCCCACATTAACTCAGCACACTGTCCTCCCCAACATTGTAGTACCAGCTGCCCCCAACACAACTACCTACCACAGATGTCTCCGAGAATCATTCAAGGCACGCTTGTCCATTTTTTTGCATTGTGCCCCAAGTTGAGTTTTCACCCACCACCAATGTCTCCAGGAATCATTAAATGCCCGCTAGTCCATTTTTTAGCATTGAGCCCCAAGTTCAGTTTTCATCCACCACTGGAGTCTAGAGGAAGCAATAAAAGCCCACTTGTCGATTTTTTTGCATTGTGCCCCAAGTTGAGTTTTCACTCACCACAGATGTCTCCAAGAATCATTCAAGGCACGCTTGTCCATTTTTTTGCATTGTGCCCCAAGTTGAGTTTTCACCCACCACCAATGTCTCCAGGAATCATTAAAGGCCCGCTTGTCCATTTTTTAAAATTGTGCCCCAAGTTGAGTTTTCACCCACCACTGAAGTGTAAAGGGACCAGTTAAGGCCCGCTAGCCTTTTGTTTGCATTGTGCCCCAAGTTGAGTTTTCACCCACTACTGAAGTCTAGAGGGACCAGTAATGGCCCGCTTGTCCTTTTGTATGCATTTTGCCCCAAGTTGAGTTTTCACCCACCATCAATGTCTCCAGGAATCATTAAAGGCCCGCTTGTCCATTTTTTTGCATTTTGCCCCAAGTTGAGTTTTCACCCACCCCCTACTTCTCCAGGAATCATTAAAGGCCCGCTAGTCCTTTTTTGTAGCATTGAGCCCTAAGTTGAGTTTTCATCCACCACTGAAGTCTAACGGGAGCAGTAAAGGCCCGCTCATCCATTTTTTTTCATTGTGCTCCAAGTTGAGTTTTCACCCAACACCTACGTCTCCTGGAATCATTAAAGGCCCGCTAGTCCATTTTTTAGCATTGAGTCCCAAGTTGAGTTTTTATCCAACACTGAAGTCTATAGGGAGCATTAAAAGCCCACTTATCTATTTTTTTCATTGTGCCCCAAGTTGAGTTTTCACCCACCACCTACGTCTCCTGGAATCATTAAAGGCCCGCTAGTCCATTTTTTAGCATTGAGCCCCAAGTTGAGTTTTCATCCACCACTGAAGTCAAGAGGGAGCATTCAAAGCCCGCTTGTCGATTGTTTTGCATTGTGCCCCAAGTTGAGTTTTCACTCACCACAGATGTCTCCAAGAATCATTCAAGGCACGCTTGTCCATTTTTTTGCATTGTGCTCCAAGTTGAGTTTTCACCCACCACCAATGTCTCCAGGAATCATTAAAGGCCCGCTTGTCCATTTTTTTGCATTATGCCCCAAGTTGAGTTTTCACCCACCACCTAAGTCTCCAGGAGTCATTAAAGGCCTGTTTGTCCCTTTTTTTGCATTGTGCCCCAAGTTGAGTTTTCACCCACCACATACGCCTCCAAGAATCATTAAAGGCCCACAAGTCCATTTTTTAAAATTGTGCCCCAAGTTGAGTTTTCACCCACCACCTACGTGTCCAGAAATCATTAAAGGTCCGCTTGTCCATTTTTTTGTATTTTGCCCCAAGTTGAGTTTTCACCCTCAACTGAAGTCAAGAGGGATCATTAAAGGCCCGCTTGTCCATTTTTTTGCATTGTGCACCAAGAAGAGTTGTCACCCACCAGTAGTATATATCCGACGACATCTGTCAAAATTGATGACGTCATTTGATGGATGAGGGTACCGCCTTTTTACCGGAAGTCCCGCCTTCTGTCACCGGAAGTCCCGCCTTAGTGTCATGTTAGGTTGTGACAGCTGTCAAATGTGACAGCTGTCAAATGTGACAGCTAATTTGGTTGAGGAGTAGTTGTGGGTGTGACGGAAAGTATGACATCTTGTGTCATACTCCAATGCTAGACTGTGTGTTTGCCCTGACTTGTTTTAAACTAAATAGTTTAAACTAATAGTTTAATAAGGTTACTGTTATGTTTTTAAATGTTTTAAATAAAAATTTAAAAAATCGTTTTTTAAAAAATAAATAAAATAAAAGTAATGATTGATTTACCTAAAAGTTGTATGTTTTAATCTTTTTCTTGTTTATCACCAATTAGTCTTTTATAAGTTTTCTTTAATTGTTAACTGTTTTTAAACTAGGTTTTAAATAAAAATAAATTCTTTATAATACTATAGCTCTAGCTTTCTAGGCCTAACACCTAGTAGCCTACACCATCTAGCCTAGTGGGATATGTTCAGGCATAGTCTGATTTCTATCTAATTTTTTGACGCCTCAATGTCTAGTCTTTTCAAATAATTTAGTCTATCTGATTTTATCTAGAATTCTTTTCTATTGTTATGTGTGGTTTGGGGGGGTTGTCTTGATAGTATAAAAACAGAGTCGTGTTTCAACAGTTCATATCGATCGTTGTTTTTTTCCCACCATGTCTACGTTTGAAATGAGACTTCCAAAGAGACGTATCGATCTTACCACGGTTAATGATAATGAATTGCGGTCTGAAACAACTATGGCTCCTAAGAAAAAAAGAAGACCAGAGAATCTTGTGCACTTTCTTTCGGATGAAAAAGAAGTTGAGGAATACGAATGGAGTCTATCTGATGGTCGTGTAGGTGGCTATGTGTTTCACAAACAAGGCATGTATGTCAATTTGTATACATTGGATACTGTCGGGGTTGTGTTCACAGAGAATATGCCCCGTGTTACTTTTCATATTGACGACTGGGGCCTGTTCAGAAACAAGATCTGCCTTGATCTGGATTACCCGGGGTTGTCTGAATACTACTCTGCTGTCTTTGACAGTCTGAATCATCCAAGGAGCTATTATATTTTTGCAAAGCAGTTGGGCAAGGTGCCTAGTGACTACATTTACTTGTGCAGTCCTCAGTATCGAATGGCTGGAAGACTTGAGGAGATCAATCCAGAATATGTTGTACAAAATCTGAACCTGGTTTACAGCTGGGGCGATATGCCTGTTTTAGAGGATGTTTTCAAGAAGATTGACCGCTTGTTCAAGTGGTCTAAACACAAGATCAGCTACCAGTCCATCCAGCAAAAGCTTTTCGAATCCTGGCCTAGTGAATCGGCTTGTGTGCATGAGGCTGCGGATTATAAACCCATAGTCTACAGGCATCAGTCCCAGTTTATTCAAAACAGAGTGAAGACCTTGAGGTCAGAGTTGACTAATCATTGTGAGGTATACAAGAAAATGTGTGGAGGTTGGGGTTCTGACCTTTTATCAAATGACTCAAAAGGATGCTCTGAAGTGAATGAAATGTGTGAGAAATTTGGAAATACGTCGCTGCTTGATTATACACAGAATGAGCTAAACAAATTTGGAAAAGTAAAATTGTTTGATCAACCATGGAATAAGTTAAACATTGATAATGGCATTCTGACACCACAAGAGTTTGAATACCACCCAGAAGATATCATTCCAGTAGGTGGTTACTACAGCCCCCTCCTCTCACCACCACCGCCACTACCACTACCACACACCCCACCATCGTCAGTTCCAGCTCCAGACAAAAAGATCTTATAAGATAAAAATGACGGGGGAGATGATTGGATGTTGGAAGATGTCACCGCCCAAGACCAACAATGTTAAAAGGTGAGTTAAAAGTGTGGGGTTACACTAGTGAGAGAAGATTGAGACGTACAGAGGTGTGGAGTTCTTAAGGTCGGGGGTTTGAGATGTTTGATATGTTTGGAAAAAATTCAAGTGTTGCTGAAGACGGTGTTGAACATATGGATTGTTCAGAAGACAACTCTGTAATACTATCTCATGTCTCTTCAACAGATAAGGATGTTATTCCTGACGCAGCAGAGATACCCATTGGACTCGTCAGAATCTGTGTGTATCTAACTCTAAATGAAATCATCATTCACAAGCTCCGTCAGGATTGTTTTGGGTGTTCAGTGCAACACCCCAGTCAAATCCAGCATTCGTGTCTTTTCGAACCAGAGGAAGAATTCTACTTTGATAAACACTTTGCTGACATCAAACGACGCCTCTTCAAACCAGCTCTGACTCAAAGTATCACTCACCTTCTTCATCCATACAACTGTGTGGTAGACCCTCAAAGGATCAGGGGTATTGTTGAAGTGCTATTGGATGAGCTGAGAGGTATAAAAGACATTTGTGGATATTTGTATGAATGTAAAACTAAGCGTACCCGACCTCACGACTTGAATCTTGTTAACGAAACTCTGGGATACTGGGATTTTACAGAGGCATGATGGGGAACATCTGCTCTGCTTCCACCACCTCTGCTTCCAAGGAACAAGTTGAATTTGAGTTCATAGCATTGTTGTCTAATGTTATTTCTGACCAATCAGATTCTTACACTAGTGATTTTGCTGTACCCGACCATCGTTTGGAGGCTTTGAAAAAAGAAATGGTTAGAACAAGGGCTCATGCTCACAACTGGAGAGATGTTATGGATGAGAGTTCTACAGGGTGTCTCAACTCACAGCCCCTACACCATACAATTTCCAATATTTTGAACTTTATGAGTGACTGTCTGCATGGTGTTTTTGAAAAGGGTCATATACTTGCTGTATGTACATATGTAACTG
>JAGFZM010001426.1:0-30816 GCA_017657215.1 Limnothrissa miodon
GTGCATTAAAGTTGCCTTGGATTTGTAAGTTGTCATAGCTTTGGTCGTGTAAAACTGTCTCTACTCTGTGTTGTGTCCCTTTCCCAGACCTTATCCTTGTACTGATTTTTATTGTTATCTTATTGTCCATATACTTATACTAGAACTTTTTTATTGCTATGCTGATATTTTTTACATATACATATGCACATATTTATTGCTAGTCAATAGACTTAACCTTGCACTATTGCACTACTGGTCTCATTTGTACAACTACCTTGACACACTCCCCATACTGTACCTCAGTACATTCATGCGCATCTCTACCCACAGTATTTGTATTTTATTGTTATTTTGAGTAACTGTAGTATATGTTGTGTGTGATTTTTTAAGCTGCTGGGACCTTGAATTTCCCCTTGGGGATCAATAAAGTATCTATCCATCTATCTATCTATCTTTAGCTTGCTAAGCGCTATGGTCCCGTCTACACTCTGTGGCTTTGTTGTGTTTCTTTTGCTTGCTAAGCGCTATGGTCCCGTAAACTGTCTGCTCTGTTCTGTTTCTGTAGCTTGCTAAGCACTATGGTGCCGTAAAACTGTCTCTGTGTTGTGTTTCTTTAGCTAAACGCTATGGTCCCGTCTACACCCTGTGGCTGTGTTGTGTTAGTTTAGCTTGCTAAGCGCTATAGTCCTGTAAAACTGTCTCTGCTCTGTGTTTTTGTTTCTTTAGCTTGCTAAGCGCTATGGCCCCGTCTACACTCTGTGGCTGGGGAGGAAGCCAGTGGTGGTGCTCTCGGGCCTGCAGACCCTCCGAGACGCCTTCATCACCCAGGGGGAGGAGTTTAGTGGAAGGGCTGCGTACCCCATACTCCTGAGGATCTCTAAAGGATACGGTGGGTCCTTTCCTCTCAAGAGTGCAGAAATTTCAAAGTCGCTGTGATGATTAAATGGCTCCAGCAGTGGTCGAATGATGACACTCCTGTTGCTATCTCCTACTTAAAAAAACACACTTGCAATCTTAGCCTCAGTGTCCTATGTTTTCCAACTGTGTTGGTAGACAGTGGAGTTTTATATTTTTCCATGTGTGTTTGTAAGTAGTGTTCTAAGTTGTCCAGATAATCTGTTTCTCTGTGTGTTTTGTTAATCTGTTCTCCAAATGGGTTAGCCGTGGGGTTATATGTTCCCAAAGTGTATTGGTGAGCAGTGAGGCTTTAAGTTCTCCAGGTGTGTTGAAAAGACTTGGGATTCTAAGTTCCCCAGATGTGTTTGTAAGGTTCCATGGTGAGGTTCTCTGTTCTCCAGGTGTGTTGGTAAGCAGTGGTCACCGCTGGAGGGAGCTCCGGCGTTTCTCCATCACAACCCTGAAGAACTTTGGGATGGGGCGAAGAACTCTGGAGGATGGGATCCGGGAGGAAGCCATGTCTTTGGTGAAGGTCTTAGAAGACTATAAAGGTGAGGATATTACTGCTTCTTATGCGAATTGGCATTAAAAAAAATATTTTTAAATAAACAAATGAGAATAATATTGCTATACCAACAGCATACAGCCTTTAAGATCTCATAACTACTCAATTATTTATTTATTTATATCTTTTAAAATTATTTATTTATTTGTATCTTTAAAAAAATCATTGTTACACCCTATAACATCATTTTGTACACATTACCTCACAAACTACACATACATAGGAAAAGAATACACATAAACACAAGATCTAAACTTACATTACAGGTGCAGTATTCCAGCCCAGTGAGAGCATGAGTAAGGCCGTGTCTAACATCATTTGCACCATTGTGTTTGGGCACCGCTTTGAGTACGACCACCCTGATTTCATCATGCTCTACACCACAGTCTTCACCTACTTCAGTGTGCTGTCTAGTCCAGTTGGCATGGTACGGAAGCGTTCAAGAATCTCATGAGAAACAACACAACAAAAATCATAATTATAAAGGAAGAAAGGATTTCACAACTAATAGTTGTAGTAATAGTTGATAGACTTCTCACCCAAGTAGGTGCCTCAAGACAAAGAAATGGAAAATATTCAATATAGTTGAATACGGAAATCTATACAATAGTCATTAGACTAAATATAACACAAAACACCACTACCATAATTCTCTATGTTATGTATACTGAATTTAAACATCTTCTTTCTCAATCTATCAGATAAAGTGGTAGCCTGGCTAGAGCGACTACAAAGCTCATAAGAGCTTAGTCTAGCCATTCTACGATACTAACTGAATTCTGGGAGGCGGGCTTAACCGGCGGCAGTCAGAATCTACAACCAATCAGACCACTCATTCTCGTTCAAACTCGTTTCTCATTGGTGCCCTCGAGTCTGGGATAATAATTCCTCTAAATCGGCACACTGGCCAGACTGACTTGCTCGCGTAATTGAATGTAGCGGCACAGGAAGTGGGCGGGCCCAGGCTAATAAAGTGCTGCTGCTGAAACTTAAATTCTTGTTCCCTCTTTGTTTTGAGTGAGATTGTGGGACTTCTTACTTTTGTCTTCCAACCACAAGGACATAAAATGTTTTTATTTTTTATGTTTTTATTAAATTTATTTCTGAATGATCTCAAACTTTTCTTCCAGTTTTACAACATCTTCCCGAGCATTGTGAAGCGTCTTCCTGGAAAGCACCAGGACATGCTTGCTCAGATGCAGAAGGTCAGCGAGTATTTGCAAACACAGTCGGATTTGAGGGTGGGTCGCGTGAATGCTGATTCCATTCCTCAAGACTACATAGAGGCCTTCCTGATTAAAATGATTCAGGTAAACATGCTGCTAGGCAGCATATACTGTACATCACATCACATTTATTGAATAAAGAAGTGAAAAGTAGTGGGGTATGATTCAGGTATGCTGCACGGACATGCTGTTTGAGAATAGACAATATTCATCACACATAAAATTAACTGTCAACGGAATAAACATCACATAGACATTTATCGTTAATTCTTTGCTAACAAGAGATCTATGTGATCAAACACCCAGGGGTAATGAGAACCACTAAGCCACTAAGCATGGCTGAAGAAAGGAACCCCTTCTTGCTAACCGGATCTTTATTTTAGGAGAAGGACCTGCCCAATAGTGAGTTCCACAGGGAGAACCTGCTAAGCAGTGTATGGAACATGTTCTCAGCTGGAACAGAGACGACCACGTCAACCCTTAGGCAAATGCTACTGATGATGATCAAATACCCACAAATCCAAGGTCTGAACAAACATATGGAGAGTTTATTATTTATTTAACAAGTTTTTACATTGCCACTATGATCTTCAATCGACCTACAATAATTAAAAGAATTACACAGTGTGAGTTAACCGGAGGCATAGCACAAAATTCTGTACCCATGCCATTTTAAATCTTTAAAATATATTAATGTAAAGAAAAATAATCATTAATGCCCCCCCTAGTCGGAGTCCTGGTACCTCAGTTCGCATTTTCCCCCTCAGTTAAATAGTTGAAACATTGCAGCTGCTCCATCCACATGCGACTTTCAGAAGTGTGTAAGCATCTCGTTCCTTTGTGAGACGGGCCTCTGAGTTGTGTGTGATGGTCTGCGCTAGAAGTATGAAATAGGGGGCGCTGTGGCTAAGTTGGCTGAGGCGCCGTACCATAAATCCAGGGACCCAGGTTCAAGTCCGACCCCATCTCTCCCACACATCCCACTCATTTCCTGTCGCCTATCAAATTAAAGGCAGAAAATATCTTAAAAAGAAGTATGAAATGGCGAAGCACTGTTGCTCTGGTTGCTTTATTCCAGTGTAGGCCTACAGTAGAAGCAGTATATCTGTTACTGTATATGCATGTACCCACGTAAAACACAAAAGAAAAACTGTGACATGTAATCTGCATGGGAATAGCCTGTTAGCAGAGGAAATCTTACTGAAGACCTCATAGAGTCTAACTTGTTGTCTTTCCTTAGCACGGGTCCAGAGTGAGATTGATGAGGTGATTGGACAGACCAGAAGCCCATCCATGAGTGACAGGTCTAAGATGCCTTACACAGACGCAGTCATTCATGAGGTGCAACGCAGCATGGACCTCACTCCAATAGCTGTGCCTCACAAGGTCACCGTCGACACACAATTCAAGAACTACTATATCCCAAAGGTGAGTTAATGGGAAATGGCCAACTTTACAAAAAGGCCAAGTATTCAAAACTACTGAATGAACACAGTAGAAAAGAAAAACTGAATTACAGGTATATTGGTTTACATATAAGTGAAAATTAATATAGGGACAAAAAATTACTTAGACTAAACTTAAACTGCTAGCTAGTCCTGACAATTACTTATTCAAATAATGTTTTTGTTTTAAAAATAGCATAAGCAATATGTAATGTCACATCTATGTAAAGACCCAGTGAATGCATATATACAATTAATAAATGCACTTGTAATGTACACATAAGGCATAATAATGCAAAGTTTTCACACGTTTCTACTTGTTCTTTGTCCTCCTGCAGGACACCACAGTGTTTCCTCTGATCTCTTCTGTCCTGTCAGACCGCACACTGTGGAAGAACACAGATAGTTTTCACCCAGAAAACTTTTTGGATGAGAGGGGCCAGTTCCAGAAGAGTGATGCCTTTGTGGCTTTTGGAATAGGTACGGAATGTCACTGCAGTCTCTGAGCCCCCATACATGTTGCAACATACATGCACTGAGTCAACAGTCTAAGGCAGGGGGGACAAAAAAATTAAAAACTGGGACGAAGTCGCAGGCCAAACTGCCTTCAGCCTCTATTGAAAGCTCCTGTTTTCCATCTTTCGTTTGGTCATGTTATAGTGTGTTAAGTTTGTCCTAGACTGGTAGCATGGATGCTAATGAAATGAGGCTTCACTGGTGATCCCAACCGAGAGGCCAATGCACTAACAAAGCATTCAGGGACTTAGTATTCGTGTTTGGCACTTTGGCAGACCAGCTCTTATACACATGTAAAATGATCTCGCAAGCCAAATTTAATTACACAGAGGGTCAGATTTGGACCGCACACGAAGTCAGACCATTCTTAACCTCTACTGACACTGCTGATTGCTGCTGACACTGTTGAACTATTTTCCCTTCCTTACCCTCTTGACCCTGCCTGCTTTTGGGCACTCCTCACCTAAGTCTCACATGACTTCCCCCAATAGGGCTCAGGATCATGACGTAAAAACCCTTGCGGGCACCGCCATATTGGCAGCCTAACTCCTTAGTTTACTATGGATTGCTATGGAATTACTCCCGCCTACTAGTGTGCTGTTGTTACTTAGTTTTTGCCGTCTTTGTCGTATGTTGCTGTATAGTGGTGTGTAACAGCGCAACCCACGATCGCAAGAGGAAAATAATCGCTAATATTATATTTCTGCTTCTTGTCTTCTGCGTCTGAATGAATGGATATTACGTTCGGTGCGCTGCCAACATGGCGGCAAAATTCTTAGAATGCAAGGTGTGTGCCCGAACCCTATTCTGCCTACCTTGGCTTTATCATAACATCAATACCCCGCTGCCTAGATTGGTTGTATCGTAACATCACCACCCCGCTCTATCTTTCTCCTATGTTTTGTATGTTTCACAATATCCCATCGTTTTGTTTTTGCCAGGGAAGCGCATATGTCTAGGAGAGGCCCTGGCCCGCATGGAGCTCTTCCTCTTCTTTACAACTCTTCTCCAGCGATTCACCTTCGTGGGCACCCAGCCGCCGGAGGAGATCGAAACCAGCCCTCAGTGCAGTAGCTTTGGCAAGCTGCCTCGCATATACAGCTGCCACGCCAAACCCAGGACATAGACCACTAGCCAATGGTACTGTATAGCAGTCTAGGGTCTAGGGTCTAGGGCAGACATGGGCATTTTATGGCCCGGGGGCCACATGCGGCCCTTTGGGCATCCCGGTCCAGCCTGCAGTATGCCAGTCATAAATACACATGAAGTGTTTATGCTGTGTATGCTGTACAACTGTAATGCTTTCTTTTGCATCTGTCTAGTGACTAGTGATTATTTTCCTCTTGGACCTATCCATTTACACAAATGATTACCAGATCTAGCTTATTACAATGACTTGTTTACCCATTTCTTAATCATTAATAATGAGCAGAATAAGGTTCAAGTTTTTGTTGGTTCAGCCCCTACAACACAGCTTTTTCATGTGGCCCCTGGTAGAAATGAATTGTTCACCTCTGGTCTAGGGTCTATATTAACACCATCATTTTTTATGATGTGTGCCTACAGTACATCCTGGGATTACTATGATTTTTTGGTCAAGACCTATTAATATCATGGACTAAACACCATCTGAGAGACTGAAAACTTGCCCCTACATGACCTTAGGCAGTTGGGTTAGCCCCTTGAGTCGTTGGAACTGCCCAAGGTTTCTTCCTAAACTCTAACAGGAGAAAAAAATGATAGGGAGTCGTTCCTTGCCTGTGTGGCTCATTGGTGTTCTTTGTTGTGAAGCGCTATGAGACATGACTTTTGTGTAATGCGCTGCAAAATAAAATTGAAGTGAAATTGAATGAAACTAAAATGAATCAATTGTGTTTTGTGTTCAAATGTAATATAAATAAATACAGTACATGTGCCAGGAGCAGCTGCATGTATAATGTTTGTGTAATGTTGTGTTGAAGTAATATACTAAATGACATGTAAAGGCCATTTTATTTCACAATTTTGCCCTTTAATAGGAAGGCATGTGTCAAAATGAACGGGAACATATAAGGGAAAATACATAAATCCTGACTGCCACAGTTGAGCCTATGAGCAAGGCACTTAACCCTCAGTTACTCTAGGGGAGACTGGCCCTGAAGTAATCGATAGCTGACAAAATGTACGCTTTGGATAAAGGCCTGTTAAATGCATAAATGTAAACATACATAGGACATCTTTCTAAATGAAACGATGTGTCATATGTACTCTGCAGTTGTCTCCTGGATGAACAACTAAAGGACCATTAGCAAACAAAAACAGACAGAAAGTGACATGCTTTGAAAAGGTCAGATCCGGACAGCATGTTGTCTGATACTTATTTGTCACAACGTACGAGTGGTCCATAGTGTGGACAGTGTGATTTAGCCACAGTGTATTATCATGGTAAATTGATAACCAAAATGCCATACAGGATACAAAGTTTTACTTGGAAAATACTCCGACACAAGAGATCAGAAGGTGGAACACAGAGAGAGAACAAGTGGAACATTTACATGTAGTCTGAGGTGACCTTTGAATTATGTCAAAGCACACGTACATTGTGTTTCACCTTTTGATCTCACACACACAAACTGTTACCTTTAGATCTCTGTCTCACAAACACACACACACACAGAATCTGTGTATGGCTATTTGATCTCTCTCTCTCTCTCACACACACACACAATGGGTATTTAGTCTGTCAATTCAGTATTCAGTCAATTATTAACTCTATAAACGACCCACAATTGTATATTTTTGTTTGTTGCTGAGTGTCGCACCAACATCCACGGTTGCAAGGAGATATCAGTATCTGAGGAATACTGTAATGGCTTTCTTGCCTCCTTGGTCCTTACCACACACACACTTCTTCCTATAATTAAAGGCCCACTATGCAACATTTTTCATTTAATTAATCCATTTCATACTGTTTAGGTTGCTAAAATAAGTCATGACACGGCGAAAGAATGGTGTAGGATGCGCCACCGTGGCCAATAGCGGTAGATACAGCACTTGCAATGTTCAGCAGCACGGACTGACCCCAATAGAATGCAGTGCAATACAATGCAATACAGCGGTCTTTAGAGGGAGCTTGTGAGAGAAAAAAACAGAACGTTGCTTAGCCCCTCTTTAAATCATCAACCACCCACACTCATATATTTTTGCTTGTCGCTGAGTGTCATGCAAACTGTGTGCAACCACCAATGTGAGGACATACCAGTATCTGAGGAATACAGTAATGGGCATCTTGGCTTCTTTCTTGGTCCTGCTTGCAAACATGACTCCACTGGCAGCACCAGATGCCTCAACCCAACCCCTGGCACAGCCTGGCAGCCACAGGGCACCCGGCAGGCTCCTGGTGGTGCCTGTTGATGGCAGTCATTGGGTGGGCATCAAAGCTGTGGCAGAGGAGATGGCACGTCGCGGGCACCAGGTTCTGGTAGTCATCCCCGAAGTCAGTATGAGACTGGGAACAGGTAAGGTGGGCACAGGCATGTAGGATAAACTTGAAATTATTAGTATATGAACATCACTATGTGTGACGACAATTTATCCTAAGTTTGTTATTTTCTTTAGTTTTGTCGTTGTTTGTGTTGACCAGGGGATCTTTGACGCTTGTGTTTGAAAGAAAAAATAATCCAAGGGAGTTTGAACGAATGTCCAAGTTAAGTCTTATTTATTACAAAAAATGCGTACATGCGGCTCCTTTAGCCATCAGAGAAAAATAAAACAAAATAAGACAAACAGACAAAATACAACGCCAAGCCAAGGTCAAAAGCTGTGTGCTCCTAGTCAGTCACACCTGCACCTGGGCACCTTCCTCTTTTATGGCCTTTCACCTGTAGAGGGCACATACTTGCAAAAAATGGAAATAAAAAATGCAAGGGTTAATAAAGAACTAAATAAATAAATAGATAAGTGGCTCCTACACTATGGTAAAGTAGTATCAGTATATTATGGTGTGTGTTAGCACTTAGCAGAGTTAGCGGGGATGGCTTAGCGGTTAAGGAACTTGGCTAGCATGCAAATAGCCTAGAAACTGTGGGTTCAAATCCCAGCTACCACTGTTGTGCCCTTGAGCAAGGCACTTAACCCTAAGTTGCTAGAGACTGGCCCTAAAGTAATAGATAGCTGACAAACTGCAAGTTGTTCTGGATAAAGGTGTCTGCCAAATGTGTAAACTTCTATAAAGGCCCAAAGTCAGAGACGCAGCTGAAAGCATTCCAGATAAAATGTTGTGTGCACCGACCATGAGACTGATCAAAGTATAAACGTATGTAATCTCTTTGTTCTAGTCAGAAAAGCTTTTCTCCAGCAATACTGT
The DNA here is from genome assembly GCA_017657215.1 of Limnothrissa miodon. Taxonomy (NCBI): domain Eukaryota; kingdom Metazoa; phylum Chordata; class Actinopteri; order Clupeiformes; family Clupeidae; genus Limnothrissa; species Limnothrissa miodon. The sequence goes on from JAGFZM010001426.1 coordinate 8,977, forward strand.
AACTTGGGATTTGTTGGGTCTGTTAATTCAGACTCAGGACTCCTTTCTCCCTAAACCAACACACAGAGACACTAGCTTTTTCCTAACAGGCGGGCACTTTGAGACCCTCACGTATCCGGTGCCGTATACTCAGGAGAAGGTGGATGAGCTGCTGGAGCAGTACTCTCAAAAGCTGCAAGGGGGCGACGTTGGGCTGCTGAGGCAGGTGGTGAACTCGTGGACACGGTTGAGGAAGCTGACGGACTTCATGACTGTCACCAGCGAGAGCCTGCTGTTCAATCGAGAGCTGGTGGCCTTTCTGAGGGAGCAGAAGTTCGACGCCATCCTGACAAACCCAGTGGTGCCAACCGGTGCCATCCTTGCGCACAATTTCTCCGTGCCACCAGTCTACCTGCTGCGTGGCATGCCCTGTGGATTGGATATGGTGGCAACGGCGTGCCCACGCCCCCCTTCTTACGTGCCACGCATGCTTTTTTCTCACAGCACGGACCGAATGAACTTCGTCCAACGCACCGTCAACTTCCTGGTGGCCTTGATGGAGCCAGTCTTCTGTAACGTCCTCTATGGGCAGTTTGATGCCATGGCGAGTCGATTCCTACACAGAGATATCACAGTGGCAGAAATACTCACAGCCGCCCCCTTGTGGCTGCTCAGGTATGATTTCATTCTGGAGCTGCCAAAGCCAACCATGCCCAATATGGTCCTGATTGGAGGAATTAACTGTGTTGCGCAGAAACCACTGACAGAGGTGAGAGCTAAAAGTACAGCCTTGCTCTCTATTTTATCCACATTTCCTTTTCTAGGGTTTGATATTTAAGGTATCTGCCAATATGACCTCTGATCCTGTCCTGTCTTCTGTGGTTCCTATAGGAGCTGGAGGAGTTTGTGGAAGGTTCTGGAGAACATGGTGTTGTGGTCTTCACCCTGGGCTCAATGGTGCCCTCCATGCCAGTAGACAAGGCAGCCATCTTCTTCTCAGTCTTCAGCCAGATTCCTCAGAGGGTGAGGAGAGACATTGGAATTGGCACTTTCCATAACCCCCCTTAGCAACTGTTCACACACTGATTGGCAGAGACTGCCATGCAAGGAGCCAGCCTGGCACTGAGAGCCATTTTGGGTTGAGTATAATACTCAAGGGGGTAGGGCTTGTGGAAGGACCACCTTTAGCAACAGGGCTTGGGAAGGTTCAATTGCCTTGTATTTACACCATAAAATCTTGAATATTACTTCTGAGAATGTTCTTTCTGAAATAAAATAAAATGATTCAAATGATGTTTATATTCTATTTAGGTGCTGTGGAGGTACTCTGGTCTTGTTCCTGATCACGTCCCCGAAAACGTCAAAGTGATGAAGTGGCTGCCACAGAATGACCTTTTAGGTAAGAAGCCTAAAGCCCAACAAGCCCTCAGTCAGTTTAACAAGACACACTGTTCATAGTGTTCCTTTCTGTGAAACCAATGATTTCAGCTATTCAGCTTTAAAGGTATACTTTTGCACAGTTAGGGATATAATGGTTTAATGATTCAAAATATCTGTCCTCATTAACCTTAGGGAGGGATTGGAGGTTGATCTTTAGCTTTAAAAGAATTCCATTTCAGAATGAGACACTGTGTATTCATAATGTGTGTGTGTTTTGATCAGCATATCCCAAGGCCAAAACCTTCATTATGTGTGTGTGTGTGTGTGTGTGTGTGTTTTATGTCAGCGCATCCCAAGACCAGAGCCCTCATAACATGTGTGTGTTCGTGTGTTGGTTTTATGTCAGTGCATCCCAAGAACAGACCTTTGTCATAGGTGTGTGTGTGTGTGTGTGTGTGTGTGTGTGTGTGGCAGCGCATCCCAAGACCAGAGCCTTCCTCACGCATGGAGGGACGCATGGAATCTATGAGGCAGTCTGCAACAGCATTCCCATGGTGATGCTACCCCTCTTCGGGGACCAGGCTGACAACGCCCAGCGTATGGTGCCTCGGGGGGTGGCTGTAGCCCTCAGCATCTTTGATGTCACCACGGAAACCCTGAAAGATGCTTTGGACAAGGTCATCAATGACAGCAGGTAAAGGTGTACTGTAGGCTGTACTCACTAACAAAGGGCACAGAGAAAAGAAAACACCTTGAGAAGCTTCAGTTTTCCTTGAAAGGTATCGTTTGTAGCTAACCTTGTCCTTGAAGGAGCAGGATACAGGTTTCATGCACAAGCACATGTCTTTAAGCGTCTGGGGGGGCGTTTTCCCAACATATACTGGTGGCAATGGTGGCGTAGGTGGTAGAGGTGTTGTTTGGCAACTGGAGGGTTGCAGGTTTGAGCCCCACTCCACCTGACCCCATCAAAGTGTCCTTGAGCAAGATACTGAACCCCAATTGCTCCCGATGGCAGGATGGCACCTTGCATGGCAGCCTCTGCCACCGGTGTGTGAGTGAATGTGAGGCAAACATTGTAAAGTGCTTTGAGTGCTCGTAGGAGTAGAAAAGCGTTATATAAATGCAGTCCATTTACCATTACCGTATGCTTTGCTACGGTAATCCTGTCTTTGCTTTTCTGTTGCAGTTTTAAGGAGAACGTGCGTAAGCTGTCGGCTATACACAAAGACCGACCCATAGAACCCTTGAATCTTGCAGTCTATTGGACAGAGTACATTATGAGACACAAAGGGGCGGGCCATCTGCGCCCAGCTGCCCATGACCTCAGCTGGATCCAGTACCACTGCTTGGATGTGATTGGGTTTCTGCTTATCGTCGTGGCAACTGTCATCTTGGTAATATTTAAGTTCTGCATGTTGTGTGTACGGAGGTGTTGTGGAGGTTCACTAAAGAAAAAGGAAGACTGACTGAATCTCCAGAACTTTAAAAGATGTCAGCAATGTCAGGAATATTTAAAAAAAAAAAAATGTATTAACCCTCGTTTTATGTTAATTACGATGTGTTGTTGAAAATAAGGTGACAATTGGCCAGAATGAGACAAAATGTAACAATTTGTATTTGCAGAAACCAAGTTTTACCTGAGTTTCATCAAATGGCATAAAAATCTTATTTTTATATTCTTAAAGGTCTCATTCCATCGTATTTTCATTAATTTTGTGGCGGTCTCTTGTCTAAAATAATGTCATGAGAGTTGGTTTCGATAAAAATATGCTGTGGTTGTCTTGTTTCAAGCTATTTTAGTTAGGTGAAAACGAGAGCAGGGATAGCGCAAGAGGATTCTTATGAATATTAATGATATGCAAACACATCGCCTCTGATTGGCTAACAGCACTGTGACGCTCCCTCTAGTGGGTCTGTCTGCAGGCAGCCTAATAATGTTTTCTTGAGGGCGGGCTAACTACATAGCTAATGTTTAATTTCACGTAGGCTTGTACGGCTTTTCCGATATGCTCGTTTTTCCCGGCTGTTTTCTATCACAGGCGAATACAGATTACAGGGGTAGGAGAGCATTTTGAAGTTGAAGTACCTATCTGATTATTTAACTTTAAGAGATATATTATTTTATACTAGAATCTGAAACAAAAGGAAACTGTTCTTTTACAATAGTAGGCAGTGGCGGTCCTACACAGATTTCCCATCCGCTAACGCAGTCACTCACGACCCTAAGTCAAGACTAAACCAATTCACCTCCATCATAATCGTTTTTTATCATATTCTATTTTTATTCACACAAATAAATAAAAGGGGTTAGGCCTACTTATTGGTCTGTGTTTATAATTTTTTTCTCTTTTTTTCTAAGTAATATTTTGAATGAAATGTTAGTTATTTGTAACTATAGGTGTCACTGACATAGTTTAGCCCTCTTGTCCGCTTCATTTGGGAGAGGTGAACTGTAGCCTACTCCCCTCCCCTCCCTCCTTCAGCAACTGGCAGGGGCGGCACAGGTAGACTATCATATACAATAGTTCGTGTGCCGCCCCCCACGTAATGCCGCCCTGGCCGGCTGCCCCGTTCGCCCATGCCTAAAACCGCCACTGATAGTAGGCTACAGAACACCAATTCTGCAATCTGCAACTTGGTGAGTGTTGAATTATCAATGGCGCAGACACAATACACACTTCTTGGGAAATGCCTTTTCTCATACAAGGGCACAGTTCTTCCGTTAAAAAACTTTAATGATGACATACATGGAGCACTTAAGGAACTGAACAGCCTGAAGAGCTTTCACATAGAGGACGGTGACATTTTTCTAGCAACATTCCCCAAATCAGGTAAGAAAACCTTGTCTTTTTTACAGATAGCACAACAGCAACATTTTGTACACTTATAATTGCGCATGCATCATCTTTACCTGCTGAGCTGTGAATTCTTATCCAAAAGTCCAAAATCAACATTAAGAAGCCAAATTTACAAACAAAAGCCATGAAACAGTAACAAATTAAATTTGAAAGATTTGTGTTCTGTCATGTTATGTTGTGTCGTTGTTTTGGACTACCTATGTTTTGGCATGATAATGTATTGTTCTATTGGAAAATATTTCCCTTCAGGACATATCAAAACCTCGCCTGTATCCTATCCGCCCTGTAGTAAAATATTTTCCAATAATGACTACCCCATAATCTACATGCAGGTACAATTTGGATGCAGTACATTTTGACACTTCTGTTTGAGTCTGATCACCCCGACCTGCTGGAGGAACCCACATATAAACACATGCCCTGGTTGGAGTTCATGGGAGCGGAGCGTAGAAGTAACGTCATGAAGCGAAAGCCTCCCAGGCTGTTCTCGACACACCTGCCCCATCACATGGCTCCACTTGGCCTACAGAGCAGCAGAGCCAAGGTAGGTGGAACTCACGCAGTTTGCTGTATAGGAGGGAAATTATTTAACTGCTAAAAAGTACACATGGAACAAAATAAAAGTAATAAAATATAATAATAATAATAATAATAATAATAATAATTCTTATTGTTGTTGTCATTGTTATACAACACGAAATGAAAGTTCTGTCTGTGTGTTTCACCACTAGGTCATTTATGTTATGAGGAACCCTAAAGATGTTATGGTCTCATACTTTCACTTCTCACAAATGATCAAGCATTTGAACAAGGTCAACAATTTTGATGAATTGCTGGACGACTTTCTGAGTGGTAAATGTAGGTTACTGGTGCTGAATTTGTACTTTTATTTATTTGCATTTTTGACACATTGACATGACAATTCTTATCTTGTTTATATTTCTTTCATGTTGTTTTCTTATGCATGTTTTTCTTCAGTATTAGGTGGGAGTTGGTTTGATCATATTAAAGGTTGGTTTGACAACAAGCACAAATATGACATCCTGTTTGTGAGCTTTGAGGACATGGTAATGGTAAGAGCACATTGGTGAGCTGCATAGGGCCTATCATAGCAACTTACATTTTATTAGGAAGTAACATAAGAAATTCAGTGCTACAAGTAAGCTTCTAGTTTAACTACATTTCTGAGTAGCTAGCTGTATTGAAGCAATTTTCTGAATCTGAAAACTGGACTTGGAGAATAGGAGACTAACATGGGCCTGAGCACTACAGGCCCGCACAATATATTGCAAATTTATCATCAACATCGTGATATCAACATGCGCAATATACAACGCACATGTTTAAAGACTAGCAAACACATTGTTTTTCCAAGCCTATGTCTATGTTACCAGCAAATCCAAAACAGAAAAACATTAACACTGGGCACTAAGCCTTGGGCCATCTCTGGAGGCCATCTCTGGAGGCCTTTTAAAAGCTCTTAAAGACCCAGCTATTCAGAGAACATCTTCTATCCTAGCACTAAAATTAACTGAAGCACTATTCCCTAGCACTATGCTCCTTAAGGTTTCTGCTATGTAGCTTGATCGTTATCCTCGTTTTGTAAGTCGCTTTGGATAAAAGCGTCTGCTAAATGCATAAATGTAAAATGTAAATGTAAATGGAGTAGTATACACCATTGTTTCCTCTGGTGTGGTGTGATGATTCATTATGAACATGTACAAACATGACTATGCACAATCATTGATACATGGTGTTCAAGCCTCTGCTGTGCTTCTCCTTCTCTTTCTCCTTCTCCATCTCTTTCTCCTTCTCTTTCTCCTTCTCCATCTCTTTCTCCATCTCTTTCTCCTTCTCCTTCTCTTTCTGTGGCTAACTAGGATCTGAGATCTGTGCTTTTCAAAGTCAGCAAGTTTGTTGGAAAAACTTTGTCGGATGAGGATGCAGACAAGATAATGGAAAAGGTCACCTTTAAGAACATGAAGACAGACCCAATAGCCAACTATGAAAGCTCTGCTTTAGGGAATGTATTGGATTTGAGCAAAGGCAAATTCATGCGCAAAGGTATAGTATGTCAAAGGAACAGTATGTCAGAGACTTGTGGTCTCTTAGCACAAAGAATACCAACTGTTTGTTTGTTGTTTTGTGTTACAGGGACCATTGGGGATTGGAAGAACTTTCTAAGTGTGGCTCAGAGTGACCACTTTGACCTTGTCTACCAGGAAAGAATGAAGGACTTCCCTTTCCAGTTCATCTGGGACATTAAGGAACAACATGGATAAACTCAGTTATGAAGTAAAATACTTGACCTAGTTCAGTTTGTTTTGGGAGTATCTGTACTCTTAGAGACATATAAAAAAATTAATTAATCAATTAATTTATTAATTGCATTATTTTACTGCATTACATTTTCATTTGGCAATATGGTATCAGATCAAATTATTTTTTTCTAGTCGTGCCATTATCTGTTGTGGGCAGGTAGGATAGAGAAAGTGGTGCTGGGAACGGAAAATATTTCAAAATAAGTGTGATAGGTTTTTTAGCTTTTCGATTAAAAATACAAAAGGATAAATTTGCTTAAGCACAGTAAATCTAAACAATTTAAACAACCCTAATTCTAATTTGTCACTTTATTTCTTTGCACACATTAAAGAGGTAACCAGAAGCTATCCTCATACACACTATGTGTCTTCTTCAAGAATACCACTGACTGTTCCAACTACTGTAGCTTATAGCCATCCACACAGTTTTGGTTTATAATCTTTGAAGTTATGTCTTCATTTCTCTTGAGTTGTTTGGTTCATTATAAACTCATTGAACTGATCGTCATTAAAGGCCCACTATGCAACATTTTTCATTTAATTAACCTGTTTCATACTGTTTAGGATGCTAAAATGAGGTATTACACGACGAACGAACTGTGTAGAATGCGCCACTGTGGCCTATAACGGTAGATACAGCACTTGCAATGTTCAGCAGCGCGGACCGCCTCCAATAGAATGCAGTGCAATGCAATGCAATACAGCGGTCTTTAGAGCTAGCTTGTGAGAGAGAAAAACAGAACGTTGCTTAGCCCTGCTTTGAATAGAAACAGGAAATTATGTATTTTATAGTCCTGATTCCCTGTAATTTGAGTTGTTTGATTTATTATATTTCTGTCACAATAAACTGATCCAATTTAAGATCCAATGTATTCAATGCATTTTCATTTTAGGAGTAAAGGGCGCCATGTCTTCTCAGTTTTCCCTCCCTGTGAGTGGGTGAACATTTTATTTCATTATACATAATCAGCAAGAGATAATAATAATTATTTCTTCATTACCACCACCATTAATCATTGTAATGAATTCCTCAATGAATTCATGATCCCTTTGTGTTTTTATGTTTTAACACCAGAGGGAGACAAATTCTACTCCATGTGTTTGGCGAGGATTTTCTATGGGAATTGTGTTAGAATAAAGATTGTAGAATAATGACTAGACCTACTAATGCAGTTATTATTGTAGGGAGGCACGTGAGGCTTCCAGTGAGGAAACAATTACTTTTTCGCGTAGCTGAATTTGTATTATAAATAAGATAAACATACAAAATACACATCTATGCAACCTTATTTTAACCCCAGACATCCCAGTTATTAAGAAAGTAGTTGTTAGACGTCTATAAGTCTGTGGTCTAGTGTGGTCTAGTGTAGGCCTTTGTAATAGATCTATGGGTTCAGCCAGAGCTGAATAAGAATAAGTTATTCTTTAGAGATCAGTGGCCAGAGCCCGTTGAGTTCTCTTGTTCCGTGCTCCCAAGTTTCGTCATTATGGTGCGACAGCGGGCTGTGAAAAAAGCAACGGATAAAAAAAATAGATAACTCAGAGACGGCTCCAAAAAAAAAACAAAATTAATAAGCTAACCAAATTGTCGCATCATCACTCTCTCTGTGAGACAGTGAACATGAACTTTGTACTCTTTTTGTCTGGTTTACAATTTCCTCTGCAGATAAGCTGACTTGGCGGCAGAGAGCAGGTCGGTTTTTCGCATAGATACAAAGCAGATATGGAGTTCACAAAACTTAACGAAGAGCAACTTGCGGCGCTAGAAACATCTCTACGGGACTTCTTTCCTCAGTCATTGCAAGTGGGTATTTACACATACTATAGACAGTATCCACTTTGTTCGTTTGAGTGCAGTTACATTTGTTCCTTTCGTTTTTTTTACTGAATTTCCGGGCTTTGTATTTTCAGGTGTATGGTTATGTTTTACAAAATAACCGAGTGAAGGCTGACCACATTGATGTTCTTGTGGACCGCTGGCCTAATTTCAGGGTTGTGCTCATCCGACCTCTGCGAGAAAAGGTTAGTGTGTAACCTTAACATTAGCAGTTAAGAATGTTGTTTGTGACAAAATTGTTACTAGGAAAACATTTACTATTATCTATTTACAGAGAGAAGATTATTTCAAAGACATATATGTTTACTGCAAAGATGGGGATATATTAAAGAGCATACTGCTGGAGACAGAAAATGTCGACTGGCAAAACTATCTTTGTCTAGGTAAGACTTTTCTTGATATTTTGTTCAATGTATTTTCATGTTATGATTTTATTAGGTAATCTGTGTCTATTTTATGATTTTAAAATTAACCTATACCTTTCAGGCATAGACTTGTGTTATGCTGACATTATAAAAAGTATAGCTACCACCAGGGGTGTACCAGGAAGACAGGTAACCCTTTGTCACATGCTAAGGCTAATGAATCCGTCTCATCTTCCACAAATTGACAGGTGGGCCTGAATCCTATAAGTTATTGTAGGTTGAAGTTGTAGGTAAAATAGAATGTCCAAAAGTAGGAATCATGTCTGTTTGACCATGTAGTTTTTAGCAGACCTATGATAGCAATCTCTAGATCTATATAGTAGATTTGTGCATATTTGGTGAACTTTCATGAAGAATCAGAACTGTAAGGAAATATCTGCTGAACTGTATAAAATCTAACGTAAATGCTTGGCATTGAACGCAAATGGCAAAATTGTATGTGATCGTTTAAGACATGTATGTAAGAAATCATTTAACATGTTACATAGGTCGCATGTAAATATTAGCCTTCATAACTAAAATCTCTGTGTAAGTCATTCAGAAAAGCACTCTGGCTAGCCATGGGAATGTATTTCCATTATATATATATATATATACATTTCTATTTTTTTGCAGTACAATGGTAGCTGTTTCCTCTTTAGATGAGTCACACATTTCTTTGGTTAATGAGACCTGGAAGTTTGGAGAAGGGGAACACAGCAGAAGTTTTATCAAGAACATGATTCTCCATTTTCCCACCTGCTGCATTTTGGATAAACATGGTCAACCAGTGGCCTGGATTTTAACATATGCATATTGTGCCATGGGGATGATGTTCACCCAGCCAGAGCATAGACGAAAGGGCTATGCAAAGATCCTCATAAGTGTCATGTCCAAAAAACTCCACGCTCAGGGTTACCCTGTGTTTTGCTTCATCGAAGAGGAGAACCAGATCTCATACAGACTATTTAAAAGTTTAGGTTTCACAGAAGACCCCTCTTACAGAGCTACCTGGTTTCATTTTAACTAGTTTCAAGGACTCAAGGAATTTGTTTCATACTTTATGGAACTTTAGAGGGGGCCTGTGGCAAATGTAAACATGGTGGCTTTAAAGTGCAGCCCAAGATAATATTTTAATATAATAATTATAAGGTTTTGGGGGTCCTAAATTATTTTCCGTGATAAGGCCCAATGAAATTCTAGAAATCACACATTCACACTCAATAACGGAAACAGATAAAGAGAAACTTAATTAGATGGCGATAGAGAGGAGGTCATTTAAGGTTTAACATTATCTGCCTCTGACCAGGAAATTGTAAAGATTTTGCAAGCTTTTTATTATATTAGGAAACTTATTTCTTGTCTCACAAAGGTAATGAAGACCTGGTTGTTGCCAAGGCAACTATTGTTTTAAGTCTCATAGGGCCCACAATTTTTAGCAGTGCCCAGACCTCACAGCAGGCCACCGCCATTGTTTTTACAACCAGTGTAACTGCTTGTCATCCATAACAGATAACAAAAGTTAATTTGTATATGTATTCAGAAAGTAACAACAAACTGATTTTGCAAAGTGTACTTTATCTGTGCAACAGCTAAAAACAGGAATTAAATAGATTTTTACTTCATTGTCACTTGGACACATAGCATCATTTCAGAACACTGACTTCTTTTTTTTTAACTGAAGTTTGTTTTGAAGAAGTTTATTGAGGAAATCAACTAGAAAACAGAACCATATTTACTAAAAAAACAGAACCAAAGTTAAAGTATATACAACCTGTGCAGTGCTTAATATTTCTAAATGACAATTAATTTACAGGTCGATGTCATTTACTACTTCTCATTGTAATATTCAAGTCGGAGCAGCCATTTTTCCCAGTAACGTGTAACCTTCTCAAAGTCAAGAAAGTGAGGATGGGCCGGGGAACCATCCTTGTAGGCCACTACAATCAGACCACTCTTTATCTGCAGAGGGGGAAAACAACCAATGAAATCACGGCAGCAGGGGTGTTGTGAATGGTAAATGGACTGCATTTATATAGCGCTTTTCTACTCCTACGACCACTCAAAACACTTTACAACATATGCCTCTCATTCACCCATTCACACACATGCATTCATGCGGGCTGCCGCAATTGGGATTCAGTAACTTGATCAAGGATACTTCGATGTGGTCAAATGGAGTGGGGCTCGAACCTGCAACCCTCCAGTTGCCAAACGGCACCTCTACCATCTGCGCCACCATCGGCCCAAGCGGGCATTTCCCCATATCTTATAGCAGATAACTTTACAGCATTGCATTTTATAGCATTCATATTAATAAGTTATTATTAAAGTCATAATTTAAAACAAGTGTAAACAGGAAACCCAAACACATTCTTACCAACACTTGATAAAATTTTCTATATTACTTAAAATCATTACAAACTAAACCCTGAACTGGCAAAGAACACTGAGGACTTATGACTTCAGCGTATGTCAGGTAGTAAACTAATTATAGGCAACTGGACTTCTTCTGTTTGGAGTTTGAAAAAGTTTCACTTTTCATCTGAAAAGTTGCATCAGTGAGTTTAGATTTTATTAAACTTTTTGTATGAAAAGTGAAACATTTTCAATCTCCAAAAATTAGTCTATATACGGTAATTTAGTACTTTTGACTACCACGACATTAATGAGAATCTTCAGACATAAAATAACTACACTATACAACTAATGAAGGTCAATGTTACTTTGTTAGTCACTCTGGAGACAAAAGGAGGAGTTCAGTGAAGGTTGCAGCATAGAGTGTAACAACAAAACAACATTAAAAAAAAACCTCCAGGTTTAACATTATGCTCCAGTGAGCTGTGCAAATCAGCAACATTGCAGCCATGCATAACAGTGACACTTTTACTTCTTCAAAACTACTGCAATTCAGCTTCTATCAGGCAGTTCCTCAATCGCCTAAAGAGTGTAACGTTAGGCTGTGTACAGGTTTTTGGAGGCACGCATGACATTCCTTACAGACTTCTATTGTCTTAAGACTTCTATTGTTAAAATCATGTGTGCAAACTGAAGCACATTTCCCATACACCTCTGGTTGGATAACATCTATGTTGGAAGATGCATGTAAAGAATGTTGTCATTACATCACCTGGTAACTATAGTTGTCATCACTGTTCAAGGCTCCAATGTATGCCGCAACCTGGATAGGATTGTCATACGTGTTGTGGAGAGAAGGCTTCGCTCTCTCTGAAGTTTTCCAGTCAATTGCACATAGTGTCCCTCTGTGAGAAAATGAATAGGTATGATGATATTAACATTACGAAAATTCTGAATGTCAGACTTGGGTCCATCAGTAGGAAATAATAACCACATTATGTGCCAGCAGCAATTAAACTCACCTGTACTGAGCCACACAGTCAAGTATTCCCACATAATTCAGTGAGTGATGCTGCACTGCACTCTCGATAGCTCGAACATCACTGATATCCTCAAGGACGTGTTGAATGCTTTCCATGTATCCTTCAATGTCTTCGCTGCATTCTGGTTCCTTGCTCTCAGAAGGAGCAAGTGCATCCTCAAGAACAGCATGAAATAGCTTCCCTTGTTTAAAAAGGTCTGAAACAGGTTTACGGAAATAATTTCAAAAAGATTCAGCACGGTGATGGTAATTGTAATACTTTGAAATAAGAACTTACTAGCAGTGTATTCCCTGAATCCTTCCTCTCCAAGCTCTGCTATCTTTTTTCTTTTCCACCTTTCCAGGTAGAATAACTGCTCATGGGACATGGTATGTTGGAGAATTCGAGTGACACTAGGCATACCAGATCTTTCCGATCCTTTTGGAAGCGAAAACCTGGCAAGTTCCCAATGACCATTTCCCGGAGGAAGGCTATTTTTTTCTGTGTTTAAAATGGAGTGTGCGATTTTAGGCACTTGGGGAGTGTGTTTGTGATAAGATGGTTTTGATTTGAGGACTGGGCCATACAGGTGGTTGTCTTCCTCCTCAAGAGACTCGGGAGTTTGGGAGCCGACTTTTGAGGACACTACTGCCTTGACAAGTGAGGAGTAGCGCTCTGTGTCCACGATTGCATATTGGCTTTGTTTTTTTCGAGATGTGCACACACAAGATGTTGAGAAACCCGAATTAACAAACACTGTATTACAATGTTTTAGCAGGCCATAACCAGCCCTGAATTGTGTAGGCATACGAGGAATCAGCATTCCAAATCGCTTCATAATCGATCAAGTCGACCTACCGTTATCGCACTTCTATAATGCGCGCACTAATCTCGATTGCAGCATAATGCAAAAACACAACGCTATCTACAACATAAGCTGCGTACAACATACATAATACAGAGATCTGTAATAAACAACTGGTCCAACACACAAAACAAAAGTTACTCTAAAGAGAGTAAAGTTACCCACACCACTGATAAACCGCCATTCATTGCGTGCGTGTTTCAGAGAATAAGGCTCGGGTGGTAACTTAATTAATCGAGATTTGGTTCCGTGGCCTTGATATCGAAAATTCTTGTTAATTATAATTTTCCTTTAAGCATGGCCTAGACATGCATGAAGGAAAGTAAAACATCAAACTTACAGAATGTATAGAGTGTGACCTTAAAACAAAACTATTCGTATCCGTATGATTCTAAACCTGATTGCAACGTCCCTGTCCTTATGAGAAAGAACGCCAGAATTACAATAGGCCTAAAACAATTATATACAATTGTAAAATATATATGCATCAAAAGTTTGAGACATGGAGATTGGGGCAAGGAGTAAATTGCAAGCACAGACAAGCAGAGAAAATAAAATGTTACAAGGCTTTTGCCCCAGGCTGTTCACACTTCCCCGTGGGAGGTGACAACTGCAGCTTGACTGGCATTCCTGTAGTGTAATCACTGGTGCTTTTGACAGACTTCTGTCCAATCGAAGTGAGCCGCGGACAACGTCTGCTTACAGCAAATGACTAAAAATTAGGACGACTGATAGGTTGTTAGGGATGGAAACGTTGGAGCTGGTGAATGGCCAGTGAAATTGTAAAAATTGTATCTGAAATCTTTTTGAGGAAGTACCGTGGACGAATAACTTTTTCACCATGACATCTACAGAAGAAAATGATAAAGAGAAGGTAAGTTACTATTAGCTAACATGAAGTCGACCCGTTTATATGAACAATTATTTACTTTTCCATCCCCTTTTAAGTCAGAATTGGATTTTAGATCTGGCAAGCTAACGTTAGTCCAACAACGCCAGCTAGCGTAGCTAATCAGTGTTAAAATGTAACGGCAGTGCTAAATTTGCTAGCGAGATGATAGCTTGATTATGCTAACTTATTATTTGTTGATGAACTGTTCGCGACCCAGTCAATGTCAAAAGAAAGACAGCACTATAGAAAGACGTAATTGACAACACCTGTTGTGGTTATTATTTCACCAGATTGCCACCATAAAATAACTTTGTTGTTAATTGTGTACTGCAGCAAGGAATTAATCTAGGTCGTCCCTTCTGATATCCTAACTTCGCTGGTAATGATAACGATGACGTTATACGTTTCAGTTACAGTAACGCTAACGCTTAACCCTATGTTTTAAACCTGTTATATTTTTTAAACTGCCTTTTTCTGCACTTCATTGAAACTCGGTGTCAAAGAACTGCTACTAACTTAATCTTATCTACAGTAAGATCTTAATCATGTACATTACTGTCCCTAGGCTATACCCCTAATGATGAACATGTGACTTAATATAGCAGGTGAAAGCAGGTTATTTTTAGTCATTAAGGTGTTGCTCTTCATGAGCTCATGAATAGAAAGTTCAAGAATAGCAAGCTTAATATTATTAGCAAGTCATTGGAAATTTAATATAATTTTGAGCATCAAAAGCGGCTGCCCTTTCTCTATAGTTAGAGTAATTGATAGCCTGGGTTTCATGAGTTTGCGCTGCTATTTGGCCTTTATATATAGCAGAAATAAGAAAAGAGGGTCATTATGAGAGGTAATGGTTGATTGGTGTTATTTTCATAACATAAAAAACAGACTAACTTGAGGCTGTAGGTTATTTTAAGTTCCAACAAAATCCGATCAAGTGAAACAGAAAGACAACTGGAGCTTGCATAGCATTCCATGGTCAAAAGAGACATCTGGAATTTATGAAATAAACTTTTGTCTGGTATGTCAACCAAGTCCAGTAAGTCTAAACTGTTTCCTGTGCACAGTCCTTTGATTCTCATTGTCATAACAACAGTTAAAAGGAAATGTCCTCAAGAGAATTAAGCAAACAAACAAAAGTCAAAACCAAACAAACTGATAATCTCCAAGGGAGGCTAGGATTAGCACACGAGAGTGAGAACAAGTTTTCACCACTCCATTCCGACACCAGTTTTCTAGGACTTATCACTTAAACCACTGGGACTTTATCTAGTCTTTCATTCTCTATCACATAGCTTATTCTAAACAGATGTAATTAACCTAATAGGTGAGTGAACTTTTTAACACAACAACCCTGAATCCAAACCCCTTCCTGACAATCTCCTCTAAAGTTACTAAAATCCATGTCTTCCTCTTTTTCTGTGTAGCTCCGTTCTGTGTCAGTGGACCTCAACAATGACAACTCCCTTCTCATTGACATTCCCGACGCTCTTTGCGAGCGAGACAAGGTCAAGTTCACTGTCCACACCAAGGTATTGTACAATTAGTTACTCAGCATGAAAGTTAGCTGCAGTTTATTTAGATGCACGATTGTGACGTGCATATTTGGACTGAAACAGGGTCCTGTGGGTGTTTCAGGGGCGTGGAGTTAAGGGTGGTGTTATACTTACTTTTATTGAAATACTTCATACTTAATTCTGAGTGCACTACTGCCATCAATCCAATCATTTAAAAGACTACTAGATAGAATTCATTTTGTACTAGGTCCATAAATCGGGTGTAATACATTTTGTGACTCTGTTAAGGTTCTTTCGTAAATTTTGTAACCCAGGCAATGATGGCAGTTCTAAACACAGCGACGCATTATTGCATTATGAAGCCCACTGTTATTATGTGAAGCATATTGAATCATGGGTTGGACGTTATTGATTGTTATTGTCTGACAAAGACTGTTTCATTCTGCTGCCACTTCAGTGTCCCTTCTGTCATTATGGCCTAATCGATTAATTACCGATTGAGACATTATCCGAATCCTAATGTCTTATCTATGCCCTAAGCGCTAAATCCACAAAGACTAAACTGATTCTTGAGGTCTTTGACGGTTGAGAGGGTCTAGTCATTAAATGGGTGTGTCTGTTTGTAACTGACTGACTGACTGTGGTGGTGTTATCTTCTTTTCTTCTTCCTCAGACCACACTCAGTTCTTTTCAGAAGCCAGATTTCTCTGTGTCACGCCAGCACGAGGACTTCATATGGTTGCACGACACGCTGGTGGAGACTGAGGACTACGCTGGTCTCATCGTAAGTCTCAGTCAGAGTGGCGCTGCACACACAATCCCAAATGCAAACGCCAACAGAGTGTCAATCCAAAAGGACGTGCAAAGTGTGACTTTAACAGTGAACTTTTTAATGTGAACATTTTTGGCATACACACCTGTGATGTGTGCACAGCCCGAACGTAGTGTGATGTCATCTGTTATTACAGCCCATACAAAGTTTTACAATTTTGAAACATTAAAAAGCAAGACTGTTTTTACAATGCTTCCTCTGCAACTTCAAGCATTGTTTTAAATTCTCACCAATATGCATGGATTTGTTTTTTAAAACCAGAGTACAGGAAGCAGCCATAATCATTTTGTAGAGTCATGTTGACTAAGGAGGTAATAAACACGATTTCATAGGGCTCATATATGTACAGTACTAGTTGCTTTCAGTTTTGTTCTGTGATGTGATCACTCAGGCATATTGCATGTGCATTAAATTTGCAAAGAGGCCCTATTTATTCACTCCCTAATGTAAGTAAGTACTTTATTTGTCCCAAACAGGCAATTGTTATGCAGTGATAGCACTTATACAAAACAAAAATGCCTACATTTCCACAAAACATTTTAAAAGGAGATGGTTTTAAATTCAGGAAGTAGTTGGGACATTTACACACTGATGAAGACATAAAGCCAAAACGTTTGTGTTCTCTACCCTGCTGCTGAACATAAGAAAAACTAAAGTTAACGAGTGCGATCCACCTCTTTATTGTAACACGAAACATTTTAAATCTAATAAGATTTTAAAATAATACATAGAAAAGATAATGATAGTCAAAGTGACTGCAAAACTAGTTTTAACTAAATTAACATAATAAAAACGATATAAAATCTACAGAATCTCACAGTTTTGTTTACAAATTGGTCTATCCTGTCTGCCTTGATAGATTCCCCCCGCGCCACCTAAGCCAGACTTTGAGAGTCCGAGAGAGAAGATGCACAAGCTAGGGGAGGGGGAAGCAACCATGACCAAGGAGGAATACACCAAGATGAAACAGGAGCTGGAGGCGTACGTTGCTACTATGTCTCACACACGCACACACACACACACACACACACACACACACTCACAAATACATACATACGTCACACATAAATACGTCGTAACTATGTCACATACGTACATACACATATACACACACACCCACACACATATGTACACCAGGGACTCCTGCTGTAAAAAGCAGGGTTACTGGCTTCTCAGGGTAACTACAAAACCTGGATACATTTGAATCAAGCATAGCATTTTACATTGTATCTCAGACCTGCAGCAGATTGTGTTCTTGGCTTTCTCTGAGTTGGCCCTAACCCTAAAACGCTTGAAACGCATTGGTGCAAAGAGTTGAAGATGT
This sequence comes from Limnothrissa miodon, assembly GCA_017657215.1. NCBI lineage: Eukaryota > Metazoa > Chordata > Actinopteri > Clupeiformes > Clupeidae > Limnothrissa > Limnothrissa miodon. The sequence continues at coordinate 26,566 of JAGFZM010001426.1, forward strand.
AAAAATATTTCAAAACATAAACTGGCGATAAAATGGCATAAATGGGAGCTCTCAGGTGTTCATACGTTTTGCACTTGTGAATGCTGCACCCGACTTGCATGGAGGTATGTGATTGAAGCTGTGTTTGCAAGGAGTTGAAGATTACTGTACTGTACTCCACTTCTTCGGACCAATGTATTGTTTGAATTGCCATTGAACTGAATTGAATTGCCTCCTGTGAGAATGCACATGAACTCCATTTTAGGCAACTTGGCGTAGACAAACCCTCATCTAAATTTGTTTCTTTTCCACATGATTGCTAGTTTAACCTAGGGGGAGATATAGACAGGTTAAACTTATTAGTATAGGCACCGGGTGTGAACATTCCTCTTTCCAAGGACCGTCAGATTAAAACACAACTTTCTGATACACAGTCACGCTAAAAGCAAAATCTTTCTTGAATAATATCACAATGGCTAGATCATTCATATTTGATTCTAATCAAATTAGTTTTGTAACCAGAAATTGTTTAAACTCATGTTTTTTTATTTATTTATTTATTTATTTTTTGTTTGTTTCTCTGACAGAGAGTACTTGGCAGTCTTCAAGAAGACTGTTCAGGTGCATGAAGTCTTCTTGCAGAGGCTTTCCTCCCACCCAGTCTTCAGCAAGGACAGAAACTTCCAGATCTTCCTTGAGTACGACCAGGATGTGAGTATCCGCCTGAGATGAATCTCTCTCTCTCTCAAGGCCAGGAAATGCCGAGTAGGCACATGACTCTCCACAGCTACAGTCACTTCCTGTTGTGTGATGATCTGCTGGGCTGGCACACGGGAGAGGTAATGGAAGAACAGGAATTGGAAAAAAATGAGGATGTTTCAGTGGGGTGGGAATAAGGCTCGCGCTTCCTTTTTGGACAAGTGAAGGGAGGCATGAGAGGACACCGACCTCTGACGACCACATCCTGCTGAGATCAGCTCAAATGGTCGCAGACAACCCCAAAAGCAGATATGTCAGCCATTTTGCCATGTGGACGTGACTTGCAGTGCCTGTTGAGTCAAGAAATAAAAAATTCCAAAACATTGATGTATTTATACCCGCAACTGTTTAATTTAGTGTTCTAGCCAAAGCCAAAGAAGAATCTGGAATGTTCACCAGATTGGTGTCGCCTTGTGCATTGGCAGGCTCTAGTTGGTCCCCGTAATCTTAACCTCCTCTTGTTTGGTCACACAGCTGAGCGTGAGAAGGAAAAGCACCAAGGAGATGTTTGGTGGTTTCTTCAAGAACATGGTGAAGTCTGCTGATGAAGTCCTCATCTCAGGGGTTAAGGTTTGTATTTGTGTGTGTGTGTGTGTGTGTGTGTGTTGACACTTCAGTAGCTGCGCGCCCAGTTAAGCCATCTTGTGAGATATAAGGCCTTGAGAGACTGATGGGTTCAGTAATTATTTGATTTGCTGTGTATCTTTGTTTCAGGAAGTTGATGAGTTCTTTGAGCAAGAGAAAACTTTTCTACTTGATTACTACAGCAAGATCAAGGACGCCACTGCAAAAGCTGAAAAAATGACACGGTCTCATAAAAGTATGGTTGTTTCTTCAACCAAACTTCACATATCACAAATTGGCATTTTTCACTTCACATATCACAAATTGGCTATTCACCTTTTCCCAACCTCTGTTTCAGATGTAGCTGACGACTACATCCACGTCTCCGCTACCCTGAACAGCATTTGCGCTGAAGACAGCACTATTCTGAAAAAGTTAGTCCAGCCTCTTCTGGCCAACATTCAAGAATGTTCATTCAGACAGTTTCATGAGCACATTGCATTTGTACCATTTGTAAATGGATGCAAATGTTCTAAGATTAGAAAACCACAGTGTAATGACATGTTTGTGCTTATTTACAAAAGAAAAAGAGTAAGAAATGTTTAGTTGAGATGTCTGATGTATGTGTGTGTGATAGAACTGCTTTTATGTGCTCTTTTAGGCATCTGGAAAAGTTTTCCGACCTCTTGGAAAAGCTGAGGGTAATGCCTACTTTCTTGCATATGTAGTTACTGTGTTTACATGGACATAGATATTCCAATATAAATCGGCATTTGACCGGGTTCCAAATATCATCATGCCATTAGTTAGTTACTATTCTCATGGGGGAGAATGTTACATAATAGTTGAAAAGATTCTTTAGGACTTTGATGAGCCATTTCTGCAAGTACTTACTCATACCAGAGACGGTTTAAGCCAAAGATTCTAGAGGAACATTTTGATATTACAATTCAAAGATGGTTGAGACAAGCCTAGTTGAAACACAAAGACATGTACTGCTTATATCTGAAATCAACGAGACTTACGATACATTGTGATTTCAATGCTCTTAGTTGGCGGCCACATCCATTATGACTGTGTGTGTGTGTGTGTGTGTGCTGTGCATTGGCAGAAAGTGGAGGGCAGAGTGGCATCAGACCAGGAGCTGAAGCTGACTGAGCTGCTGAGGTATTACTTAAGGGACATCCAGGCTGCCAAGGTGGGTTGGACTTCTGTTGCTCTCACATTCTGTACAGCAGGAGCTCGTTGCTACTGCATCTCTGTTCACCATTAGGGTCCACTGAGCTGGCCACTGGCTGTTAACCTGTTGAGGAGGACCATCACAAATTATGGGATGAGTCGTAGCTGGTCTCAGGGGAGTAGATCACAAATATGTGATTAGAACGCTCTCCAAATCGAGAATTCCGCCATGACGTGATCTGAAGGGATTTTTAATTATGGAATCATAAACATTCTAAGGAACTATAGAACATTTGGGTAGAATTCTTGAAGAAAAGCGGAAAGTAATTCACTCCCCAGGGCATGGCTTAAAGCCAAGACTTGGGCTTTGGACGTAGCCTGAACAGGAAGCCTGAACTGTGTTCAGTCAGTATAAAAATAGTGAGCTGTGTATTGTCTCCATACCAGTAAAGCATTGGGTTGGAAAGACATTCAGCCGTTTTTCTTTTTCAGATAAATTTAAAGAACACTTGAATTGGCATGGAAATAGATAGCTTCAACTTCAAACTAGCATTATAAATTATAGCCCCTTAAACATGTGCCTTGGACCATGTCCCTGTAGAAGGCTCCTTGATGAAGATACTGAACCCTAATTGCTCCCGGTGGCAGGATGGCACCTTGCATGGCAGTGAATGCGTGCGTGTGAATGGGTGAATGAGAGGTTATACTGTACTTTGTAATGTACTTTGAGTGCTCAGTAGAAACACATTATATAAATGCAGTCTATTTTTTTGGTCTTCTCCTTCGCCAGGACTTGTTGTATCGGCGCGCCCGAGCCTTGGCCGACTACGAGAACTCCAACAAGGCCCTGGACAAGGCCCGGCTGAAGGGCAGAGACGTCGCACAGGCGGAGGAGAGCCAGCAGCAGTGCCTGCAGAAGTTTGACAAGCTCTCTGAGTCATGCAAGAAAGGTCTGTGTGTGTGTGTGTGTGTGTGTGTTAGGGATGGGAAATATCTTTATCTGGTCACCACACCTCATTAACTGCTTAAAAGCCGGTTACCCTGTTTACTTGTTACCCTAGTTACTGCAGTACCACGGGTCTATTTTTTTTTTTTTTTTTAATATTCACTGCACTGCCGCATCTAATGTAGCTAGTTCAATTGATCTCTGTAGAATACTCTGGGAGTATTCTATATTTCTGTCAATAAACGACCGTTTTTTGACAGATCAAAATGAAAATTTTTAACCGATTATTTTTATTTAACCTTTAAAAAATGGTTAAAGGTTAACCATTTACATCCCGTGTGTGTGTTGCTTGCCCCCGACATTTTGTGGGGCATTATTTTTATGCAATTAAAAAGGAACCATAAATGTGCTGACAACACCTGCTAGCAGCTACAACTGTATTCATTGTGAAGACTGCACAGTACTGCTGTCGTTGTCAAATAAGGCTCTTGATTATTAAAACATTTACTCTGCAGAGCTGACAAGCTTCAAGGGCAGGAGGGTGGTGGCCTTCCGCAAGAATCTGATTGAGATGGCAGAGCTGGAGATCAAACACGCCAAGGTTGGTGCACACAGGCTACAGACTATAGACTATAGACTACAGGCTACTGCTCATGAGAGGATGAGTCTGCAATACTGGAGTCACAACACTGTTTTTATCTATCACATTCTGTGTCCTTGTGTGTGTATTTAGTTTAGTTTACTGGCAGTTACAGAGAGTCATCTCTCTCTCTCTCTCTCTCTCTCTCTCTCTCTCTCTCACACACTCTCTCTCTCTCTCTCTC
>JAGFZM010001426.1:30916-42555 GCA_017657215.1 Limnothrissa miodon
TTATCTATCACATTCTGTGTCCTTGTGTGTGTATTTAGTTTAGTTTAGTGGCAGTTACAGAGTCATTTCTCTCTCTCTCTCTCTCTCTCTCTCTCTCTCTCTCTCTCTCTCTCTCTCTCTCTCACTCAACAGAATAGTGTGTCTCTGCTTCAGGGCTGCATCGACATGCTGAACAACAACTGATTGTGAGGGTCTGACTGTGGTCAACCTGCCTGGCTTGACTACCTTAACCCACCTTGTTTAGAAGGGAACCCTGAAATATGTTTATTCACCCTCAAAGGGTTAAAAAGAAACCACTTTGACGACCTGCACAAGAGCAGCCGACGTGGCTGTCTTCATGTTTACAAACCCTGCTACACCCTAAACCTCCCCGAATGTGCCCAAACACTCTTCCCTGTTCCCCTTCCCTGTTGCCTGTCTTTCTCAGCCTTGATCGGGCCATGTTCTCCCCCCTCTCTTTGTGCATTGTGCAAGGATTGAAAATTAACTTCCAAAACCTGATCACATTTTTTTTATTATTATTTCCGTTGTGTATACTGACCTTCATTTCGATGCCCCTTCAAAGCCTTAATGTTTTCTTTTTCTTTTTTTTTTTACATGCTTACTCATGTTTCATGTGGAATGATGATTTATTCCATTGAAAACCTCTCGTTTTCCTAAGCAAGCTCACTCGGTGTGAGCAAGTGTGAGCGTTTTTGCAGAGCTAACATGCCCAGCAATCAGAGGTGGACAATTCCAGGTTCATAAAGTCAAAATCCTGCCATGTTTTCCTTTTAACACAGCTGATGGTAATGAACGTTCAAGACAGGTACATCAACTTCTCACGAACCTGGAATTGTCCACCTCTGCCAGCAATTCACCATTTAGCACTTCATTGCAGACCACTGGACATCAAGAAGCCTGAGGAGCAGATTTCAACTGCAGTGTGCTTGCAGTTGTCTATGCCTTCTCCTGGGCCAGATGTGTTTTTTGTGTGTGACCAGATAGAGTGTTATGAAGTGGCAGCAGGTTAACTGCTGGTACTTGTAAGAGTTCAGCATGGCTGAGCAAAGAGAATGTGGTAAAACTGGAGGTTTGGAAGCACACTTTTAGAACTCTGTGTGTGTGTGTGTGTGTGTGTGTGTGTGTGTGTGTGTATGTGGCGCTTTAACAAATGTATGTATACACACAAATACATACACATATATACACACACACACACACACACACATACATAGGCACACTGAGGGGGGGTGGAGGAGAGGATACCACAGGAATGCTGACCTGAAATTGTGGTCCCACTCCCCCTTGTCGTGCATTGGAGTAAGGGGCCAAATCCCTCCCCCCGTTGCACCACCGTCATTCCTGAGATCCATCCTCTGTATCCCAGACACAGAAGTCTGCTAAAAGCATCTCTCTCCTTCAGGAGGATGTTTGGGCCCAGTCAGCCACAGATGGTTTTCCCTGCTGTGTGTGTGTGTGTGTGTGTTTCATAATCACCACATTTATTTGCCATACTCGGGGTGTTTGTGGTAGTCCGAGTCTGTGTGTGTGTGTGTGAGAGAGAGAGAGAAAGACAGTCTGTGTGTGAGTGTGAATCATGCAGTCAGCCCACCCCTGCCCCCCGACCACCATCTTTGTTTTTCCGTCCGACTATCCCAATCTGTGCACAGGCACAAGATCAAACGCAGCTATGATGTCCAGCACCCCACATCCAGACTTTAGCCCTCTGTCTTGCCTTGCTCCAGCTCCTGCAGTCTCTGTGTCCTTAAGATCCCTGTGCTTGTGCACACAGGAATGCTGACCTGGAATTGTGGTCCCACTCCTTCTTGTCGCGCGTTGGAGTAAGGGGCCAAATTCCTCCCCGCTTTGCACCACGGTCCTTCCTGAGATCCATCCTCTGTCCTCCGTATCCCAAACACAGAATATTTTATTGAGATCCCTGCGCTTGTGCTTAACCCACCGCAGAGTGCCATAGTGGAGTAAAGACACGGAGGTGGCATAGAGGAACATCTGAACGCAACGCTTAACACACACACACGCTTTTTTCTATGCCTACTAATTATGTTCTGCTTTTTCTTTGTGTTATAATTGCCCTTGCCCTTTTTGCTCGTCATTGTGATGTTCGTTTTATCAGGCTTTAACAAAAAAATGCCTTTGCTTTCATTTTAAGAGTGTTGTTACTGATGCAAATATTGGTCTTGCTGCACAAGATTAATTGTTTGAAACTGTCAATAGAGGACCAAAAGAGTTTATATTGTGATATGACCAATGGTTGTTGGAGGACACAAAAGTGATTTATACAGGAACCACTAAAGCAATAATGCAATCATTGACAGGCCTAGTAGCTGAAAAAAAAAACTGAAAATTGTTTTTGATAATTGAATGTATTTGTAATGGAATGCAAATATGTTTTCACGTGGGCTTCTCTCATTTCGAAGAGAAACGCAACCAGAAATTGCAATACTGATATTAAAAGATTCCTACTGCCTCAGTTTGTTTGTGTTTTACCCTCTGGTCATGTGCTCAAAAAAGGAATTTAATATATTAGGTGCGGTGATAAAGGTGGTTTCTGGTTACAGATTTTTTCCAGTTGGGCTAGGCCTACTTGGTTTGAGATGGGGATGTAAAATGTATTGCTACCATTACTTAGTTAATGACGAACTGGCCAAATAAAGTGTTTAGTTACAGAAGGAAACAGAAGGTGGCATCACTGAGCTCTTGGTGACGTTGGTTTTCCTCTGCGCGTTTATCCCACTTGACGTTAGCAGCATGCAAAGAATTCTTGGGTGTGTGGGTGTTTTGGGTCTGCATGGCATCTGTAGCCTACTTGGACTTAGCAGTCCCTATTATCTGAAACTTTCTCTGTGTCTAGGGCTATGCGGATTTGTGCACTGTTGTACTGAACCGCTTAATCACTTAAAACAATGTTTTGCACGTCGCTTTACATTCCGGACAAGGTCACCGATCTGATCCGACCATGTAATTATTCTAAACATTGGATGTAGGCCTAAAGTTCGGTCAGAAAAATATGAACTTTGTGTGAAGGGTTCTTTCCGTGTAGGCTACAGTGCAACATTACACAGCATTCCACCTTTGGCCTTTTCACTGAAACACAAATTCATTGGCCTGGTCGTAGGCTTAATGTGTGAGGTTGTGTCCCTGTGCTTATGCTGGAAAAGTCAGACGTTGCCATGGAGAACAGGAAATCCTCTCATTGCTTTGGAGAGGAGAAAACCGGAGAGAACTGTCTGCTTTACAGTCTTGTTCCTTCCCAGCATATCGCTTCTTTTACACTCTTTTAACCAAGCAGGCCTGTTGTTTGTTTGTTGGTATGTTTGCTTTATCAGCAGTTGTGAACCAGGTCCAGCTACTTTCATTATTCCCACACGCCACATCTGGGACTTTTCCTCATTCTGCTTCTGCTTGTTTCCCATCAACTCTGACTGTGATTGAAACTACCGGATGTAATCCTCTGAAATCCTGGAAATAAGGAGTGTCGGAAGAACCAGTCTTTCCATCACTGTTTAGTGTTTAACAGAACAACATTTCAAATAGCCGTTGCTATTTCATTAACCATTAAATTACCTCATTAAAACTGTTTTGATCAGAAGGCAGCTGTCACTAAACAAACCTGTTTGCCTGTGATTTCTAATTTGCAGTATTTAATTCCGTAACTTGAGTAGATAAATCCAAACAGACCTGTGTATAGGTGCGGTGTCCACCAGATGCTACTTTAAACTAAATGACAGTTTGTTTTGCACTTCAGTTTGCTTATTTCAGACCGTGTAATTAATCTGAGACCATAGAATCAGAATTCTAGACCTAATTATTCTAGACCTGATCTTCAGAGTTCTGAATGAATCAACTGGACCTTTGTGTTAGCCTGCATCAAAACCTTTCTGTTTACATGCAACAAGTCGCAGCTGTGTACAGAGCAGCATTGCACAGCATTCCACTTCAGGCCTACAGGCTCTAGAGTTGTCCCACTAACATCGCATTGGCTGTGCAGCAGTGCACCAGACCAGAAGATGAGCCAAAAGGAAATGTTTATTTGCTCCTAGGGACTGCCATCACTCACAGACACGCAGCAGCACCTTCCTCTGAAAGCCTGGCCCAGCTGCTCCATGATAAGTCAATTTCTGTTCATATGCTGGACATACAGAGTAATCGAAATTACGTTTCTAGCTATCCCACAGTAATGCGCATGGTCAGGGGAGCCAGAGGCTGCTACATCTACACACGTCGTCGGCTTATGGCATTCACCCAGGTACACACACATTCACACACACTCATACACCAGTGGAGGAGGCTACCATGCACAGCGCCAGCCTTCCACCAGAAGCAATGTGATATGTAAAAGCTATACAACTCGCCACAGCAGGGTGATACTGCTGCTCTCCCCTCACTTGTATGGGACACAGGTTCACAGGAAAGGATTCACCAGAGAGGGTCGAGGTGGTAAGTATTCAGTGATCTTTGGTATTTTTTACCTGCACATACACACACAAAGTAGAAAAAATGTGTTATAAGTTATGCAAATGAATGTAGGGGTGATGATGGTGCAGTGGTAGAGGAACCATTCGGTAACCGGAAGGTTGCAGGTTTGATCCCCACTCTACCTGACCCCATTGAAGTGTCCTTGAGCAAAACACTGGTGTGAGAGTGTGGGTGAATGGGTGAGTGATTGGGTGAATGCAATACGCAGGCGGTGCGTGTATATGCAGCGGCCTCTGGTACTCCTGGCCACGAGCATCACGAATGGGATTGCTAGTAATTTTGGTTCCTCTGTATATCCTGTATATGTAGAGAAATTGACAATAAAGAAACTTAAATTAATTGACATACCAGCAAGGCGTTGTAGTAACATATTTCATCAGACACTTTTCTTCATAAATAACTAACCATCATATTGTTTAAGTATGTGAAGGTTTCTGGTCTCAACAAACCACAACATATGCAGAACCTGTGAACGGAGTGCACAGTAATCTCCAAGGCAGTGCGCCATTCCATAGCTGCACTGGAATGGCAATAGGCATTGAATGGCATTTACAGTCAACTTTTAACAATGTACAGACAACACACTCAGTAGCCGTGACGATGGAATAAAATCTCACTTTTTTCCTCCTTCATTTTTGCCTTGGAAATGAGCATGCATCCTCTGGGATGAGTTTCAAAAAGCCAAGTCAACGCAAAGAGTTTCCATCACTCCTAACTGGACTATTAGATAAATACTAGACAAGATAAGTTCTACAGGAAAATACTAGACAGGACAAATAGAATAAATACAGATACGTATTAGATAGAAGAAATACTGGACAAGATAAACACTACGATTAAAAAAAAACAGACAGGACACACAGGCAAATACTAGACAGGTAAAACAGGACAAATACAAGACAGGGAAAATAGATAATTGCTATGCTATGCTAACTGCGCTGTTGCCAAGTCAGGACAAAACTCTCAGTGAATTTGGAGGTGGTTCGTAATCGCTCCACAGCACAGCCCTAATCATGGTGGGGATTTTTTGATGTCAGTCTATCACCGCAGTTAGTCATGATGATTTTGGCTTGCTATTTTCACAATGCTGAGTGGCATGAGGGGTATTTTAAATCAAATAAAGGTCCCATTTAGAGTCCAGCACACAGAGTAATTGTTTTGAAAACATTAAATTAGATATCCTTCACAAAGTGTAGGTCTACTTCAATGTAAGGAAAACAGAATACACTACAAAATGAAACTTGACAATGGGATTAAAATAGACACTATGAGTTAAATGAAAAAAAAAAAAAAGAAATATACTATAGTAAATGCCCTTTCTCTCTATGCCCATGTTGGTCTTTTTACACCTCTAAACCTTAAACTGTAAACTCCTTTTTTTCTGTGGAATCACTGTAATTACACATCTATGAGCACACCACTAGTTTACTCTTTGTTGTAAGGTGAATTCAGTTCTGATTGGTCAATATGGTGACGGCAGACAGGAGTGGGTCAGAGTGTTCTGCCCTTTCCTGTCGCTGTTGGAGATGCCCTCCAACCCCACTGCCTGGACAGAGCCATGGACACACAAGCCTGGTCAGGCCTTCTTACTGTATGAACGGTGGCTTCCTCAGTAGTCCAACTGTAGTGCTATAGACCTTTTTGAGGTCTACAGATAAATCTCCTGTTATTCCCATCTCCAGCCAGAACTGAGGAAGCCTTCTGGATGGAAAGTGAAACGACTTCAAGCTCAAAAAAAGAAGTCTGGTTGACTAAACTGAACATTATGATGATGAATGAGAATCTTCCCAGACATACTGTATAGGTTATTATGAATTCCACAATTCCTAAATCCCCACTATGCGGCCTTTGTATATTAATGAAAAGAACTACACAGACATCGTGAAGAAATGACCTTTCATTCAAAATGATAAAGGTTATTTAGGTATAAAGGCTACAAGTTCATGATTCGCTTGAAAATGTTGCTTACTTTAGAAGCCTTGCTAATGGTAAACAAAGATGTTCATTTAGGGCCACGTCCATTTGCCAAGGTAAACCACAGTCAAGATGAATAGTGGATAAAGTCCAGCACAGAGGTCAGAGTTAAACACTTGGTGGTCCGCTCTACGCCGAGTCACGTGGTCCCGACAGAAAATGGAAAAACAGAAATCCGAGGCGAGTCTATGAGAGTGAGTGAACCAGAGTAGGGGAAAAGTCAACAGAAACTAGTGAGTGTCCCCTTGTAGCCTCTCATCACAACCCATGTGCAACAGAGAGGGGCCAGGAGCCTGCAAGAGGTAGAATGCAGCGCTAAATTCAGAATAAATGCATTTCTGAACTAATGGGGCTTCAGTAGCTTCCTGGTAGTTTAAAAAATGCTTTGCATAGCTATACCAAATCTCCATTTGAGCCTCTTAAAATGGCTAATCCAATAATTTCCTGAGTCATGTCAAAGTTGCAGAGCCCAGTTTATCCTGGAGCTGGATCAAAGGAAGATATCTGAATAACTGATTTCATTTCAGTTTCAATTGCCTTTGTCCCAAACTGTTTTTATTCAAATTGAACAGCTAATGTAAGTTGTGTAAATAATGTAAGACAGCATAATACTGACATTTGTTTGACACAGGCATAGGCCTACAGTACATCACAATGCCACCTAAGGTTTGACACATGGCAAAAGCATGAAGCTAAAAATAGATGAGATCTTTTTGTTCTGAAAGCAGGTCTGCCATAACTAAGTTGGAAGTGACTAACTGACTCTTCAGGAGAAACTTTGAAAGATCACATAGAACATTTGCCATTGTTCCGTCATAACAACACTTTGGCATGGCTACAATTCTGACAACATTCTTTTTCTGACTTTTGTGCCGGGAAACCGAGACATACAGATATGAATATTTCCTCATGTCTCTGTGCCTTCTTAAGGCTCACACACTTAAAAAAAAAAAAAAAGACGGAAGGCTTTGTTTGTTATATAAATATTTAAATTTGCAAAAAGGAAATACTTTCAGATATAAAATGTGCAGCTTTCACAGCTCCACTTCACACAGTGTGTTTTTCATATTAACATCCTTTACACACCCATGTGTAAACAAAAGAAAGCATATTTGCCTTTGAGTGCTTGCTCAGCGAATGCACGCATACTCCACCAAGGGCTAACTTTAACATAATTGTCCTGCAATTGAGAACAGCAAATGTCAACATGCATTCAAAACTGACGCATTAGCAACAATAGAGTCTAAGATTCATTAGCAACAATAGAGTCTAAGATTCAAGAAGCTGCCGAGACACCTGGAACAGAAAACAACAATTGCCTTGGCAACCAGCAGGTTTTAGATCCTTTTTTCATCTGCATCTAGGCCAAAACAAGTTTGCATTTAATAAGATTGCAAAAGTCTTTATCCTCTTGTCCTCTTGAGGCATATTAACCCAAGAAAGACCTGTTCTTCTTTTCTCCCTTGACCTGTGTGTGTGTGTGTGTGTGTATGATGTGCAGGGGTGCTTTCTAGAAGAGAAATGGCGCATTTCTACTGTACTCGACTCTACCTAGTAGGCTAGAATGAGAACTAGCCTACTATAACTATAACACACACAAGAATATTGCACACATCCCTATAGGTATATTTTTAATCAATGGCCTGAGAAATTGTGGCCTATATTTGTTCTGTAAAAACAAGTTGATGTGAGGTTGATAATATATTTGGTAGGCCATCTTTAAGCATGCCTGAAAGGCCTGCATTTTTTTCTTATGGTATATATCAAAAAGAAAACTACATCTCCCATGATCGCTAGCGCAGACTTCCGCATATCTCATGCTGTCTGGAGTTCGGCGACTTGGTAGGCTACATTGTGACTGAGTGATTTTATTCCAACCAATTAGATGTAGTCTGTTTTAATAGTCAGTGGGCCACAGGCCCGGCGTTGTGCCAGCTCACAGAAAGTGCCACGACTCCACAGACCACGGCCACAGGGAGACATCGAGACGGAGCCTGAGCTTTGGGATAGCCACACACTTCACTTTGGATGTGAAAATTACTTTAAACATCGGAGGAGCTTTTCTGTTTTCCTTGTCGAGGTGACGCTTGCAGAAAAGACAGGTTTGTATCTAATCAATTACATTTCACCGGTCTGAAAACGCTTACGACGATGTCTTAAAGGATTATTGCCATTTTAGTTGTCAATTAAGACAATGTATCCCAAGCTGTGAGAGAAGGGCAATGTAACGTTAGGTTAGGTAGCAAAAAAGATAGTAATGTGGTAGCTGCTTGGTTCTAAGACATTTTAAATGCTGCTAAACCACTGAACGGAACAGCACAGATGCTGATGATGGGACAGGCTGGTGTCCTGCAACTGAATGAGTTTGTGATACATTTGACCACTTACGTTATTGTTTGATTAGCGAGGTTAGCTAGCATTGTTGTTGAAGTAAATTATATATTGTGAATGTATGCTTGCTTAATTATTCCTGTTTCCTTCTGAACAAATCAGGTATTTTGAAATAGGAATAATAGCCGTATTGCTAACACTAGCTCATCCACATCTAGACAATGAAGAGGACTAGCATTGCTTTCTCCTGTATTAACTTGGTGGGCCTAAGCCAAAGAACTCTGATTTTTTCCGCTTATAAAGATATGGCTTGATAGACCGAAGAAAGCAATGGCATGTCTATTATACACGCATAAACTAAAAAAAAATTGAGTCATGTTATTCTGGCGTTAACGTGACTTGAGGGTTGAGCAGGGATAGGCAACGTCAGCTTAAAATTGACCATGACCAGCTTGCGACACTGAGCAGTATCTTGACCTCAAGTTCATTATTCTTTTCGGAAATGAATTTGTTGGTGTTCAACGTCGTTGTGTGCATCAAATCTTTAGTTATTGTCGGCCATACCATATCCAGATATAAATCGCATTTAGAATAATAATAGGCATAATTTCAACAGTGTACGATTTATGTCTGGCTTCGTGCTTCAGTTCACTTTATGCGCTCGGAAAGGCAGAACGTTATGCGGCTACGTGCTTGATGCAAATAGAGTAACGTTATGTAGGCTAAGCAGTTGTACCGAAATCAGCTTAATAATTAATTTTTTGAAGTTTCCCTTTAATTTACGTATACATGGGGAAATAGTTGTTTCACGAAACGCAGCTGTAGATTAATAAACTATCAACAGTCAGTCAAGTTAAATCTATATACTGTACTGTTGATGGATATTTTTGATCATCCATACCGTACATTCAGTACAGATTGTAGGCCTATTGTCAATATCTCTGAATATATCTTCCTGTGGTTTAACTTAACCCTTACTGTGCAAACCACAATAGCTTTCTTTTTTGTGGAACCATACATTTCCTCGTCATAAAAAACGCGTCTAGTCACTTAATTTGAAAATGCAGTACCTCTCCCTGCAAAACAAAGAGTACCTTGGATTAGAATTGAAAGGTAAACATATTCTCGGTGCTGTGATTTTAAATTAAGTTGTGTAGAGTAACTCAACTTATAGAATAAGGCGGTTTATGAAAGCCCCAAACTGTCTAGTGATTATGTAGTTTGTATTGTGTGTACAATACATCTGTTTACTTTTTGGGCTCAAGAAGACTAGTTTGGATCTTGTCTTGTGCAGACTGGCACACTGGGTTGACATGGCTGCCCAGTGCTGACTAAGGAAAGCCTCTGCTGAAGCTCTGCATGGCTTTTTTTGTCACTGTTGTGTGTTTGTGAAGTGTAGAAAAGAAAACACATGCTATTAGGGCATGTTTGGCATCATGACCGCTGTCCGGTGTAACTTTTAATGAAAGCCAAGCAGTGGGAGGGACGTGAGTGCTGTTTGTACGGTGTGTTTGGACTCTGAACAGATGCCAAAGATCTTTGAGATTTATAGCTCAATTGGCAATTCTGTGCCATCTAGGTTAACTATTTAAGCTGATGAATTATTTTGCCTGAAGGATTGTTGATTACTTTCATTTCAGATGACTCCAGATTCATTTTGTTAGCCCTGTGTAATAGGATGCATCTTAAAAGCAACATCTCTGTTGAAATGTTAGTTCAGTCTATTATGTTGGCATTATCTGTTGCTCCAAAGAGCTTGTTAAATTTCTTTTTTTTAATAGATATTTTTTGGTGCTTTTTGCCTTTAATCGTGAAGGACAGTGAAGAGTATGACAGGAAATGAGTGGGAGAGAGAGAGATGGGGTTGGATCGGGACACGACCTAGGGTCGGAATCGAACCCGGGTCCCCGGATTTATGGTATGGCGCCTTAGCCCACTGAACCACAGCGCCTCTAGCTTGCTTCATCTCTGACCTCTTTCCTCCACAGGTGTTTTCAGACAGTGAACCGGCAACCATGGACATCTACGACCCCCAGACGCTCGGCATCATGGTGTTCAGCGGCTTCATGCTGATCTCGGCCCTCGGCATCGCCCTGGTCTCCACGTTCTCCATGAAGGAGACGTCCTACGAGGAGGCCCTGGCCAAGCAGAGGCAGGAGCAGAGCAAGGGGCAGCCTCAACGCTCCGAGAAGAAGAAGAAAGACAAGGCGCTGGACAAACGCAGCCGTGGGAAGAAGAAGGATGACCGACCCAATGGGAAGCTTCCAGACACCGACACGGCCACGCCTGAGCTGAGCGAGGCAGAGATGGTGGCCGCCGAAGCTCCTGAGCCGGTGGCGGCGGCTCCACTCCCGACTCCAGTACCCGCCCCCACCCCAGCTCCTGTATCGGTCTCCGCCCCTTCTGCCAGTCACCAGCCACCCCCGCCAGCACCAGCTGCCGCCACCACCACTGCTTCTGCTTCCCCGGCTCCACCCGTATCAGCCCCTGCACCAACACGCGCCGCCCAGGTCGAGACCCCTGCCGCCCCCTCCCCCAAGGACAGGAAGAAGAAGGAGAAGAGGGTGGCCAAAGTGGAACCGGCCCAGTCCCAGACCCAGACGGCTGGCGCACCCTCAAAACCCTCCCCCGCGCCCCCTAAGCCAGAGGTCGTGGTCAAAGAGGTTCCGGTCATGGCGGTGCCCCCCGTGGGTGCCCAGAAAAGTGCCCCTCCGGCAGCTGTTGCTGCGCCCGCTAAAGTTGACGAGCCCAAACCTGAGGCCCCGGCTAAGAAGAAGGGAGCGTCCAGGAAGAAAGCTGAACCAGGTGAGTTGTGTTACCGGTCCTCACGCCCGTCTCCTATGTGTCAGTATCAG
>JAGFZM010001427.1:0-18071 GCA_017657215.1 Limnothrissa miodon
CACACACACACACACACACACACATACACACAGACACACAGAAAGTAAGAGACAGACACATACTCACACACACACACACATGCTACAAAAACATAAAATCAGTTGCCAATTATTAACTGGCAAAAGGGCTCATGCAGTTAAAACTGAGAAGTCAAATGATACTGGAAACACTGTTCTGTGCTCCGAGGTACGTATGTACGTACTGTATGGAGTTACATTTGTTTGGATGAAGAATGGATGGCGCTGAATGAAAATGCCTCATCCCAAATTTGTTGACGTACATAATCAAATCATAAGGAAAAACATTTGAAGCAGATGTGTCACATATGGATTTCATATCCACTTCCAGGCAGGCGCACAGAAAGTTATTTACTTAGCAAAAAAGCATATTATTTTACTGAGACTAGTGGGACGCTGGAGGGGACTATGAGTCGAATCAAATTACAGTATTCTACTGTCTGGAATATCAGCATTGTTAGAGGATGCACAGGACGTGTCACTTGAAATAACCAAATTCAGTTATGTCAAATATGTCCATTTCTTTGTGTCTGGTTGTGCACAGGTGGTAGTAACTGAAAAGTTGAAATATTAGGCTTATCTTGTTTTGCATAAGTGAGTCTAGATAGATAGATAGATAGATAGATAGATAGATAGATAGATAGATACTTTATTGATCCCCAAGGGGAAATTCTAGAGTCTATGTATTTGTGAGAGGACACAATAGTCTCAAGAAGAGAAAAATATCATCTATTTTATAATATCACCTATTGCTTACCTATTATACCTAAATATTATCAAGCCTATTACTTTTACTCTTTTAATGCTTCTGGTAATGAAGACAATGATTTGTTTACCAAAAAAATAGCCCTTTGCTCGGCGATACTAATGAATTACAGTATTACTAGTTGAATCAACTGAGGTGGATTTAATTAAAGGTGTACATCATGACCGGGATCACTAGCCTTTTTATGGGGCTCTTACGTAAATCAATTAATTAGCCTGAGTAAACTCTGGAAACAGTCCAGTTGGGGACAGGGAGAGAGACTTTCTTCATTCACACAAAGCTCTCTCTCTCGAAGCTCTGCATTTAGGCTACTGTATGACTCAGATGCAGCGTTTTCAGTGCAGCATTCAAATGGCAATGATTCGTAGGACACAGTCCTAAATATCTTGTCATTAGGCTGGCGGATGTCAGGACACCGTGGCAACTTAAAGATATGTACCAATGGTGAACCTCTAAATAAGCTTTTAAATATTTAGTTATGTGATTTTTATGGTCTGAAAAAATACACCAATATATGTGGACATTTCACTCCATGCAAGTCTGTGTAACTGGTGCAAAACGCAAAGGACACTGTGTATTGACATTCTATTCGCACTGAGAAATATAAACATAAATCAATACCCCCCTTCCCCCTCCCAAGCAAAACACTGGAAAAACCCCAAGGTTTGCCATCAATAGGCAGACATGTGATGTCGCGGTAATGATGTGCTGACGTCGCTCTCCATCTTGCAGAGGTACCCCACTGACGGACTGAGTGGGCATACAAATTAAAAACACCGGATGTTTCAGCGTGTGCATAGAATGAATGAAACGTCATCTGACGTCTCTTCGCCTCAAGTGCGTTATCTAGGCAATCATGGTACATGGCTGAACTATATGATGTGATGTGATAAATGGTGTAAGCAACCGTGAGATGAGACGGAGTAATACGTCACAGACTTGCTGTTGCTGCTTGGATCAAACTCACCTCCTCCGTTTTTGTAGCAGAGGTAGGGAAAACGCCAAACGTTTCCCAATCCCACTGCAAACCCCACACAAGACATGATGAAATCCATCTGTCTGGTCCAAGTCTCTCTTTCGGGGTATCCCTGTTTACCCGCCGTGGACACCGTTCCAGGTGCTGCCCCAGCACCGGCCGCGCCGGCGCTACCAATAACGGTCCCATTTACGGCTTGATGTCCATTTCCATTAGGGATGAGTTGACCCTTCCTCTCTTCCCCTAGGACCACGTTCACAGCACAACAGTCAGTGTTTAAAGAGGATTTCTCCATTCCAATTATACACTTGTAAACAAAATACCCTCAACGTCCAGACAACACCGAGAAGTAGGGAATAAGCTAAAATATCTCCCTATTTTGAATAGGATATGGTCCTTTCAGGTCCCTGAAAAGGAAACAAGTCACTAAGTAGAATTTCTTTTTCAATAATCGTTTCGCAGTGTCAATTGTTCAACGATGAGCGGGCAGTCAGATTTGTTGGAGAAATTTGCAACTGGGATGTTGGTATGATCGTAAAATTCCGTTATGAAAGAATCGCAAAGAAAACTAGAAAACGCTCATAAAAGAAAAAACACCGAATTAGACAGCACCCTCAAAAACAATCCACGAAACACTTAAATGTGAGTCTGAAGAATCGCATGGGAACGTATCTCTCAAAGAGGAGACGAGTGTCGAGACGAAAAACTAGGCGAGCCTTGCGCGCTCAATTTATGAATGTAATGTAATTACATTCACAGATTTTGTCTTTTAATGTCGTGCCTAGACCATTTTCCTTTTTACCGTTCTTCACTGAGAAATAACTGAGCAGCGACTAAGCGTTTATGGATGACTCTTGCTGCCTTCTCCTCTACGCGTTATCTGGCTGAGTACGGTGCGCTCGCAGCTTTAACAGGCTAGATGTAGTCGAGGACGTCACTTGGATTTCATCCCTCCCCCGTTCTGTTTAAGGATACAGTGGCTCATTCAGTTTGTCGTGGCGGTGTTGATCGCTACTGCATTAGAGGGTGCGCGCTCAAATGTTGTTCTCTCCATTACCCACTGCGTGCGCATCAACTTTAGGATCATCTGCATAAACTGATACTACTTGCCGTTAACATTGTGCACGGAACGGAACGAGTCTTGTCCATGTGTAGCCTATGCAGTCAGAGGACAGTGGGGCAAACCCTGGCTTCTGTCATTTTGAATTTACTTCGGTGGCCACATGCGGTAATGTCGACAAAACTGAATCTGCACATTTATGTTGATCTTTTCGACACCTTCTCTTTTTGTTCTGAAGAAAGTCGGGTGTAATTACCACCAATTTTCACACCAAAATTATATATGTATAGGCCTATATATATATATATGGGCAAACTGGTCAATTAGAAAAGAGACTATCACCTCTGAACAGAAAGAAAACTGTAATGGGGTTGTAATGGGGGACTGTAACAACTGCATCACAAGCGTGGTATAACAAGGGAGGTGATATTAATCAAATATAGCCACAACACTGCTGAAAAACAACCCTGCTAAAACCTTGCATATTTGAGATTATTTGGATATAAAATTGTAAAATCTTGTCAAACCAGCGATAATCAACAATAACCAGCCTCACCGGGTCCACCAGGACCTTTTGTGCTTGATCTGCACACCCCACCGTGTGTCTGTTTGGTTTATTCCGCATGAAAACCTGAAAAGTCATCTAAATAATGTATCTGTGCGTGTTGATGTAAAAATGGTCACACTCAATTTATGGGAGTGTCCAAAGCAGCTATGGGATCTATTGGTCCATGTAAATCAACTAACAATGCAAATATATGATTATGCACATGCACAGCAGTCATCAGACCAGCCTTTATGAACAGGCTTTATAGAAACATTCAAGTAGGCCTAGGAACACCACAAATTGAATTGCTTGGGCCAAAGAGTTGTTAAGGCAGTAATGGCAAAAGATAACACTTTAAGCTAAAGGAGAAATCCATTCTAAATTAGTCAATAGTTCACTGTTGGAAAAACAATCAGCAAAAAAAAACAAGTTCATGTAAACTGACTAAGGCATTACCTGTTCACTATTTGAACTTGATCTTGTAACATTTTCTCATTCTTTTTCCTACTGACGGCTCTTGGTGACTTTAAACAACTGGACTATACTGCAGATTCATGTACACTGGATGTCTTGAATGTTTTGAATGTGAGAAAAATGATTTTTTACACCTGAACTTCCAGGTATTCAGAGGTGATGCAATGATTTCACGAAACATGATGACATTGTTTTTGCTTTAGCTTACAGTAAAAGAGAAGCTCATGTGAATCAATCCCCATTGCTCCTGGACACCAAGTACTGTCAGTAGGAAAAAGAACAATAAATTTGATGTACACCAAATAGTGAAGCAGCAACTTGCACAAAGTAAATGGGGCATACTGACTTACTTTCAGTTACTTTCAGTTCTTACTTTTTCAGCACCTTTAAGATTCGACATCAACGCCTTTAAAAATCCTTGCAGGAATCAGTCGGTTAACAATTCTCCAAAATATTAGGTTGTTATTTTGCCTCAATTAGAAGTGATGGAAACAAAAAGGCCTAAAGTTTGTGCTAATTTAATTTCTGTCTGACCTTCACAGCCCATGCCTTTTTACAGTAAGAGCAACAAGATCACACACAGAAACTCAGCCTTCTACAGAACACTGCAACAGATTGTTGATCGTTGTTGTTGGATGGACGTTATTCTGCATAGCTCATAGTCAGTTCTAGATTGATATCAAGTCAAGTGTTTTTTATTGTGATTCCAGCCCTATACACCGTATAACGTGAGATGAGACAACTTTCTACCATGGATCCAAGTGGTGCTTCATTAAGATAACCCTAGGAATAAATAAGACATTTGGGATAAGCTAAGTATGGTGCACATAGGCTAAAAATAAGTCTACTTATTATGCTACATATATGTTAAGCTATCTACTGCACCTATATTGTAAATATACTTAAAGTGCGTCAAGACAATTAGACAATAGATAGTAAGAAAGGGGAAAGAAAAACTCTGAACAGAGCAGGGTTGAGGTAGAATGGTATTTAGCAGCATAATACAGGTGTACATTACATTTACATTTACATTTATGCATTTAGCAGACGCTTTTACCCAAAGCGACTTACAAAACGAGGATAACAATCAAGCTACATAGCAGAAACCTTAAGGAGCATAGTGCTAGGGGATAGTGCTTCAGTTCATTTTAGTGCTAGGATAGAAAATGTTCTCTGAATAGCTGGGTCTTTAAGAGCTTTTTGAAGGCCTCCAGAGATGGCCCTGTTCTGATTGTTTTTGGTAGGTCATTCCACCAGCGTGGGATGACACATGAGAAGAGTCTGGATTGCCTTGGGCGAGGTACCGGGACTGCCAGTCGACAGTCATTGGAGGACCGGAGTTGTCGTGGGGTAGCCTGAGCTTTTATGAGAGCGCTTAGATAAAAAGGGGCAGATCCTCTAAGCATTTTGTAAGTCAGCATCAGTGATTTGAATTTGACGCGAGCCGCCAGAGGCAACCAGTGGAGCTCGATTAGCAGAAGGGTGACATGCGTCCTCTTCGGCTGATTGAAGATGAGACGCGCCGCAGCATTTTGGATCATCTGAAGTGGCTTGACGGCACAGGCAGGAAGTCCTGCCAGAAGGGCATTGCAGTAGTCAAGGCGTGAGAGGACCATAGTTTGAACCAGCAATTGGGAGGCTTGTTGAGTTAGGTATGGTCTGATCTTTTTGATATTGAATAGTGCGAAGCGGCAGGCCCGGGCAACAGAAGCAACATGGTCATTGAAGGTTAGCTGGTCGTCAATCATAACACCTAGGTTCCTGGCTACTCGTGAGGGAGCAAGAGACAAGGAGCCAGAGTTGATGCAAATGTTGTGGTGAAAAGTTGGTTTAGCTGGGAGGACCAGCAGCTCGGTTTTTGAGAGGTTCAGCTGGAGATGATGGTCTTGCATCCATGCAGAGATGTCAGAGAGGCAATCCGAGATTCGCGTTTGGATGGTTGGGTCATCGGGTGAGAATGACAGATAGAGCTGGGTATCATCGGCATAGCAGTGGTAGGAGAAGCCGTGCTGGCGGATGATTTGGCCCAAGGAAGTGGTATAGATGGAGAAAAGAAGGGGACCCAACACAGATCCTTGGGGTACTCCAGTAGCAAGGTGGTAAGGCGCAGAGGTGTGTCCTAGCCAGGACACTTTGAACAGTCGCCCAGTGAGGTAGGATTCGAACCAGCAGTATGCATCACCCTTGATGCCCATGTTTGACAGTATAGACAATAGAATACTGTGGTTTACCGTATCAAACGCAGCTGACAGGTCAAGCAGGATGAGTACAGATGACCTTGATTCTGCTCTGGCTTCTTTTAAGGCTTCAACCACAGATAGTAGAGCTGTTTCAGTGGAGTGGCCGCTCTTAAAGCCAGATTGGTTGTGGTCGAGTAGATTCTGTTGTTTCAAGAATTCAGTAACCTGTTTGAATACCGCCCTTTCAATAGTTTTTGCAAGGAACGGAAGGAGAGAGACCGGCCTGTAGTTTCCCACCTGGTTGGGAGCAAGAGAGGGTTTCTTGAGTAGAGGTGTTACCTGAGCATGCTTGAATGCAGAAGGGAAGATTCCTGTTGATAGTGAAGCGTTGATCACATGTGTGATAGCTGGTGTGATAGTTGGAGCTATGGATTGCAAGAGGTTGGTTGGAATCGGGTCCAGAGGGCACGTTGTAGGACGGCTGCAAGTGAGAAGTTTAGACACATCCATTTCGGTGAGGGGTTTGAATGAAGCAAATGTCGCGGCAGGACTATTGTAATCAGAGGTGCTGCCGTTAGTATACGGTCCAGTTGTAGCCTTTGCAGTTGGTTCAGAGAACTGCCTACTGATGGCAGCTACTTTGTCGTTGAAGAAAGAAGCAAAAGAATCAGCTGTCAGATTGGTAGCAGGAGGTGGTGGTGGGGGGTTGAGTAAAGTTTTGAAGGTTGAGAATAGTCTCCTGGTTTCCGTGGCGTTTTGAATTTTGTCATTATAGAAAGCCTTCTTTGCAGCAGTGACATCAGATGAGAAGGAAGAGAGCAGTGCCTGGAACCTGTTTAAGTCAGAAAGATTTCTTGATTTGCGCCATTGCCTTTCAGCAGCTCTGAGGTTTGTACGCTGTCGACGGATGGAGTCATCAAGCCAAGGATGCGGTTGGGAGGGCCGAGCCGGTTTGGTGGATAGGGGACATAGCCTATCAAGACACATCCTCAGGGTAGAGCACAGAGACTCAGTGGCATCATTGACCTCAAGTGAGGAGAATGTACATGCTGGTGGAAGAGCAGAGGCGGCAAGAGAAGCAAAGCGAGAGGGAGAGAGATTGCGGAGATTGCGGCGTAACGATACCAGAGGAGGGGTGGTCCGAGATACTACTGGGAGGCGTAAGCTGAACTGAATGAAGTAGTGGTCCGAGAGGTGCAGAGGTGTTATGGTCAGGGATTCCGTAGAGCAGTTGCGGACAAGTACAAGATCCAGTACCTTGCCTGCTTTTTGAGTTGGAGGACTATGAACCAGTTGTAGATCAAAGGAATGGATGAGTGAGAGGAAGTCAGAAGAGCTTGGGTTGTCCAGATGTAGATTCATATCGCCAAGGACGAGCAAGGGGCAGTCGTGCTCAGGAATGGATGAGAGCAGTGTATCAAACTCGTCTAAGAAGTCTCCTAGTTGGCCAGGAGGGCGATACATGACAACCAGGTAGATTTTGACAGGTGCTGTCACCAGTGTGGCATGGTATTCAAAGGAGTTGTATGTAGCTGTGGGTATCAGTTGGTTGTATTCCCAGTTGTTGGAGATGAGCAGGCCCGTCCCACCGGCCCGTCCGGCTTAGAGTACTAAACATTCAGTTTAGTACTCTAAGACACAGCTTCATCAGCAAAGCCAGGAGTACAAATGGAAGGCCATATCAGTATTACTGCTAGCTGACTGAAAATAAAAAGATAGTTAACTTATACCTAGTTGCTGCAGTACCAGAACCAAGTGTGGCCAAGTAATTATTGTATGGTAATGTTATACAACTTGATCACTTTCATGTTCCAGAACAACTCGCAGTGTTAATTCCTAGGCATTCTTTCCATCATCCTTTTCTGAACACATTGAATACGTTTAGGTCTCACTGAGAGGGGGGAAAGTTTGATATCTGAAAAAAATGTTCTGAATTGGAACAACTGGCATAGTTCTTTACTTAGGAAATTAGACAAAGACGACTGTGCGGTCAATGGCCACACCTTAGTGGACTGACTCATAGCATGTGTTACCTCATTTCGTCTCTCAATAAATAAATGCAAAAAAGTGCATCTATGGTGAAGACTACACAAGGAACATAATTGGTAAAAACATGTGTAAAAACATCCACATCTCCATATCTCCTATAGTGTTGTGTCTGAAATGCAGTAGAAATGATACAGTATGCCAGCCTTGGAGCAATGGAGGCTATGGCCACGACTCCAATCTGCAAGCACCCCATGGTGTTTACTACCATGATAGGCCTACCAGCTCTTTGACCTTTGAGTGATGACATTTGATCTCTAACGGTCATGTGAGTTGAATGAACATCAGATTGAAGTCTGATCTCAGTGAGTCTCAGTAAGTTTCAGTCAGAGTAATGCAAAGCGTTTATTGTTAGTGTACCCTTTGATGTCCTTGTCTTGATCGATCAGTCAAACCGACCTTATATTTGACCTAATTGATAGTCATCGGGCAGCCATACTGTATCCCCTTAGGAGGGCATGTTGTGGAGGCTTGTTTGAGAAGGTCAGGGCATGGATACTATTTCAGAGTGTCTTTCATGAGGAAGACCGATTAGCGTCTGTTCCTAGAAGAAAACCTGCAGTGTGTTCTGTGCTATTAGACAGCGTCCAATGAGAAATTACGACTAGGTTCAGTTCCTGGAGTTGAGACCTGGAATAGTGTATTACTGTAGCAATTTTGTTTTAGTCATGCATATCATACTTCTACTGCCTGTTTCCAAATGTGCGTGCTCAGTGTGTGCATGAATTCAATTCACATTTAAAGACATTATCTTAACTCTGACAAGCAAAAATAATAAAAATAAAACCTGCAAGAATTTTAGGGGAACATTGATGTTTATTGATATGGGCATTTGCGATTACATCACATGGCAGCTAAATACTGTGTGGGTGGTTCCCCTAAACATCACTGCGCCATACTATGTTAAAATCAGCCGATGTGTTGAAACCCTGGCATGCCACAGGGATCATAGATGTCTTTGTGAGCAAAGCAAGTGTGACATATTCTGGCTCTTCTCTTCCCGGTCCTGGGGGAAGTTCTGCCACGGTTGCACTTACACGTTTCTTTAGCTCTAAGTTTAGTTTAGAATAGACCATGTGACTGAAGAGCAGCTGCCATCAAAAGGTTACGGCCTTTTTTATGGCACTTTAGAAATAGCTGTGACACAAGATCATGGCATACTCTGGCTCCCGTTTCTTATCGTCGATAATATGAACTAGACGGAATGGCATACTCTGGCTCCCGTTTCTTATCGTCGATAATATGAACTAGACGGAATGTGTATTCAGTGACCAAAACAGCACATTTTAAACATGTTTAAACTGTTTAAGATTTATCTTATCTTATCTTATATATATATTTAACATTGACATCATTAGCTCTTTCCTTTCTACTTAAGTCTATTGCATTGCTTTGAAAAACAGCTGTAGCACTCTGACAAACTAATCTAATTGAACATTTCAGAAACATGTGGATTTCTATGCCATTATTACTGGAACTGCCAATTGCCGACATTTTAGCTAAAGAATATCACATTTTAAATATTAAATTTACCATCCATCAAAATGTCACTTTGTTTGACTAATTATGGCATCATTTGATTGCCAACCGACAGGCAAGGTGGCACTACCAATGGCTTGTACTGCCATGCCATACTTGGGTGATAAACCTGAATGTCCAGCTGGTTTGCTGATAACAATTTAGGCAGGAAGTTAAAAGCACAGGTAATGCCAAAGTCAGTAATATTACAGTACAGAACACAGTGCAACAATGCTAGGCCTACATAACCGTGTCCTCATGTTGTTCCCATTAACATAGCTGCCATATAAACAAACTGTTACTTGAGTGTGACTTGATCTCCACAATGAATGGAAGACCAATATAATTCACTTAATATGCAAACTACGCAACCCAAACACTATCCAGCTCAGTTTTCAGTTAATAAACAGACGTGGAAAAGGAGGTATCACTTGGCTCGCGCCACTACGGTTGTCAGGCTAGGCCTAAGCACTTGCCAAACAATTTTAAAAACAATGACATGCCTTCGCATCTAATTTGGTCATCGACTAATAGCAGTATCCAGTACACGGACTTTTGGCTCTCACTCTTAGTTTTGTGGTTTGACGGTAAACAGGTGGAGATCACGCCCTACACCCACTTAGGTCACAAGTTTAGTATGCCAGAGATAAGACGTGGCACAAATACCAGTGTACTAAATTAACCTTTATACTGGCCTTCTTAAAGTGTAGATGACCTCTTTCCCACAGAAAAGCCTCCCGTCTCTACTGAAGAAAGCTGAGGTGGACTCGGGAAGTTTTGAGTGTCTGTGTCAAACATAAATGGTAATGAAAGGATGAACACACCCAAACCAAACAATCTCACATGGTTACGTGCCGGTCAGCACGCACACACACAGACTTGCATACTTTCTCTCTCTCTCTCTCTCTCTCTCTCTCACACACACACATACACACACACAGTTAATGGTAGTATAAGGTGAATAGGCACTCTTCTTTTGGCCGTGTTGCAGTAGCCTTCCTGATGTCCAAATCCATCCAAGGGTCGTAACCGTTCAAGCAAATACTGGAACCTTTTTTATTATTTGTCAATGTGTGTCACTAGTGGGAGTCTAAACTTATAAACTCACTGAAACACACAATGCACTGATACATAAACACACACATAACACATACACAGAATCCTGTTGAGACCCCTGTGTGTGTATGTGCTGTGCGTTTGTGTGTGCTGTGCTGTGCTATGTGTGTATGTGCTGTGTGTGTTGTGTATTGTGTGTGTTTATGTGTGTAAGTGCTGCGTGTATTTGTGTCTGTGTTTATGAGTGTATGCTATGTGTGTGTGTGTCGAGGCTTTTTTTTTGCCTTGGCATATTGTCCTTAATGAGACGATGATGACGCTGACAGCTGGCCCTGCTTGCGGTGATCACCCTCTCCGCAGATGCAGACAGGCGTCGGATGACAAGTGAGCTGCGCACCACATAGGTGACATCCTCCGGCCAGGAATACGATGCGAGTGAGAAGCTCGCTCGTTTCAGCTCGTGGCACGACAGTGTCAGGAGGCACGTGTGAGGTGGGGTTGCGTTAGCCGTGGCCTTGCTCGTCATGCTCCGTGCATACACTCTGTCTAGTTGTTTTCACGCTCTTAACTTTGACACTCCAAGAATAAGCTGTTACGGACAGTTTTAGTGATGTGAATGCGACACAGGTGGGATTAGACAGGTGACACTAGCAGACTTTGCCATGGCAACTGAGAATGGATGCAATGCCGAGTAGCATATTCATTAAATTAGCTCTTGGCATATCATAAGACAGACGGCTGTAGGCCTGTCACCTTTAAATGTACAAAGCAACGTTTTTGACATCGACAATCAATCTATTTTGTGATTTACAGAGTCAGAATGTATGTATGAGTCATGTGTCGGGGTGGGCCTACACCATAGGTCAGGCTGGAATTAGTGCGGTATCTATGTGTGCTTATGTTATGAAACACCAAAGGCCTAGGTCACAGAGCTTTGGTGGTAGACATAAGTATTGCTCAAAAATAACATTCATAATATTTTATCTGTTATTTGTTTCTTTCTGCCCAAGGCAGACAGTTCACTCAGAGCCAGAGAGGTCACATAATCAAACAGCAGCTTTAGGAAGACAGAGATTGCCTGTGGTATTTACATTTAGCATAGCAAGTAATTGGCATTTCTCAGAAATACCAAAGCTGCTTTTCTGTCAGTAGTGTAAGAGTGCCCCCGTGTGGGCCACGTCAATACTGCCACGACAGAATGTAAACGATTACGTGCTTGAAACACGTAAGGCCTGTAGAAATCCACACGCTTCATTCCTTGCCCTTAATTTTTGACAGTAAATCAGTTTCAGATTGTTTCCGAAATAATATCAGTTTTGTTCAAGATTGTTACATATAAAGATAATTTATTTTAAGATAATAATATATCTGCCTACATGACTGCAGAGATATGGAAAATTCCTAATCCTTATTAAATATTGGCATTTTTGTGCAGTGAGTTGGTAAATGTTACATGGAGG
Organism: Limnothrissa miodon; assembly: GCA_017657215.1. NCBI lineage: Eukaryota > Metazoa > Chordata > Actinopteri > Clupeiformes > Clupeidae > Limnothrissa > Limnothrissa miodon. The sequence goes on from JAGFZM010001427.1 coordinate 12,102, forward strand.
TCCAAATTACTATTGAGTTGAGGGATCACTCACCGAAAAATATAGCTGCATCTGACTCGTGTTGAACAGATGTGTGGTTTGGTTATGGTCACAAGACGTTTGTGCCTCTGTCCTTAGAAGGCCTGCATGTGCAAGTTGTTTTCCAAAACCTTTGTCACTGAACACAAGACAGATGTCCCAGACCTGTAAATACAGAGAGTCTCCCTCTGGCAGTAAAATAAGGCATCTGACGTCGAAGTCTGTCCAATCAACTCTGGTTCTAATGCAAACAGTTCTTGTCCAGGCCAGTCATATGCTTATATAGGCTACTATGCTAGCCAGTAACTCATGGAAGATACATCAAGATACATCAACTTGCATTTGGAGAGGGCTTGTCCTTTGGTTGTCAAAATATTTGAAGCAAAATAGTTTGTTTTTAGCCTGCAATTTGACGCATTTACTCAACCCTCCAAATCCCATTCCAATACATTATTTTTCTCTGGTCATTGGCTTCTCTTTTTTGCTGTGAAGGTGTGTGGGTGTGCAAGGTCGTTTCAGTAAAAAAGAATGTGATTTTCACTCTAAGAGCTTTGAGAGGTGCGGTGAAAGAGAGAGAGAGAGAGAGAGAGAGAAAGACAGAGAAATTGAAGGCTGAGAAGAAGCCAGGAGACAGCCGCCAGATACTCCATATCACTGCAGTGGCAAAGCAACAGGTAAAGCACTTCTGCACATGCACATACACTTGCATCTCATATTCCTCAACTTTGTCATTGACGTTGTGGCGGCACCATGCCATCTTCCTGTAGACTTACATATGTGTTTCATATACTTGTTTTTATTTGATTTGATTCACTTGTGGCTGCATTTTAGTCCGCTTAAATGAGTGTCCTTGCAGTGCATAAATGTTAGAGTGGCTCTTGCATGTGAATGTTAAAAGGTACGCTGTTCATTATCAACAGCTCTACTAAAACTGCAATGACTCTGTTGGGCAGAAATGCGTTTATGGAACAAGCTTGCAGTGCTTTTGTTACATTTGAGTGATAAAATAAATTGGAGGAAATGATTAGATTAGCAACAGTTGTGATAAGCAGATGTGGAAATTTTGTGCATTGTTGTGGTTGCAATAATCTGGGAGGTCAAGATGAGAGAACTGTTTTTACCCTGAGATTAATTGATGATAGGAAATGGACAAATGAGCCCCATTTGTGGCAGACAATGGTGGAAGGATGAATGATGCCTCCCATCAAATATTCAACTAACATTGAATGTGCATTAGCTTTTACCTTGAAAATCTAAATATAAAAAATTAAATATAATAAAAAGCATTACCAAAACAAGGACAGAAAAGAAAACCTATTTCATCAAAGCAACTGGCCTTGGTTGGACTGCCAGTGAGTGCCTAGTGCTCTTCTCCTCTTGCTGTCCCTTTTTCCCCGCATGGAACAGGTCTTCAGGATGCCATTGAAACGAGACTCGAAGAAGAAAGGCGAAGACATCGGTGCTGTGTACGAGCTGAGGGAGAAGCTGGGAGAGTATGTACAACACTAAGGCAACATTAAGGCAACGTTTTCAGTGCCATTCAAAGATTCTCACCAGTAGAAGGGCATCCTGCACCCACACATTCATTCCAAGGTTGAGAGAGTGTGTGTGTGTGTGTGTGAGTGTGTGTGTGTGTGTGTTTGTGTACAGTATGTGTGTTTTATGCGCATATAGTTGAACAAAAGTGCAATAGACCTAATTAGTAACTAATATGTATGGATCATCATATATATTATAGATATCATATATATTTCTCCAGAAATATGTGTGATAATATTATAATAGAGCTGTCTGTATTTTATCAGTTTACAGTGGGTAATGTGTGGGTAATGTGTGGGTAATGGGAATCCATCACAATGGTGTTTGATTACATTCTTTGTCATTTATAATATTTCAGTATGTCAGTTCCCATGACATACTTCACAGTATTTTTGTCTGCCTAAATTGATCTCTTTGCCAGTTAGTCATTACTTAGTGAAGGCATGCTATTCTTTATCATTAGCATTAGAATCAAATGACCCAGAAATTAGGTTTTCTCGCTAAGTTTGTAAAAAAACAACAATGTATAATTGAATGCAGTTATCCTATTCTGCTAATGGGCTTCACACCTATAACTAAAATACAATAGGTGTGTCATTACTGTATTTGTTCCCTTCAATACGGTGAATTTAAAAACAGAACACTGGTGTTACATAAAACAATTACCTCATGCTGTGACACCCCACAAAAGTACATGTTTGACTTTCAGCTGTCAGATCTGCTGATGCCAGTATTGTCATCGGAGCCACAATTCCCTGTGTAAACCACCACTACAGCATTACTTAAAGATCAAAAAATATTACTGTATTGCTACAATACATTGCATTCAAAGTAGCAAATGACTTCAGTAGTAGTGGCAGTAGTAGTATTTTACAAGTGCTACAATGCATTATTATATCTTAATATGATTTAATACACTCTTATCATGTTAATACAAAATTAGGATCTCCAGTAAAAGAAACCGAATATAGGCTGTATGTTTTTACCTTGTAGACATTAGGCTCTGAAAGGATAACTGTGGCTGTTACGGTAGCCTGCAGTTGAATTGAAGATAAATTTTACTTTGACCTCTGAGCTGATATTACTTTTACATTCATGCCCCACATTTTTCATACAATATATTTTGCTCCAAAGGTATATGGCTTATTTACCAAATTTAAAATGATACCCATTACATCTATGAAGACAGGTTAATCTAATACTACACAATACTGTTTTTAGACCACTAGAAAACACACTTGTAACCTCTTGTGGCAGGGGTTCCTTTTCAGAGGTGCGGGTGGCACAGCACCGGTGCACCCAGAGGCTTGTAGCTGTCAAGTGCATCCGCAAGAGGGCGCTAAAGGGCAAGGAATCCATGCTGGAGAATGAAATTACTGTGTTACGCAGGTGTGTATGCAGCGCTGTGAAGCACAATTTCTGTAGACCAGGGCTATTCAATTAAAATTTCATTTGGGCCACATTTCAAAACCAAGATCATTGACACTTATCAAATTGGCACAAACTGTACTTTTAAAACAATTAAATTGTTGTTTTACTTTTATGGCTGGAGCGTCTGGGCTACATATAGGCCTGGGCCACGTCTGGGCCACATGTTGCCAATTGAAGAGGCCCGATGTAGACTATCCACTTACAAGTGCCCAGTCTAAATGATATTATTTATTTATTCATTCAAAATAAATCCTTTACTGTATATTTGTATAAATAAAAGACAATAATGCCTTTTGGTCGTAAGATGGAGCAAATGTAGCCTAATGTAGCCTACTCACCCTTTCCCTCCTCTCTAGAATCCATCATGAAAATATTGTCTCTTTGGAGGAGACTTTTGAAACTCCTACAAAGCTTTACTTGGTGATGACATTGTGAGTAAACAAATTCACGCATCGCAAAAATGGCTTTTCATGTTCTGCCGATGTTGGCCTAACCAGTGGCACTAGCAGTCATGACATGGCTAAGTAATGTGGTGTGTGTGAATGGAGTGCTAATCGGAAGCGATGTGCTTGCTGATGGCGGCTTTGTTTGCAGGGTTACTGGAGGAGAGCTGTTGGACCGTATCCTTGAGAGGGGCAGTTACACGGAGCGAGATGCGAGCCGTGTTATCCGGCAGGTACTGGAGGCGGTCAGGTACCTGCATCAGCTGGGTATTGTCCACAGGGACCTGAAGGTACGGGAAAAGACAACCACTTCATCCCAAACCATAATTCAATTTAGAAATTCAGTTAAGCTCAGCTCTCCTATTATGTATAGTCTGATTAGCAAAACGGCAAGATATTTCTGAGGCCCCATCTTTGTATCTGCAGGCCTGCGGTATCTGTATCTGTACTTTGATCGGTACAGTATGAGGTTAGATAAGTGATCACAGCGAACCAGCAAACTAGACAGTATACTCTTTGTTATTAGCCTATTATGGGCTGTATGTGTATCATGAATAGCTATAACCTGTTTCTAGCCTGAAAACCTGCTGTACGAAACTCCGCTGGAGGATTCTAAGATTGTCATCAGTGATTTTGGCCTTTCAAAGATGGAGGACCAGGGCATGTTGTCCACTGCTTGTGGGACACCTGCATACGTGGGTAAGAAACACCATTTATACTTTTTTAATTTGATCTATTTATTCAGTTAACCCTGCTATCCTTTGTCATTATCATTTATCTTAGGTGCTTTATTTAGCCGGGTTTTGAACCTAGTTCCATAAGCATTAAGCTACCAGTGCACCACATTTTGGAAACAATGTACTGTAGATGTGTGGCGCTCTCTCTCTCTCCATCTCTCTCTCTGTGTGTGTGGTCTTAGGGAGAAGTTGTAAGTGTGTGTGTGTGCATGTGTGCATGTGGTACATTTTTCCAACATTATCTGTGACCAAACGGATGTGTAGTGCTCCCTTATCCCAGTTTTCCTGCATTGCACATATCTGTGGGCAAACAGGGAAATTCCTTTTATTCTATAGAAAAATATTTCTCATGAGTTTTTACTCAGCTTGTGTTTCATTACACACTGTAATGCCTCCAGCTTTTGGCAAATGTCTCTGCGGTGGGACGTACTTTACTGTATGTATGAATGTAAATGCTTTAATGTACGCGTATGTGCCCTACTGTAGCGCCTGAGCTTCTGCAACAGAAGACTTATGGGAAAGAGGTGGACCTGTGGGCCATCGGAGTCATCTCTTTTATCCTGTGAGTGACAGGAACCCGCTCACTCAGGGAAAAACTGCTGCCAAAATATTGTGCTTTGTGTATCTGCCAACCTCTTCGTTTGTCTCTCACAGTCGTCATTGTGTCCTTGTTGTCTTCTTTGTCCTCCTCTTTGCCTTTCGTTGCTTTTTTTCCTCGTCCTCCTACGCCTCCTCCTTTTTGTCCTTTTTTTCCTCCTTCACCAACTTCTGTTCCATCTTTCTTTTTAATTTGTCTTCATCTTCTTTGCCTTGTTCTGCATTTGTGATTCACCCTGTGATTCACAGACTCTGTGGATATCCGCCATTTTATGATGAGAATGACACGCAGCTGTACAAGCAGATCATCAGGGCCGAGTACGAGTTTGATTCGCCATACTGGGATGAAATCTCTGACTCAGGTACGGCTGGGGCCATGTAACCCACACAAGAGCTCAGGGGACACTCGGATGGAACACCACAAGGACACATTTCTAAAGCACTTAGACAGAACGCTTTGTGTTGAATATAGGCTGATGCATTTGCAGAGTTTCTATCAATCCACATCCCTCTTTTTCTTTCATTTTTTAAATTTCTGATTGAGTACCTCTCTTTTGTCCCCCTCCTCCTGCTTATCCAGCCAAAGACTTCATAGTGCACTTACTGCAGAAGGACCCCAAGAAGAGGTATAATTGTGAGGAAGCCTTGCAACATCCTTGGTGAGTTTAAAAATAGGCTAAGGGCAGTACAGTGGGCAAAACATGAGTAGCGAATAAGTGTGTTTCTCCATGAAAACACTTCAAATGTTGTGTAACAGTAAGTTACCATGGCCACAGAATATTTGTTCAGCTTTTCACAAACTCTGAGCAGAATAAGAAAAGCCGTTTTGCCACTAATAATGTGCAGTAAATTATATAAAAAAAAATACATTACAGCAACAGATGTTCGCTTTTTAATTAATTTTTATATTGTCTTGAGAAGAGGAACAGCACGTCTCTGTGTTGGTAATTGTACATTTAATGCTTAATTTCTTGAGAGATGATTATGCTGTTGTGGGGGAGAAGCGTATACACCATCTTTGGAGCCACGGAGAGCCATGCTCCACGATGCACTTGGCAGCAACTGTGCAAACTGGTGTGTCTCAGTTTGACATGTTGACTCGTGTGTGTGTGCATGTGTGTGTGTGTGTGTGTGTGTGTGTGTGTACGTGTGATGCATCATGGCAGGATATCGGGAGGGGCAGCTCTAGAGAAAAACATCCACGG
>JAGFZM010001428.1:0-10133 GCA_017657215.1 Limnothrissa miodon
TTCTATTCTTTATGAATGCTGTCTCACCAAGAGGTAGAATTAAGCAGTAACATCACACACTGTGTTGTCTGGCAGATACATCAGTTGTCTCTTAGGCCTCCAATGCCTATTATGCATTCCTGCTATTGTGCATTCCTGTCTATTGATTAGCATAGCCTAGCCTAGAGTAGCATAGCGTACAGCAGTAACTGCAGTCTTCAGCTCCAGCCTCCTCCTTGAGCAGACACACTGTTCTTAAGGCTCTGATGAGTCAAGGGCCCTGCCAGGGTCGCTGTCAAGCCATCACAGCCAATTGAAGTGAGCGAGGGGACAATTAGTATGAAAGCACAAAGGGTGGGTGTAGATGACCGCACGATAACGCGTGTGTCCTCGCGCGACGGCTTCAATTGTGCACTCGGAGACGGTGAAGCCTTTTGACCAGCGGGGTGTCTGATAGCAGTGGACAATCTAAGCAGACATGGATGCAGATGCTATCGCTTTTAGAAGATGACTCCCCGCCTTTCCTGTTGATAGCTTTACAAGTCAAGGCTTTGGGCCGGCAGCGATGCTGAGGGTGCATTCCTGCCTGTTTATTGACCAGAGCTAAACACAACTGCAGGTGCTGAGGGCACACGTGCCCAGATCAGGACAACTTCACCAAGTAATCTCTCGGAGCTTGTGCCAATTCATAAATCAAGCGTGTCACTGTAAAAGGTGTGTGTGTGTGTGTGTGGGAAGGGTTGCTAGGCATCATGTTTTCCGGGATGTGATTTGCTAACGTGTCAAAAGCAAAGGTGCGTTTTTTAAGCCAGGCTAAAATTCACCCCTTCCTGTTTCTTCTCTTATCTGTCTATTCTGTTGATTTGTACTGCAGACATCAGCAATATGCTGCCATAGCTCAAATAAATCAGAATGATACATCCTCACTCTGCCCACACAGGCCCACACATGCACAGGCTTTCAAATAAATGATAAATCTGTTAGTCGAAGTTGAAACTTAATAAGCATTTGCTTTTTGCCATATATGGCCCTTTTTTCCTTCAACCCCCCCCCCCCCCCCCTCTCCCCCTCCAGTGTGCATAACAAATGCTTTTCTGTCATCATGGCTCATGGGTGGAAATTAAGACACAGTAACCTGCACAATAACCTGCCTCTTTAAATGTGCCTTTCAAGGCAGACAAGGGGGAAAAATGTCCCTCTCCAAATGAACCCATGAACAAAAGAGTTGCTAAGTGACACTGACCCCTGTGTGGCGGGCACAGGCGGTGTTGCCCAGGTAACCGAGCAGCAGAGGCGTTTTACCCAGTGACCAAGTTCGGAACTAGCCTCTCCATGGAAAGGGCCCCTCACAAAGGCCATCATTACAGTCTTTGCAGGGTAGCGTGGCTTTTTGAATGAAAACACTTGAACGTTATTTTCGCTGGGCTTTTTTGAAACGGCTTTCCCTCATTATTCTATCATTTTTGTATCGAGTGCTCAATCAGACATTAAAATCTCCAGCGCCTCAAAGTGCGCCACACCACACTGTGCTAAAGAGCTCCGGAACAGCCAGTGGCTGAAAGAACACAAGAGTTTTGCTTCTTTTTGTGTGTGTTCTTTCGAAACTACTTCCACTTCCAATCTGCCAACTTCTACCTAGCGACAGGCCAAGAATAGCCCCTTTCAACTAGCCTCTATCTGACACGCGTCATTTTCCCCCAACATACCCCGCTACCTCAACTGTTTTCTGCTTGATTAACGCCGTTTCTTTATTTATTAAACCTATTTGTTTTTGTTTGTTTTATCTATTTACGTGCTTATTGGTTTCTTTTGCCACACTGGTCAGGGCATAGTTGGCTCATACGGCAGCAGCTGCTCTCCCTTTAGATAAATTGATCATTGAACGACGGTGATCAATCAGCCTTATGAATTACAGACCTATTGTGTTTCCCATCCTATCAGTGTTGCCCCCTCACCTCCCCTTTCGCTGTGTAATTTGAGCCTCAGCTGCAGTCGCTTAATGAAGATATAAGCCCGTAAGTGATACTCCAGAACCTTCCGTATGAGATCAGCACCGTGGCCGCCGTGCCACAAGTGCTCATGGGGAAAGAATGCTTTGGTTAGTCCTTGGACCGACACTCTCGCCTCATTTCTGGGAGCGGACGAGAGCTCAGCCGCCCGTGAATGGAGCCTCAGCGAGCACGTCATCGCTCCTAACCGACAGACACTCAGCATTCCTCTTGGGAATAAGTCCCATCTATCCCATCACAGTTCTCTCCCGTAAACGCTGGAAAAACCTGACACTGTGTTTAAGATATTCAGCCATAAAACATCCCTTCCCCCACCGCTTTTTCCTTTAATGAAGTCATTAAAATAATACGCAGGCATATGGTTGGATTGGTGATCAAGGGGTTGGGAAAGGGAGATGACACCATGTGTCCGTTATTGAGGTTTGCTTAAAATGGCGGCTATGAGTGAATAATTCTCTCCTTTTTCCGTGAGGTAGTTACACTGGTTTGTCTTTCTGCTGAGTTTGGTTCCATTTTTAAAATGCAATTAAATGTACAGGAAACCCTCCATCATTAAGTGGGATTGATTTTCAGTCTGTCACTTGGGAGAGAGCACATCGACAGTCCGGCACGGGCCAAATTCTGACTTCAACAGTCTCTTTTTCAAGGGACCTTAAAAGGAGTGTTTTACTAAGACTGTTTTAGTAGGACTGCACTAAGTGTATGGTTAACATGTGATTATATTCATTTTAAAAAGGTGAAACTGTAGAATTTCACACTAAATGGTTGAATAAGCATACTACTCATCAGGCGTTGCAGTAAGATTTTGTATATAGTAAGACAAATTAAACCAAAAGAATTGGTATTGGACGGATATTACATTGTATCAAATTTACAGTTTATCAAAATTACAGTTTATCAAATATATTTAAATTCGTTGCCAGTGGCATTCGTTTTTAAATTTCAATTCTTTAAGTACACCAGACTAAAGCGTGCATTTTAGACACATTGTAGAATGACTTCCCTTCAACAGCTCAGAGTAACTGCTCAATAGAAGAGAGATCACTAAAACAAACCACACAGATGGAAAATAACCCACAAACATCCACAACAATATTCTCAACTCCCTCGTCGTTCGTTTTTTTTCCTCTGAGTTGGCTGTTTTTGAAGTCTGCGGGGTGTGTTTAGGCACAGATGGATTGAGTTTTTTTTTTTTTTCTTCCAAGGTGAGATTACCTCACTGTCTTTTCTGAGGCAGACCAGCGTGGATCCTGACAGAACGAGGGCAGTCCGTCTCTGCACGGCGCTCCGATCCAGCTCAAAACAGAGAGCCTGAGGAAAATCAATTCACGACTGGCAGAGATAAGCCTGCATTGTACGGGCCGACACAAAAGCTTCCACCCATTTACACTCAGCCTCTAATCTCCTCGAGCGGCCCTGACTACCTCTCCTCTTGAAAAGAGGCAATGGGCTCGGCAACATTACATTACCACCTAAAATACATTGTATGACTTCTCCGCCGCTTTCATCTGTACGGTCTGTGACAGATGAGCACGACAACAAGGCTCTGAATTTCTCTTTACGTATCTATAAGGCCTATTTCCTTTCCAACTTAAGATATATTTTCCCACCATCCAGAGCCATTTTTCCCTCTCTTGAAAGCCCCGTCATCACTACACCTTTTTGAAGTCTGTGTCGGTTTCTACCGCATAGTCATTCAGCATTGCCTCTTTATCGTTCCATTCGGGGACATTCAGGTGTAATGAAAGATGTTCTTTGTTGTCAGACTGTGAATGTGCTGTGGCGGCCCCCGCAGCGAAGCGGGCGAGAACTTCTCATTTACGGCTCAAACGGCACCGCTCTGCACCGCCCCGACGGTTTAGATATTTCTCCCGAGTCTTCTCTCAACGTCGGCATGGCAGAGTCTCTCTGTGAGTCTCTGACCCTTGTGGAAAGGGGACGTGTCGGCCAGTTTAAATTGACCCCAATTATGGTTCATTGAATCCCAGGTTCACAGCTCCATAGATTTGTCAGGCTGTGCAGAGGACTCCCCCCCCCCCGTGTCAACAGGTTTTGTCGGCTTTTAGCGGGCCCCTCGTGTGCAGCCAGACTTGGGACTGTGCCACACCTGAATTCCTCTGCGATAGGCCGGAGAAACAGCTGCACAAAGACTCTGAAAAACCGGCCAAAGAGTCCCTGTAGGTTTTCCAGTTGCGGTGAGTGTTGAATGGCCAGGGAAGTGTGTGCGTGTGTGTGTGTGTGTGGCGGTGCAGCTTGTTTGCTCAGGTTTGGTTATATCCCGGCTGGCCTGTGAGGGTAAACAGTCACCCCGCAGCTGATGTTTCCATCAACCCTAATGAGCGTGCCTGAGGAATGCAGTTTTTTAGTGTGTGTGAGGGCTCCCCCGTATAGATTTTGGTTTGGGGGCTGTAAAGCGATATTGAGAAGCTGCAGATAGATCTGTTTACCCCGTCCAGGCCGTTTAGCCGCCGCTTAACGACTGCGGAGATGTCGGCATTTATTCGCTGGATTGACTTAATGCAGCCTTCTGGGAAGGGCTCCTCCTTCCTGCTGACTCCAGAGGTCCTTGGGCTCTGGCTACGGGACTGTATTCTCTCTCTTTCTCTCTCTCTCTCTCTCTCTTTCTTTCTTTCTTTCTTTCTTTCTTTCTTTCTTTCTTTCAGTCTTTCTTTCTTTCTTTCATTCAGTCTTTCTTTCTTTTTTTCATTCAGTCTTTCTTTCTTTCAGTCTTTCTTTCTTTCTTTCAGTCTTTCTTTCTTTCTCTCTCTCTCTCTCTCTCTCTCTCTCTCTCTCTTTCTTTCAGTCTTTCAGTCTTTCTTTCTTTCTTTCTTTCTTTCTCTCTCTCTCTCTCTCTCTCTCTGTTTCACACACACACACACTATCTATGAATCTACTCATCCTTAGCCCCTCAATATCTCTCCCTCTCTGTCTCTCTTTTTTTCTTTTTCTCTCTTTCTTTTCATCTCACTCTCTCACTATCTACCAATCTGCAGCCTCTCAATTTCTTTCTCTGTCTCTCACTTTCTTTCTCTCTCCATCTCTCTCTCTCTCTCTGTCTCTCTCACCCTGTGTCTGTCTTTCCCTCTCTCTCTCCTCCACTCCCTTAAGTGTCTCACACTGCCAGTCAATGGAGCTGATCGGCGATGTTCACTCAAGATAGCCCCGGCTAAGTGCTGTGGGTGTTACTGTTAATTAAATCATCACTGGCCTTTAAACACACACACACACACACACACACACACACACAAAAAAAGACCACCATCGTTTCGTTTCGGTCATCTGACGGGCAACTACTTTCTCAAGGTCAAAGGTCACTTTGCCAGTCACTTTTCACATAAAAAAAAAAACCCTCCCCCCCTCTCCACCCGAGATGGTCCCACTGGTTGCCGTGCTACCGGGTGGGCTGTTTTTTAGTTTATGCAGTTGGCCTGGGTCATAAACACAAGCAATGAGGAAGCGACGGGAGGAGGCGGGGGGGATGGGGGGCTGCTGCTGACTCAGTGAAATGCAGGAGACTGTGATTAGTGTTCGCTCGCCCGGAGGAGGTACCTGCTGTTTGCTTTGGAACTCCCACACGTGTCTAAACCAGAACTGTCTTTTCTGCCAATGTCGTTGATGACGTGACTGACTGTGTGTGTGTTTGTGTGTTTTCTCCCTCTCTCTGTCTCCCTCTCTACCCCCGCCTCTCCCCCCCCCCCCTCCTCTTTTTCTCCCCCCCAATCCCTCTCTCTTTCTCTCCTCTGCTCTACTGCAGTACTGGTATGAGGGGAATGAGATGGGCGACCTGCATGTAGACTTCTCTATTGTGTGGGACGGAGACTTCCCCATCGACAAGCCAGCCTCCATGAAAGGTTAGTGTCTCTGGTCACACACTTTGGGTGCACATGGATTGTGTGAGGTATGTAGTTTTCTGGGGTCATTGTATGAAAAATTGTTGATTAGATCTGCTTATGGTATCAAAAATCCCCCCCCCCCCCTTGTTTTGTTTCACTGTTTTATCTCTTCCCTCAAATCATCATTCAAACCCCTATAGCCCACTTTTATCATCTCAGAGGCTTAATGCACTACAGTACATATAGTATAGTTTAGTATAGTATAGTATATAGTATAGTTCGTTTGAGTATTACAGCCCCTGTGTTTTTCGAGACCGGGGTTTTTCATAGTGCATTCACGGGGGCAGAAAGCTAGCCGATCAAGGGAAGATGCCTACGATTTGAAATCAAAATCAAATCGCTCTAAAATCCTGCAACATCTCATAGAGAACCTTTAATCCCTCCGTCAGAGTGCATAGGTGGCTGCGGTAAAGTCAGTGTGTGTGCGTGTGTGGCTTTCACACACAGTGATCATGTAGGTCATGTAGGACACAGGTGACTCCTCCCGCTGTCAGAGGTTAGGACCTCCCACTATGGCATCAAACACACACACACACACACACACACACACACTCATAGCTCCATGCATTATGGAAGCAGCCCCTCGGATGATGTTATTTAAGTGCAGTCTAAGGCCTGTGTGTGTGTGTGGGGGACAACCATGTATAGGACATACTCACACACACACACACACACACACAGATATCAACCTACTCCAACTGCTCAGCCGTTCTCCCATGGTTTATTGATGTAGGTTTTTTCCAGAATATTCCGACGTTGACCCACTGCTTGTTTGTGCAGTAGCAGTGCCATCGCTCATTATCTTGGCCACGTGATAAAAACAAGCAGTGATAGCCGCCACTGATAAACATGACAAAAAATAAATAAATAAATAAATATAACAAATTCTCATAGTCCTTAGAATCCTGTACAGTAGTGCCAATGCTCAATAGCTCTGTGAATGCAGGGGATCTTGGCTACGTGCTAAAACAGTGTTTGCCTCCACCGATTACCATGACAAAAATAAATAAATAAACGGAATAAAAAAAAAAATTACAATCCTTCCTTGTCTGGGGTGTATAAGCCATTCCCATGGGAACAGATGTGTGGTGGCCCATCTGAATATTTCGTGGAGTTGGCTGAAGCACCCAAACAGCAGTGAAGGTGACATTGAAAGAAGGGCAGTGAGGGAGAAGAGAGATGGCTCCATCTTAGCATGCCACAAACAGTGCCATTGAGGACACGGGTGCATGTCAGGACCAGCACTCATTTAGAAGTGAATGGGCTTTGTGCACAGAGGACAAACCGTCCCAGAAAGACATTTCTTTCAGGACAGTCCCTTCTTTCCAGTCAATGTCTGTTTACTAATGTCTAATGTCTGATAAAGTGCAGGAGATTCGATTGATTTCAGACAGAAGTGCAAGTTGTATAGTGTAGTCATAGTAGTTTATAATCTACCGTAAACTGATTTTAGTGAGGTTACTTTAGTAAAACAGAGATCAGACCTCACACTGACATTTAATCGAGGAGTAGAGTTTTACAGTGTTGTGCATCAAAGGAGAGACGGCATGTTTCACATAAAGGTCTAGTAAGTAGCCTAACTAAAAGCACAGTTCCAGGTTGACTAAAGATGGTGTTTGATAATCACAGTCGACGTGCTAGAAGGACACCCTGGCACAGATAGCAGCTGACGCAGGTGCAGGATGCAGAGAGTGCAAAGCACCAAAACAACTCAAGAACATAATACTCCTCTTTTTCCTCTAAGGACGGGAACAGCAGGAACAGAATGAACTAAAAAACATGTCATATGCAAGACAGCTGAGTCAGGTCTAGTTGAATCATAATATAACCAGCACATGGCTATGAGAATAATAAGACATCCATTCCGATTCCAATACTCTTAACTCTGAAAGCCTAACTAATATGCTCCCTATGTTCTGTAGTTAGCTCGTAGCTGTAGCCCCATCATTGTTTACCGATGTAAAAGCTAATTACCGGAATCAGTCAACCATCCTGACACTCCCTCTGTGCACATTGACAAAAATGCACTGGAGTAAAGTTAATTAGCCTCCGGTTGGTGACAAAAACCAGGCCTTTTCCTGACTCTACCTGTCCTACAAAGTCATCTGTTGGTGTCAACAACGTCAGTGAAGACAAACACAGAAGAAAAAGGAAAAGCTGCTGTTAGTTGTCAGTACTTAGTGCAGGGGAGGACTTCATCTTCTTGTTTCTGCGGTGCTCAAAGACAGAGAGGGAGGGAGAGCGGGAGGGAAAGGAGTGTGGGAGAGGAGGGAATGAGAGCGAGAGAGAGAGAGCAAGTAGGAGAGGGAAGGAAAGGAGAATGAGAGAGAGAAAAGGGAGAGGGAGAGGTGTGCATGAAAGCGAGAGGAAGGGATGGAGGGAGGGGAATGAGAGCAAGAAAGAGCAAAGGAGGAGAGATGGAGTGGAAGAGGAGAGGGAGAGAGAGAGAGAGAGAGAGATGTGGAGAGGTGAGAGAGGGAACAAGCAGGCATGAGTGTTGCATCTCACTAGCTGGCTCTGCAGATGTGATCAGTCTTGTAAGTGCTCCGTGCTCCATGCGCAGATTAGGCCACTGGTGGTGCGGGTCGGCCCGTCGGCATTTGATTGCCCTCCCCTCACGACCTGGTCAATACGCTGGCGTGTTTGCCCACCGGGCCCCGGGCCCCGCGCCCCCCCTCACCTGTGGCATCAAAGCAGCTTAGACACACACACCCACTGAGTCAGAGGATGGACACACACACCCACTGAGCCAGAGGATGAACACACAGAGATTTACCACAGAGGGGAGGGAGGGAGGGAGTGAGAGAGAGAGAGAGAGGAAGGAGGGAGAGAGAGCGCGAGAGAGAGGGAAGTAGGGGAGGCATCGAACCGAACCACATCACAAAATATCCAGCCGTCTCTCACTCACTCTCTCCCCCTCTCTTTCCTTCTGTTTCTCTCACTTTCTTACTCGCCCACTCTTACTCACACACACACACATCTCAGTGTCTCTCCCTCACACTGTACAATATGTCTCCCTTTTGTTCTCTCTCTCTCTCTCTGTCTCTCTCTCTGTCTCTCTCTCTGTCTCCCTTTGCATGTCGCCTCCTGTGACATTATAATGCCTGAGTGGGTGTGAAATATTGTAGCCGTTTTTGTTGCTTTTTTCTTCCTGCTAAATGCTGGAGGCAGGGTTCCGTTTACCTAGCTGTGTATTCTTTGTGTGTGTGTGTGTGTGTGTTTGTGTGTGGGTGTGTGTGCGTGTGTATATGCATGTATGCTTGCTTGCGTGTGTGGATGCGTGCGTCTGTATGTGTGTGTGCTTGTGTGTGTGTGCGCATGCATGTGTGTGTATGTGTGTGTGTGTGTGTGTGCGTGCGTGCCTGTGTGTGTGTGTACCCACAGCTCTCCTGTACAAGTGTGAGGCCCAGAGGGACAGCTGTGGTCTGTGTCTGAAGGCAGACAGCCGCTTCGAGTGCGGCTGGTGTCTGGGGGAGAAGCGCTGCCTCCTCAAGCAGCACTGCCACAGCCCCGAGCACGACTGGATGTACCAGCAGCGACGCAATGTCCGCTGCAGCCACCCGCGCATCAGCAAGGTGAGACACACCGCACACACACAATATACACTGTACACTACACATGCACGCACACACACAATCACACTGTACTGTACACTAAACACACTATACATGCACACACTATACAGCACACACACACACACGCACCATATATTACACACAGATACTATACACTGCACACATGCTTAGAGTGTATTCTACACACACACTCTATACTGTACGCTACATATACACTACACACACACGTGCACACACACATGCACTTGCTGTACTGTACACGGCATAGAACACACACACAAACACACACACACACCTTTACACATTTCACACATTTACATTCATGCAGCACATACCAATATGCATTGGTTCTGCTCACTCATGAGGTAAAATTAGTTGTGTACACACACACACACACACACACACACACACACGGAGCTAGGAAATGGGAGTTAATATTCCTGAGGAATAGTCACACCCACACACTTGCTCCTTAATAAGCATTTCTGCATCTCTGCATATGATGCCCGCATTCATGAATTTACATTCTATTTCTCATGCATAATGATGCACACACACACACACACACACACACACACACACACCTACACACACACACAGGCACTCTTGTCATGCTCTATTAATGCCAGCACTGACCTCTGTAATTCACCTGATGGTTCTGTTACCCTTCTCCACCC